>PVKB01000511.1:214471-430472 GCA_004027205.1 Ctenodactylus gundi | reverse complement strand
TTTCATAATATTAAACTAAAAGAATGAATAACATGTGCAAACTGTCTAGAAAGAGTGCCAAATACATTATCAGTGCTTGTATTAGTTATTTTTTTGTTGCTGGAATAGGACACCTGACATCTACAACTTAAAGGAGATTCAGAAGGTCTCAGTCCATTCATGAGTGGCCAGCAATGGTAGAAGCACATGGTAGAGGCATAGCTGGAAGACAGTTGTTCATATCATGGCAAACAGGAGGCTGAGTGAGCAAGGAAAGAGACGGCTGGCATACAACCTTCCAGGTCTGGCCCCAGGGTTCTGTTCTATCTGACCAGCACGTGGCTTCCATAGCTATCCAACAATACCTAAATACATGAGGTGCTGGGGGGACATTTCAGATCCAAACCATAGCATTCTGTCTCTGGCACTCAAAAGACTTATGTGCATCTCCTTATGCAAAGTACATTTAATCCTTCTCTACAAGTTGCCATAGTTTTAATAGTCCCAGCACCGCTGCAAAGTCCATGTCCAATGTCTCCTCTGAAACGCAAGGGAAATGCTTACCTTTAAGGTCCTGTGAAAATCAAAGGACATTCAACATACAATGCACAGAGTAAACATTCCCATTCCAGAAGAGGGAAGTAGAAGACTGGAAAGCAATTGGACCGAAACAAGTTCTAAGCCCAGTAGAGCCAGGATTACACTCTCTAGTTTTGCTAAATCCTGCTGTGCCCAGCTTTTGGAGTACACTGTTGCAAGATGTGAGCTCCCAAGGGCTTCGGTGGCTGCACCCCTACAGCACTGCCTCTGGCTGCAACATCCACAGCTTCTCTTTTCATAGCCTGTGGCCTTCTTCTACAGATGACCCATGTTTCTAGATCCTCAAATTTGAAATCTACACTGCACTTCCAGCTTCACCTTCACCATGTCATGCACAGCCCTTTCAAGGGCGCACTGGCTGGCTTCCAAGGTCTTCTTCTCAAATCTGCATAGAAGCCTCCATGACCCACAACTCTCGCATTCTGCATGCCTGTGAAGCCGGCACCACAGGGATGATGTCAAGTTTGGGCACTGGCTGAACCAGGAGTCTGCTCCTCCATGCCTTTGATGGCAGCTGCCTCCAAGTGCCTGAGGGCTGAGCTCAGGTGGCTGCACTACTTGGGGATTTATTTTCTTAGGTTGTGCTGCAAGATGCCAGGTTGGGGGGGGGGGGTCTTTTTACGAAGCAAAGTTCTTTGCCTTTCTACCTTTTAATCGATAAAGGTTGGGGTCTTGTTGATTCCTGAGACAACCTTGGCAGCTTTTTCATGGTTATGATTCCAAGTACTTGGCTTCTTTTTGATGCTGGTTGCTTTAACAAACATGTGCTTTTCAGCCCCACCTCCAGGGGAAATTTCAGTCTAGCAAAACTAAAAAATATTTACATCTTTTTTCTCTGTCATTTTGTCCTGCTTCTTGGGGTATAGCTGTCTAAAAGCTGCAAACAGTACCCATGTGACAACCTGAACATTGGACTGCATTGGAAGTCCTTCCATCAAATTAACTAATCCACTGTCCTTAATCTCTGCTCCAGGTAAAGTCTTGGGAAAGGGGTAAAATGCTTACACACTTTTTAGGCCAAGGTATATCACATATGGATTCTAGACCAGTTGTCAATTAAGCTCTCTTTTCCATTGGAAACCTCTTGAGTTTGACCTTTACTATCTATTTCTGTCAGAATTCTGATCTCCTGAACTATGACCAGAATCTACCAACAAGCTTGGCTAACAGCATTCTAAGGTTTGCCTTACTCATTAAGTTTTAGCCCAGGTCTATCTCACAGTGGATATATAAGGTCCCAAAGTCCATTTTGTGATTATTTTTCATGTTCCAGAATGAATAGTTCAAGAAGACGTGCTTAGCCACCGACAGAATCCCCACTTTGGTTTTCTGAGCTTAGACTAAGAGTTATTCCTGGGCCTACTCACTGGCAAAGCCTGAACTCTGAGAATGCCACCCAAGGGAACAGCAGAAAGAGAACAGCATGGCAAATACAGAAAATGCTGAGCACTTCCTCCTGTATCTAGCAGCAAATAGACTTGGGAGACCTTGAAAATGTTGACTTTCATTTGGTTATTCCTTTTAGCTTTCTACAGAAATATTTCCTGATTGAACACACTTTAAGGGTGTGTTAACAAAATTCTCAATTTTTTTTTTGTATTTTAAAGTGAGCGTGCCAATTTCTTTAACGTTTTCTGGAGTAAATCATTCTGAAATATATAAAGAAAGTCAGTTGGAGGAGTAGATAGAACAGATAAAAACCTATTTGTAGGATCCAGGTGAAAGTTTTTTTTCCCAAGTATGGCATAAGCAGCCATGTCATTTGATAAGGAAACATTTTTTCTCCTTTGGCAAGATACTTTTACTTACTGGATATCAAGTGTTCAGTCTGAAAGTAGTTCATATATGTTCTACAAATATTTATTTATTTAGCGAATACATTACTTCTACGGTATCTCAAAAATTATTTTGGCTTCCTCCTGGTAGTTTGGATGAAACAAAGATAAGGTGATTTAGGGATGATGTGGCAAGGAGTGGGCACATTCTAGACTCTTAAGGAAAGGTGCTGACCAGTACTACTTCAAAACATAAAGCATAACAGTGGAGAGTAAACCTGTCTCAGTTCAAAGCCAGAACACATGATGCCTACTAGTGTCCTGGCCCTAGGGTCTTCCCCTCTCCCATCCCTCAGGTGATCTGCCCTGGCCGCCACGTGCAGGTTCCAGTTTCAGAAAAAACATTTAATCATTCTGTGACAACAGCCAGAGAAGCGTTGTGCTCCTCAGACCTACCTGCGACTGGTCCTGTGGCTCTTCTTTCTGAAGACGGGAGACCAGGCCCTAACCATCTGGTGATCTCTGCAGCCATTGTTGGCATTCTGGCTGTTCTCTCAGTTTTTCTCCAGATTCCTGCATCAGTCAGAAACTGGCTTTAGAGAGAAACAGCTAGGTTTACAGCTTCCTGGACGTACTGAAGGAAAATGTCAACAACTTAAAGAAGTTAGCCTGCTTCAAAAACAGTATGAAGCCTGGGGTACCAGGCTTTCAGGAGCCAATGAAGCACATTTGCAGGCCACCTGTGAAAATGTGGACAAGTAAATTCTGGAAGTTGAAGGTGAGATACACTCTCTAGCACAACTGCTCGAAGAAGATAAATCCTCACATGCTGAACAAGAAGACTCAGTGACAGAGACCACAAAGATGATCCATTTCCTAGTCCATGTGACAAAATCCCTCTCGTCACAAGCAGATGAAACAAAGGTTACCTTGAAACTTTGTGGGAACAGCAGAGGATGACTCGAGGAAGCCCTGCCAGGTGCTGTGAATGAAAACTCCCAATTCTAGAAAAGTCAGGAACAATCACTACAAGCTGCTGAAGAAGGGACAGCATCTACAGCATGTACATAACAATGCCTTCAGGACACAGGCAGCCACTCAGGTCTCTGACAGAACGCCTGCTGAGAATGGAAGCCACACAACCAGTGAGAAGCCAGAATCACAGCCAACTATCCTCAGTGGAGAAAGCCAAGAAAGGCCAGCTGGAGCCACAGGAAAAATTCTCCAAAAGCTAGATGGAAGAGTGACTCTTGCATCTCAAGGTCTGGAGTTCTATGGAAAGCAAGCCAAAGATCTTGAAGAACTGGAAGGAACCTTCCGTTTTTACCAAGGGAAGGTTACTTCTTACCGGAGAGCAACACGTGATAATGGGCTGGCTACTCACAATGCCAAAAGAAACCTGTATTATTTAAGGAAAGAAAACGGCCACAACAGACAAAAACTCAGTGAAACAAAGCTTGAATTTGAACTTCTCAGAGAAATCCTCAAGCACGAAACACTTCAAATACTGAAAGTGGCAGAAGATGCTACCTCCCTGGATAGTCCCTCAGTTTTAGGTTGTTGGTCTTCATCTGCCCAGAGAATGAGAACTTTCCACACTCTTCCAGCTCTGACAGGAGGCACCACTTGCACCCTACCATTTGTCCCCAGGGAAAGGAGGAAAAGGCTAACGAAGCCCAGAAAAGCATCTGGATTCTGAAAGTAGCCAGGAGAGAGGAGACTCAAAGGCCAAACTGATTTGATTTGAATTACAGTGGACTATGCAGACCCACAGAGCTCAACTTTCCTGTAACTGTCAGTATGTCTTCTCAGCATATAGTACTAGAACCCACTGGACACAGAACCACTGGAGATGATAGCAAAGATGGTCTTAATCGTCCCAAGGGGCTTCCTTCATCTTTCTCTGAGGAAAGAACAGCAGCCGGCCCTGTCTCGCCCCGCCACCAGAAAGCCATTGTTTTTAATGCACATGGGGATCCAGGCCATGGGAAAGGGCCTTGTCCTCCTGCTCCTCCCCCTCCTGGAGGAAACTTGCACAAAGCAGACCTGCATCATTTTCCAGCAGGTCACTTTCCTGGCCCATGTCCTCCATTCCTACTGAGAAACTTCTGCTCACCATAGAATTTTCCTCATCACCTTCCTGCAAATACAGGATTTACTCCCCACCCCCACCCACCCTCACCTTGGAAGGAGGTTGACTCCACCTGACTCCACCTTCCAAGGGGCTGCTGCTCACCAGCTACCAGCACAAGAAACAGGTTAATAGTTTTGATCTCTCTTGCAAAGCCTTTATGACTAATCTCTCCTTTTTGGTTTAAGTTAACTGCTGTTCCTTAAATGATTGCACTTTTGCCCAAAGTCAAGTTTAATAGAATTAGAATTCTCAGAATACTATGTTGTTAAAGAAAAATGTTTTCAAACAAATCCTCAAGTTGTCAGTTCACCTTAAGCACAAATTAGCAAAAGGAAATAAAGGGTACAGTATATTGGGTAGGGGGACAATCACCATACAGAACTCTCCTTTGACATTTCTGAAGTTAAGCGCAGTTCCAAGTAGAATCAACATGATTTAATTTTGGTGTCTCAGTCTTAAAGTTTACTTTCTTAACTGGGCTCATTGAAAATCTAGCTTAGAAGGCATGGGTAATTAAGGAATGAAGTCAAACAACTCTGAGCCTTGGCTCACAGAGATTTCCTGGAGCTGCTTCCTGTGGCCCTGGAGACCAGCCCAAGGTAAAAGGTGTTCCACCAAGTGCTGTGAGGTTGAGCATGAAACTCTTTGAAGTTTACTGCTTTTGAGTTCTCAAGGATCTGGTGAGAAAGATTAGAGGCCAATAACTGGATCCTAAGATTCTTACAAGAAATTTAAGATGTAAGACCTACAATCACCAGGTATATTTTGGGAAGTAGGCAATGGGGAGGGGCACAGGGGCTTCTCTCCCTTCCAAAAATGGCTCAGATAAAATAACCAAATCTAGTAAAACAAACCTAACCACTCCTTAAAATTATACTCTGTGCCATTTTTCATTACTGCTGTGCAAAATATGGTCAATTCAAAAAAATGTCAGTACCACAAAATAAGCAATACATATTTTATTTTGTTTTAGTATTGTTCTGTTTAGTATTGTATTGTTTAGGATTGTTCAGCTTTACTTAATTTGGAAAAAATGGAAAATTATTCCCTAGTGTTTACCAGAAGCTTGTTTAGTAATACAAGCTCAGGTCTATAATGCTCCTAATAAGTAGCCCAATAAAAACTGTCTAAACGTTTCACAATAAAGGTATAAAATGCACCATAAAGTCGCAATTTAAGAATAACTTAAGTCAGGCCTGATGGCCCAAGCCTGTAATCCCAGTACTCTGAGAGGCTGAGGCAGGAGGATCCCAAAGTTCAAGCCCAACTTGGCAACTTAGTGACCCGGCAAGACACTGTCTCAAACTAAAAAATAAAGAGACAGGGATGTAGCTCAGTGTGAGGGCCTTGGGCTCAATTCCCAGAAGCATAAACAACTGAATAGTAGCCAGAGATGTGGCTCGGTGTGAAGGGTTTGCACTTAATCACCAGTATCCTCCCCTCAAAGAAAAGAATAAATCCACAACCCAAGGATACTTATTTTACCTTGGTAGACATGTCTGTGTCCTAGATAAATGAGAGACACAGGGATTTTCTCTATGTAGGAAAACAGTAAATCAAAAACAATATTGGAACTTCAGAGGAATAAGAAGTTAGGGCCCCCAAATCAAAGATTTGAAACCTGCAGGGACGATGATTTCCACCACATTCGTATTTAATTCTCCCATTCAGTCTGTGCACAAGACAAATGAAAGTTGAAGAATGACAGTGGATTATCGTAAGTTTCACCAACTGAAGACTCTGACCACAGCTGTTGCCCCATGTGTTACAACTCTACAACTAGAGGGTATTCTTTCAGCAATTTATATGCATTATGTCTATTTATTCTGACCACAATCCCATGAGGTAGATAATATTAAAATACTCACATTGTAAATGTGGGCACTGAGGCTTGGCAAATTTAAGCAGTAATTCCCAGGTTGCTTAGTACTAAGTGGAGGAGGCAGATGAGATCAGGACTCTGCTACATCCCAAGGGCTGTAATCTTAACCCTGAGTCTACATCACCTTTTTCCTGACCCCAAATATATAGCTGGATAGATTCTGACACGCTTTCTCTTAGAAAATTGGTGCAATTATATCATGTACAATGTTACTACCCAATGATCAAATACTGTGGTTTTCTAAAAGGTGAAGTGCATATCTTGTTTTTTACTTGGCAATCCAACGTGTGTAACATATTACCAGGCATTTATTATGTGTTCACTGAATATCACCGACAGACAGCAAAGGCCAAAATACGAGTCATCAGGATGTAAATCTTGGTACAGCTACTACAATACCTGGCAATTACCATTGTCCCCATTAATACAGATCAAGGTCTATTTTATCAATTAAACTGAGACTTTGCTGACATCCAGATTGGCAGTTTTTTATGCCCACAGCTATTTTTTTCTGTTGAAATAACTTCAGATATGACTGCTTACAAGAGGAAAATTTTCATGCATCTACTATCACGCACTTTAATAGTTACTCAAATTAAAACTATGAGATTTGACAGGGTGAGGAACATTCATACCGGTTCCCACAAACACAATTTGGGAAGAGCCAATTAAGATTACTTGCTCTCAGGCCCCTAGCAAGCATTTGCTCAAGAGGATTTTAAATTTCTTAGGGGATCAAGAAGAGAAAAAGGAGGTGGAAAAAAATCCTTTGCTCTCAGGCAGAGATTCAAAGAGAAAAATCCCCTTCTTATGTTGATCTCCTCTGGCTCTTTCTTGATTTTATAAAATGGGCTTGAAGGTCTTTTCTAGTTTTGATATTTCTTTTTATTCACAGGAAATCTAAGGAAAATTATGTAAGCAAGTCTGGAAACAAACTCCAAACTATGTCTAAGAAAGAATTAAAATAAAGTCTGCAAATCATATGGGCCTTCTCAGCTTCCTTGCTTCTACCCCTATCATTACCCTGTCCCCCGACACCCCGGCTGCATTCTGCACAGCTCCACACCTGGCCTCATCACTTTCACTTCTTTCCTCACTCAGTCTTCCTAGTTCAAAGCCAATGTCACCGCCCCTGTTAAGTTATTCAATGTCTAGCTCTCCCCCAAGGCGGAATCAATTCCTCCTGGTTCTGAGATTCTGTAGTGAGGCTGTTCATCCTGCTTGAACACTTTTTACATTGTTTTCTAATTAGTTACTTAACGTATCTGTGTCTTCTGGAATTTTTAAATCCTCATTCTTTTTCTCTGTCATAATAGCCATAACATGACACCGACCTGGAAATCCCTACAAACCCATGAGGTTTTGGGACATGGCGTTCTTTGAGCAAGAAGCAATGTCTAGACCAGTGGTTCTCAACCAGATGATGTTTCCCCCCTGAAGGACATTTGATAATATCTGGAGACAGTTCTGATCATCATAACTGGGATGATGACACTCTGACCTTGTCTACAATTGGCAAACATAAATCACAGAATGACCTCCACAGCAAGGAACTATCTGGTCTCGATATCAACAGTATCAAGGTTAAGAAATTTTGGTCTAAAGACTTGGTCAGGCCAGGGCCTTCCACTACTCCAACCATCTTTGTGGTAGGTGATACCACACACAGGAAGGTCAACGGGTTTTGCATAGTACTCACCAAGGTTCTTCGTCAAATCTAAGCTCATTTGAAGAGTCAAAACACTTCCTCAAGATGCCCCCGTGAAAGTTTGGTTAAGAACCCAGAAATTAAGTCACAGAAATTGAGTTCCTATACTCCCCTCACAGACTCATGGCAACAGTGGCCCTCTGCATTCGTCTTCTTGTATCTTTATAGTAATTTCACTCATTACCTATTGCTTCTTCCATGCTGTTTGGTGAGGTCCACTCTTATTTTGCATTGCACAGAGAATGTGTGGTGGCCTAATCTTCCTCCTTGACTCCATCTATAGAATTAAAAGGTGTCATTTAGTTAAGGAAGAAAACCTTCATGTCTTTGTATACCTTTCCCTGGGATGTGAGCAAAGAGATTTCTATGTCCTTCATCCCATAGAGAATATCCTCCCTCATTTATAGAAACAAATACATAGTTTCCACAGATTTAGATTCACATATACAGCGACACTCCATTTACAGAAACATAAAATGGAAGGGTCTGAAGGAGGCTGTCTTCATGCCAAGTACAGATCAAGTTTCTAGACTGGCCCCAGGTATCTAAGCTTACAACATGCAAAACTGCACCCTGAACTTTGCACCTATCTCTTCTTCTTCTTCCTGTCTTCTCTGGTTCCCCTTAGACCAAGCCACCATTCCCCTCTTCAGCACTATAACAGCATTTTCCAATCGGTCTTCAACACGTATTCTTGACACGTAACTCACAATCTGTGAGCAATACCACAGTGGTCTCTATGTTTTGAGTGAAAATATGATTTGTTGCATCTAGATTTAAAACAATTCAATTATTTTTATTATAGTGTAGATCTAAAATGTCCCCAACAAAGGTCTCATGCGTTTAGAAGGTGGCTGGACTGTGGGGGTGCTCTACTTGTCCACGGATCTATCGGAGTGTGTGGTTAAGACATGTAGCTGGGTCACTGACCTGGGAAATCATATTCTTGTTCAGGCCTGTTCCTTCCTCTCAACTTCCCAGCCACTGTGAATTAACAGCTCTGTCCCATGGTGTCCTCTCACCATGCCATTTCTGCCATCTGACCACGGACTGAAACCATGAGCCAAAATAAAACCTTCTTCACTTAAACTGTGATTAATCCACTTCCAAGTTTTCAGAAGGTTTTTCATTCCTACCAGGTGTTCCACACTCTGTGCAGATCTGACCATCTGCACTGAACCTCCATCCAGCCCTTTTGTGTTGCACCTTTGTATATCCAGGATTCTTCAAGGTCTTCCAATGCACCTTGCTCCACTCCATCTTGGATGCTGGTCCGTGCTTTCCTATTTGGAATGCTATGCCCTCACCCAAGTATGACCCCTTGACAGAGACTTTCCTGATTTCAGAGATGAAAGATCACTAAATGTTCTTTATTCTCTGCTAATATGGTAGCTACTATCTGCTGTGGAGCTATTAGGGTTAAAAAAAAAAACTTAAATAGTTCTTCAGGTGCACTAGTCACATGTCAAATGCACATAAGTTGCATGTGGCTAACAGCTGCTGTGGAGGACAGCAGACATTAAACACTGCCATCCTCACAGAAAGTTCCCTTCAGCGGTGCTGCTTATACCATTTTTGTTCTGACCAACAGTTACTGACAACAGCTAGCTTATGTGTGTTTTATTTTCTTCTTCAACAGACTCCAAATTCCTTGAGGACTGTGATACTTTTCCTATATAATTCCTACCAGATAATTGGTAATTAATTACTGAAGAAATGAATGATCAATAAAATATTTTTACAAACAGCTCTCAACATATAAACCACACACCATATAGTTTACCCATTTAAATCATGTTAATGAGTAGACTTTCAGTGAGCCTGGCATTGTGGCACACACTGTAGTCTCCGCTACTCCAGAGGCTGAGGCAGAAGACTCACTTAAGCCCACGAGCTCAAACTCAATGAAACCTTGCTTCAAAAACAAAGGCTTTAGTATAATCACAAAGCTTCACGGTCAATTTTATCTAATTTTAGCTCACTTCCATCCTCCTGAAAGCTGCCATCAAAACCTTAACCCCACGAAACATCACTACTGATTCTTCTCATCCACTCCCACCCTATCCCGGCAACCATAATCTTCTGTTTGTCGATCTATAGATTAACACATTCTTAAGCGCTACACGTAACATGATAGTTGGTGTCTTATGACTGAATTCTTTTACTTATCATGATGTTTTCAAGAACCATACAAGCTATGGCATATATCAGAATATCATTTCTTCTTGTTGCCAAAGTAATACTCTATCCATTTTATGTATTCATTTTCAGATGATGAGCAATTATATTATTTTACCTTTTAGATCTTGTGAATAATAACACAATCATTATTTGCATACATGTTATGGATGAACATATATTTTCTTGTTTTTTTCGTTTTATCTCTCAAAGTGGAATTGTTGGATTATATGATCGCTCTGTTTCACATGTTGAAATACTGCCAAATTGTTTTCCAAAACAGGTGCGGTGCCTTAAAATGCCACCAGCAATTTATAGGGCTTGTTTCTCAATGTCTTTGCTCAACATTTGAGATTCTTTCACTGCCCGTCATACTGATTGCAGAAGGCTTATCAGCAGTAATAGTAACTCACTGTGGCTGTAATTTGCATTTCCATAACACCAGTGATGTCAGCTAGGCATATTTTCATATGCATATGTGTATTTTTCTATCTTCATTAGGGAAGTGTCTATGACATTTCTTGAGACTATTTTCTTGAACCATTTGTCTTGCCTTTGTTAAGATGTGATATTCTACATAGTCAAGGTACAGGCTCCTTGCCACATCTGTGGTTTGTCAATAGTTTCCTCTTCTTTGATTTTTTTCACTTTCTTGATAGTACCTTTGACATTCAGAGGTTTTCTTTATTTTAATTCAATCCAAGTTGTGTCTACTCTTTCCTCTTTTTTATTGCTTCTGTTTTAGATGTTAGCTCTAAGACATTGTCTAACTCCGTATCTTGAATATTGACTTTTATGTTTTCTTCTAAAAGTTTTGTAAGTTCTTCTATCTAGGTCCATAATCCAATTTGAGTTAATTTTGGGATATTTCATCAAGCAGGAGTTCTGACTTTGTCTTTTTGTATATGAATACCCAGTTGTCCCATCACCATTTGCTGAACAGAGACTTAACTCCACAGTCATTTTGTCTCGATTGCCCTTCAACCTTGAGTTGAGGAATTTATCCATGGGCTCTCAGTTCTGCCACGTGGATCTACATGCCTATCCTGATGCCCTGGTAACTTCATATTTGACGTGAGAGTTTGGGTCCTTTCATTTTGATTTCCTTTGCTCCTCTCAGTCTTGCTCCTCAACTGTTTTCACGACTGTGGGTCCATCTGTGATGACTCTGCACTGTGCTATCTCAAGCACTTATGCTTTAGTATGTCAATTAGACCGTCTTCTAACACACACACACACACACACAAAAAAAAAAAAAAAAAAAAAAAAAAAAAACACCTTTAGGGATAAGGGCTCTTGTGGTTTGGATCTGAAGTCTCCCCCAAAAGCCTTGTGTACCTACAGATACTACGTATTCTTGGGAGGTGAGACCTGACTGGAAGGGGCTGATGCTTGTGCTGGCTCTGCCCGTCCTACCAGACTTAGCTCAGTTCCACCATGCTGTGAGGACCTATCTTTGGCTCCAGCTCCAGCCCCAGATTCAGTCCAAGCCCTGCCAGGTGATCCCATGATTTCCAAGCTGCCCTCACACATGAATTGACTATGGCCTTCTGAAACTGTGAGCTAAAATAAATCTTTCATCCCTAAGTTACAGATGCCAGGTGTTCTGTCCCAGCCATGAGAAAGTAACTAAGATCATGGCTGAGGATAAATTTCCCTCTTAGCCGAGGTTGAAAAGAAGCCATAAAGGAAGCTCATAAGGCAACATGAAGACAATCTATATCTTATATTGAAAAAAGTGGTCACATTGGGCTAGGATGGAGAAATGGAAAAAAAATTTCAAGGCGTGCCTAACAACCCAGTGAAGAACAGAAAATGGACAAGAGGGGAAACTGGGACACATTCCTTTGGTAATAACCTCTCTTCAAGGCCTTCTACTCTGGGGTTTACACTCTCTAGCATATATGCAGTCCCAAAATTGCTCTCCATTGTCTGGGTCAAGTAGAAAAAAATTAAATAATTTAAGCCAGAAATCCATCCCATTAAATTTTCCAAAGTTAGCCCCATTCTGGGAAGCATGGTTAAATATTTTCTAGGTATTCTTTAGGGTCCTTTACATGGAGCCAGGCTGTCAAAATCCGAAAGACTCTTCATCTTTCTTAGACTGTGACCTCCAATTCAATTAACTGTCATTCCTACTTGCCTTCCCTTGAAGACATTCCAAGCCTTCAGGTTTTGGGGTGTTTCCGGCAGCATCTATCCAAATCTTTAGACTGCAAAATCTTCCTTGAAGACTGTCAATGTAAAATGAGATTCATAGCAGTTTTTTCTAACAGTTCTGGCACCCAACGCAAGTAGTATTCCCACCTGGTGCTCCCCCATCCACCAAGCTAAAAATCAACTACTACCTGATACAAGCTGAATATTTTCAAGACAAAATCTCCCCCAACTCTCATTCTTTCTTTCTGTATATTCCATGATTAAATAAGCACCATGCAGACAGAGAGCATTTAAAATTCTAGGAAATGTGGTGCATAACACAAAAATGAAGGGAGAATCATCAAACGTGTCACATCCATCAATTTAATATTCTTACAACACTCTTTGCTGTACTGTTGTTCCCTTCAAAGCTGCAATGACAACCTCTTACAACATAAATTCAGGAAGCACTTTCTATGTGCCAAGTCCCTTATTCATTATTGATGGGAACATAGGATAAAAGCATATGATTCCTGCCCTCAAAGTGATATAAATAACCGTTTACAGTAACAATGGTAGACACGTGTAACAGCAATACAGGAGTTATTAAAATCGAAAACAACAGTAGATGCTATAAAAAATCTGGGAATTGACTACTAGCTCTAGGGTTCTCAGATATTTTAGAAGGTTATAAAAAAGAAGGTAAACTTTTACTTAGGTATGAAATACAAGTCTCTATTTTCTCTTGTATGACTATTATGCTTTTTACTCATTAAGACTAAGTTTTCAACAATGATATACTAATTATTGTGTGGCTTGTGGAGTTATAAAAAAGTCTAGGTTTGCTATGAATCTAGTTATTATAGCCTTGGATAAATAATTGAACCTCAATTTGTTCCTCTATAAAATGGGAGTATAACACTAACATTTTTGTATTATGTAGGAGTTACTTAAAATTGACTATCCTCTGAAAAGCCTTCCTCAGTGGGGCAGAGAGTAAGAACTCAGCTACTTGTATGTTGACTCTGTGGATTTAGTTTTGCTTTTATGTTTCTGATTATCAAGTTTGCCTTAAGAGGGTTAAAAACATGAATACCAATTTTAATCAACTGTTTCCTCACAAAGGCCACTGCATTTCATTAAAGATGAGTAATTGTTGTAGATGCGACTGTGGTTTTCCTCGAGTTCTTGGCGTGGCTGCGTGCCTTAGTTCAGCCGGTGAAATGGTACCATAGGTGTTGAGTAGCCCTTCTCCATGAAAACAGTTCTGGCACTTCAATCTCCACTCCACCCTCTCAGCTGGACAGTGTGGCTCCGTAAGGAATTTAAATCTGAGCCACAATATACAAAGCAGCTATGCTGGGGAGAGGCACAAATTTGCTGCCAACATTGCACAAGGAAAAAATAAACCTTTGCTTTAATTAAGGTAATGAGATTGCCACAGTAACCCTTGAAGTATATTGCTGATAGCTTCACATTGGTAATCAGTTTTCAGAAGTGATTAGTAAGACTTATGCAATATTATTAAGAATTCATGCTCAAACGGAATATAGAAAAACATCTGATTCTGTTGGGAGACTTAACACATTAGCCTCCCAAGCATGAAAAAGTCCTACTAAAAGCTCAAGTAGTGAGTACAATCTGAGTTCTCCCTCTGATTTCAAAATTTAGATCATGATACTCCATCCCTGCCAAGGGTACCATCTGCTTGGTAAAGTTAATTCTTGGGTGAGAAACCCATGGAATTTCCAAGATGAACCTCTTGGAAATGCTTGGCAACTGGGAATTCAGCTTGGCTGAAATGCAGGGCTCTGAGAAAAGTTCCAGCAAACACGATCGCTTTCAAGGTCAGTGCCACGGATCAGCTTTGGGACATGGTCAAGCCTCTTTTTATTTTTCTAGATTCGTTTCCCAGGGCCAGGGTGATAGAGTTGGTCTGATGATATTCAAGACCACAACTACCACATCTTATCGACTTACAGGATGTAATTTCAAATGAGAAAATACAATGCAGACCTCTGTGTCTAGAAGATAGAACTTATTCTAGGGAAGTTAAAACTTACAATGAAGGCCGAAAAGATTTCTCAACATAGATACTAATAAATAAAGACATACTATGAGTTAGCATAATTGTACACCAAGTAAAAGTGTACAAAGACTTTTCAATAACGACTATCTTGACAACAAACTCAACTCCTTTTTTATGTAGCATGGTATCTGGCAAATTGCAGGCACTCGCAAATTATTTACTAAATCAATAGATGGATGTACAAATTCCTAGAGACAGAATGAATGAATAAGTATGAGATTCCCTGGCATTAAGTGTCTTGGATATATAAAGTGTCCCGCATAAAATTGTTCTTTGTGAGGAAAAACATTGTGAGAACAAATTTCAAATGCTTGAATAAATGTTATGCAAAACAAACAGAAGCCACAGGAGTCAAGAGACCTTGGGAGCAAAGCTGCCGCCATTATTAGCTAGTGGAGTGATTGGGAAAGCCATTTAACCTGATGAACTTCAACTATCCCACCAACAAAATGTCTATTAAAAATTTATGCTATCTCTTAAGTAATTTATCATCTCCTAAGTCAAAGCTGCTGTGCAAGCCAAATGGGATGAGACATGAAGAGACTTGGAAAAATGAAGTGATATGTCTTTATCCTTGGTAACCAGCCAATGAAAAAGCAGCTCATGCTTATGAGCAGGAAGGTGCTCACAGGCAATGTTTCCTCGTCTCCCATTGGGCTGCAAGTCTTTCTTTGGTTCTCAAAGTGCCATGAATCCTAAGTTGGAAGTCCTAGGCTTCATGCTCCTCCTCTAAGAAAACTGTCTTTTGGTATGTCGCATCCTCAAAGTACAACTCACTACCCCCTCTTCTAGTGATGCTTTTTTTCTACCTAGCAATTCTGTGGTCAGCTGTGTCTTCCCTTCCCAACCCTAGGATCAGTGTGTCCCACGTCTAACCCCTAGATTCTTTATGTACACTCACGTGCTCGGGAGGCAATGGTATCCAGAGCTCCTATTGATATTTCCATACGTGATCACTCCCAAAGTTAGGATTTCTCTCTCATTCTATCTGCTTGCTCAATATTCCAATTGTTTTCCTAACAAGTACCCCAAACTCAATAACTGTATCTTTTTTTAAATCTCTCCTTTAAGAAACACAAAGGACCTAATATCTACTCCCACAACCTTGGACACATCTTTGATCATTCTGTTCTTGCTCACTCACACAACCAATCCTGCCCTAAAATTGTGTCTACTTAATCAGCAATTCCTGTACTTGTCTCCCCGACTATTATTATAGAAGCTGTCTGTTCGTTCTCTCTGCTATTCTCCCATTCCACCACCACACTTCTTCACACCATGGACAGCATAATCTTCTAAACACATGAGTCAGATTAGAAAATGATCCGGCTTAGCATCCTCCAATAAATTCCCATCAGGCTGAGCACAAAATCCCAAATCCTCTTGTTCGCTGCTCTCTAGCCTCACTGGCCTCCTGGCCAGGCCTTTCACATGCCAACTCTGCTTTCTTTGGGATTTTGCCTTGCAGTGTTCAGTCTGTCCCAGTTCCCTTAATCACCCCTGTCAGGAGCTTCTCAAAAGTCATCACTTCGAAGATTCCTTTCCCTGACCATCATTTTAGCAAAGCCTTTTTTGTTGTCTTTATTTTTTTTTTCTGATTTAGATTTTTCATTGTACTTTTGTTATCAATTTTTTCAATTTTTTTCTCAAATATATACAAGCACTGTTCTTGTATAAAGAAAAAACACAGCCAAGCTTTAAGATATCGGGGCAACTGAGATCTTGGCTGCCAATTCAGATGCAAAGCTTAGGTTGGTAAGAAGAATGGAATAAGGCAGGCTTAGAATTACCACTTACTGAGTTATAAAAACCAAAATATGGGTTGAGGAGCTTAGAATTACAGAACTGGGAGCAACACATGTGATTTTGCTTGCTTTTTTTCCTATTTGAATCTCCTAATTGGCAAAAATCACACATATTTATTGTATACCAATATCTTAGTTATTTTTTCATTGTTGCGACTACCCAGCATCCACAACTTCAGGGAGGAAAGACTTATTTCGGCTCTCAGCTTCAGAAGATCACAGTCCATTCTTGGTTAGGCAGCTGGGAAATGGTGGAATCACATGGCAAGGCTGCAGCTGGAGTCAAAGCTCCAAAGACCGAGCTCCTCACAGCATGGAAGAACAGACGCAAGTGTGGGAGGAAGGGGAGAGCCAGGGTCAAGCCCCAAGTACTTGCCCCTCCCAGCTAAGTTCTACTTCCCAACAGTACACAGCATTCATAGATACATGAGGCTTTGAGGGGACATTCCAAATCCAATCCACACCAACAAGGTATCACTTTAAAATATGTAACCATTGTGAAAATGCTAAATTAAACTGAGTGGCATAGGCCTGGCTTCATAGTCTTACTTTTTTCTATTTAAAATACACTATCTCTCTGCAATTTGCAAAACTTCAAGACCTAGTTAATTTATATGTATCAGATTGGTGGGTGAGAGAGACAGAGAAGGAGAGAGGTCTTCCAATGCTCCATATTATTTTCTTACTTACACAGTGGAATGTCCATTATAATCAGTATGTTGAAAAATCAAAGGCCACTGCCCTTCCGAAAGAAAGAAAAAAGAAAGATGCAAATATAAGCATACTTTTTAACTAAGGTTGAATTGTGCATTACAACAATTAAAAACAACATTAATAACAGCATTGAGAATATCACAAAGCACTATTCAAATACTAAGATTACTGCTATTTTGTAGTGTAACTGGACTCTAGGGAAAAGATAATATTCTAGAAATGTCAAAGTTAAAACAAATCCAGGCCCGATTTTAATTTATAGTTTTCTTTATGCCTTAAGTTTTTGCTTAGGATAATTTGCAGTAGCAACAACAAAGACAAGCCATGGGTCGTGTCAGAGATCCTGGCCAACAACTGGAATGAGACCACAGTGTGCCTCTAGCTTCCCGACACAGCGTGATTGCTTCTGCCAAGCGCTATAGAAAGCAACGCTGTTAGACATTGACACCGTTTTTAATTTCACTGGCATTGGCACTAATGCTCATACTTCTTGCACCCGCATTATCCTACTAAATCCATTGGACCTTTTGTGTACAGCCGTGGTAAGCCTGCTCTTGTACGGTATGCATTTTTAATTTTTCATTAGGTTACTTAATTTATGTCGGTTGCTTGTAACTGTAACTGTGATAACTTACAAAACTCTAGTAGCCAAATGCTCCCCAGACAGCCACACAACCACGCAGGCCCCTCTGTACTCGCCTAACTACCCCTCAGCCTCAAGCCAGCTACCAACTAGGCTTTCACACCCGTTTTGGGCCCTGCTTGAATAATCTTCCCCAATCTCCCCTAAAATCTCCACTGTGCAAACAGTAAACCTGCTCATACCCATTGGGTATGTGCGTAGGGTCCTCTTCGTCGACACCAGAACTGAACAGTGTCCGTAACACACAACACACAGGGCCACAACTTAGCAGTTCGCTGCCTGGCTTTGCTGTGAGCAGTTCGGCAACAAAACAGCCTGGGCGGTGCACACAGACCACCAGCCTGTGGTCACCATGTGTCCCTCTTCACTGTTGCGTAGTTATGTTCAATACCTCCGTCTCTTCCTTCTTTGTGCAAGAAGGATGAAGTTCATTCAGCTGGCGCCTCGGCCACTTGCACGAACCATGCCCGGGACCCGCCCTCAGGCTACAGCCACGAGGCTGGGAAGCTCGTTCCCTCCCATCTCTTCGAGGCCGACCTACCCTGAGGCTGTTCTGCCTTACATGGAAGCAAAACATGCCGTCTGTTGTTTTTCTTTTCTTTCATACAAACCCCTAGCACAGTTGTTTGACATCTATTACGCACCGCACAATATCGTAAGGTCGTACTTGCGTACACCGGGCAGCACCCATCACCTTCGCCACAGACGCATGTGCAACGCACCATGCTAAGACATTGTGGCTGCGACATCAGTAGGTCGCAGGGATTTCTCGGCGCTGTTCTCATCTTTCTGTTGTCGTTGTTGCTTCCCTTTGCCTTTATTCAGTTCGTATCAGTTACACAGACTACTAAGTTTCCTATTGGCACATCCGTGCATATGGCGCCTCCTTTAGCCACGCCCCTACGAATCCCTGGCCCCACCCCCTTGTTTTACACGTCATGAGATTTTAGTGTATATGATACACTGTGATCATATTCACACTGCTTATTATGTCCATTTCTAGAAAAGCTATTGGCTCCTTTAAACTTTCTCTGGTCACCTTTTAAATGTTCTCTTATTTCTTCCGTCTTTTGAGCTCTAATCTATTTCTAACTGGGTACATGCCAATTCCAGTATCTGATGTCTTTGGGTGTGACTCTTTTGTTTGCAGTTGTCACTGTCTATTCTCCGGGGAGACTTGGTGCTGTGATTTTGTAAATATTTTCTTTATTATAAATTGAAAATCGTCTCAGTAGAAGCCCTAGGGGGCAGGAATTGGACCTGCTTTTCTCAGAACGGGGTTTCTGTTTGCTTCTGTGGCATGCTCAGTATATTACAAGCCTGAAACATGGTTGCTTTGTTGTTTCCAGCGACAATCTGCCCTAGATGACCTCAGAAGTAGTGTGACAGGTGCTGATCCACGCAGTCACATGAGACCCCCACTCAGAAGGTCACCACACTCGGCTTGGTGCTCTACTGTCACCTTCTAAAATTTCTTAAGTTTTAAACAAAAAACTCCACATTTTTATTTTGCAGTGTTCCCCTCCCCCCCCCGTAGCTAGCCCTGAATATTATCCATAGATTTTACATACAATCACACCTATATTTATAAATATTATGCAAATACTTTCAGATTATTGTTAAATATATACCTTTAGTACAGACATGGAAAAGGCTGCTGTCTCTCTCCTGCCTCCACTGTTACAAGAGTACACTTCCTTGAGGAAGGAAAAAGAGTTGAGGCCTCTCACTTGTGCTGCCTCACTCTGGCAGAGCACGTCAGCTACATGTCACCGTGCCATCCCACCCATTTGAAGCTAAAGGCCTCCCTCGGAGGACTTCCCTTGGCCTCTAGGAGCAGCTGAATAGAATCTCCAGGGAACAAGAAGTTCCTAAGAGTTTGCCGCCCAACCTCTCCACCCACTGCCTCACTGATTTACTTATTTGTAAATATACGAATTCCAAATTCTATAACACATTAGGACCATGGGCTTGGGGAATCAATAAGGCCTATGCCCATCCCTTTCTCAGGGGTCCACCTCTTTCCTAGCTGGCCACTGCCTCTCTTTCTATCTTGTCATTCATGTTGGGACCTTTTACGTCATTATTTTTGTGCATTTCATAAGAGGGACAACCATTTATACTCCATCTTTTGTGCCTGGCCCATTTTACTGAGCATTATTGACTCAAGGTGGTCAATCTTCATCCAAAAACTTCATATCTTTCTTTCTTTATGGCTGCATAGTATTCCATGTGTACCACATCTTCTTTAACCATTCCTTTGTTGATGGGCTAGTAGGTTGTTTCTAGGATTTGACTATTATGAATTGTGTTGCTATAAGCATGGATATGCATGTATCTTTTGGTATGTTGACTTGATTTCTTTTGGGAAAATGCCCAGTAGAACAATAGCTGGATAAAATGGAATTTCTATTCTCAGTTTTCTGAGGGATCTCCAGACTGCTTTCCATAATGCTTGCACCAGATCACACTCCCACCAATGGTAGAGTTTCTTTTTGTCCACACTCTTGCCCTCTTCCCAAGAGAAAAACACATTATTCTGTATATAGCATAAAAAATATTTTTAAAGGTTTAATGTAAAATGCAGAATTTCAGCATGGGTATTTCTTTTGGATTCAAAATAGAATACCTTATTATTAATTTTAGTATACATTGTGGCAATGCAGACAAGAGCTAAAACAAGTCATGACATGGGGATAGCAATGAAGACTCTGCCAGTGAAATTTTAAAAACTGAGCATTGATAAAAGGAGCGCATTACTCTTTCATTAAAAATACTTACATTGAACTTGCATAGGTCTAAAGGGATTTCTTGTCATACAACGAAAATTCAGTGTCTGATCTTTAGGTTCAAATTTAAGCTGACACACAGGACCCCACCCCACTTCTTCTACTGAACAAATGTCTAAGCTTCCTTCTCTTGGAAAGGTCGGCATACTTCACTTTTGGTAATGTCATTACAGACACTTCCTCTTTTTTCAATGAGACAGGAGTGAATATGAGCTCTTGGAACCACAGAAACTAGAAAGCCAGGGAGCCCAGAGGTCAGCACATCCATCAGCGTGACGGTGGGGGCCTGTCTTTCGCAGAGACCTCCTCAGCGATTTGCTCTCCTGTTTTGACTTCAGAAAAAAAAGGTGCTGTCAACCTCATTTAAAAGGTTATTCTACATCACTACTTGTTACATGTTCCTTTCACTCAATTTTTTTATTTTTTTTTTCCTTTAATCACAACTTAAAACTCTTGGTTATTATCTTCCACCCCTACTCACATGTTGACTCACGAACTTGTCCACATAATTTTAGTCTCTGGAGAAAAACAATCAGCTTCTGTGTTCTCTAAAGAGGTGTCTGGCCTCTTTGGAGAAAGAGAAAGCTGACAGAGGAAGGGGATTTTAAGATTGACTCCATGGCTGAGGCTGAGGCCCAAAGTTAAACAGAAGTAGGATTATTGCCTAAAATGAGGTATGTGTATGAGCAAACTTCTCAAGCCGAACATAACTAGTAAGTGTTGCAAACACATACTAATAAAAAGAATGGTTTGGAGGACTGTTCATCCCACTCTGGTGTTAACTGAGGTTCCATACTTAAAATTCCTGAAAATATCAAGCTTCTAATGTTCTAGACACACTCAGAGACTGAACAGAATTGTATTGAGCTACGGGTGAAGAGTCATCCCGGTATAAGTCTACTGCAAAACATGAGGTGGTTTTCCTTTATAAATTTGCATATCTCTATGGGGATATATTATGGTAACTAAATACATGCATGCAATATATATTAATCAAATCAAGTTAATGTATTTCCATCTTTTTGATTATTAAGCATTCTTACATACTGAGAATTTTGTACTCTCTAGTCATATATATATATATATATATATATATATATATATATATATATATATATTCTTAATATTTATCCCACTTTGCTAAAGGAGAACCAGAAATGAATCATCCATTCTGTGTTCTTGGTGTCCCTTCACTGAGTTTCTTTCTGTCCTCCTTACTTTCCACCCTCCCCAGGATGTAGTGACCCCTATTTCATTTAGTATTTCTAAAAAGTTGACTAATTATTGATTTCCACCAATTAGTAAGAACATGGTCCTTCCATGCCTGGCTTGTATCACTTAACACTTAATGACCACTGAGGGAAGGCCTGGGAAGGTCAAAAATGGGAGAGGGGAAGTGTTTATAACCCTGACACGACATGTATGTGCACAAAATACTCAAATTAAATGTACATGTTATGTATTTCATGTTATACACATATTAATAAGACAGAAAAAAATGACCACCAAAAAGTATTTGGAATGATAGCAGAAACACAGGGAAAAAGCATCAATTCTCACATGAGTACCAGGATAAGGCCCTGGGGCAGTTTTGTGAAGGTGCCACATTCTTTGAAGGTGGTGACTATTTGGCCCTTCTTTGTAATCCAGGCACTAGGAAGTGTTGAGCGCCTTAAGGTCAATAGAAGGCGTCTGATTCTTTGTTTTTGATCTGGAGGGAACTGGTGGTATGAGAGAAGGAAAGAATAAATAAATAACATAAGCTTTAGTGTAAAAATCACTTAGCACCCACTTGCCAAGCAGGTTGTAAGGATATTTAGTCTTTATTTAGCTCCAATTCCTTCATTAAAAAGTGAGGCAAGCAATGTTCTCTCACTCATAGGCTTCTTTTACCAATAAGAAATTACCCAGTTGTCCAGCATGAAATCATACAAATTTTATTTCTTCTTGTCTTTCTTTTTTCCTTCTTTCTGCCTTTCCCCCTTCATAATGAGACACTTTTAAAGGTGACAAAATAGTAAACAGACCACAGTTAGGATTATATTTTAGACTACAGTCCAACAAGACATCTCACCACCCCTTCAGCTTTGTGTCCCCACTACATGTCAAATCTGACCTAAAAAAACAAAACCACTTCTCAGCTACTCAGCTTATAGTTCAAATATGTCCACAGTTCAGTTCCTGTTGACTTCTCCTGCTCCAAAATATGAGACTATTTTTTCACTCATTTAACAAATTTCTATAAAATATCTGGTGTGAGCCTGGCACCATATTAATGTTAGTTGATAAATCGGAAGATTTCAATAGAAAAATACGATATACTTATCATTTTATAGATTTAAATGTACATTATGTTTAGATTATTTTCTAAAATATTGATAAGTTTGTACAGAATTAGTTTAAAAATAAATTTTGGATCCACTGCATCTTTTTTTTCTACTAATAAGAGAATAAAGACCCTGAAAAATCAAGTAGGCTTCCAAAGACAAAATAACTTAGAAGAAATCAAGTAGAATTTGTGTTATAAAACTTAAAAATCTACTTTATTTGGTTTTATTTCCCTTGGGCTTTAAGATACAGAAAAAAATCTGTATCTTTCCTTTTGAGCTTTGACAAATGCTTTTTTCAGAAATATTTACATTTAAGTGATATTAATAAAAATTAAAGCATGCTTTTTCCTGCCCTCTAAACTCCAATAAAGGAATTTCCTCACTTGGAGAGAAAATACTGAACTATATAGTTAAGCAATACAGCTCCTGTGTCTTCAGAATTGTTTTCTAGCCTGGAGGTATTTTGTTGTTTGTTTGTTTGTTTGTCCTTGGGAGGTTCAGAAGCATTATTTATACATGACATTTTGAGGTTGGTAATTCTCCTCACAAATTTTCTTTCCTTCCAATGTAAAGAAAAAGAGAATCTCTTTACAGACACTTTATATCCGCCAAACTCTCAGACATGCAAACTATTTTGACCCACTTGGGAATCATTACGTACACTGAAAAAATAAAAAAATAACTGGTCTTTCGGAACTTGGCCAAAATTGTCTCACTTTTCCTACCAGAAGAGCAAGGAAAGTTTATTGGCTTTAGTTTCTCATCAGTGTGTTCTCGCTTATTGTGTTGACCAAGCTGGACAGTGAACGTAAATGTTACAGAGCTTCTGTGTTGTTTTGGCCTGCTTTGTCTCCTTGGGTTTAAGAGTAAAAGAGAATGTCATTGTCCTCCTAACCAAGGACATACGTGACAAACTAAAGCATAAGAAGGTGACTTAAGATATTCTGTGATGGCGACTGTTCTCTCCCCTAGAAACCGCTCCTACTTGGGGCTCGTTCTCAGGTCTCTAGCTGGGCAGACACATACATGAGTGTTGCCCAAGACTATTGTATCTTCTGACTTTATGTCCCTTTACTTCCTCTGGTATTGACTTTTCTCAAATGGTTAATGATTTCAGGTCATGTATTCATTTTGGGATGGGAGGTTATCTGTCAGACTCTCTGATAAGAACGCTGATCATCTGAGAATGGCTGCCCACACTTTCTCACAAAAAGAGTAGCCAATCAGGTAGTGCCATTTATCTAACCCAGGCTCCTACATCAGTCAGCGTCCATTGGATTCGCACATAAAGGTGAGGACATGTGGAGAGATCATCAAGTGGGGAACTATACATACTGACTAAACTGATGAATCACATTCTTGGATGTCATTGGGTTGCTTCAGGTCACTTCCAGGTAGGCAGGTTTTTTGCTTCCAACCTCAATTTTATGGTCAGACCTCCAAGGGTGGTTTTACCTGTGATTTAGTCTTAACGCCATGTGTTTCATGAATTTCACACATTTTCTTTTGCACAGGATGATCCTTCTGTGTACATCAAGGTTATAGCTTTATATACTCATTTGCTTATCTGCTGCTTTGTCATTGTGGATTTGGAGCAAGAGGGGGAAGCTGCCTCCTGTTCTGCCATATTGAACACAGAAACTGAACTCCTGCTGTTTGTATGCTCAACAATTCATGAACATTAATTAGAAACAAACCACGACTCTGATTCCACTGTTTACGTTTGCTCTTAGAAACCTGAGTAATTAAACCAATGTCTGTCTTTGCTTCTTTTTTTTGTGTTGTTTTGCTTTGGTTTGGTTTGGTTTTGGGGTTTATTTTTTCCTCCCCACTTTATTGATAGGTATAAGTGCAAAATTTAAGGTTTACAATGAAGTTTAGCATTTTGTGCACATACATATCTTGTCAAGGTGACAAGCTAATACTACACTTCCAGCTACAGGAACACAGACAACACAAAGGTCATAATCTCATTTCCATAAGAACTTCCTCTTGGAAAATTCCAGCCTTGAAGCAAGTCCATTGTGCAATGGTTAACAGCTTGTATAAGTGTAGTCACGTAGGACATCCATGCACATGACAAATTACACGAAGGAACAAGGAGCCACAGGGCCTAACATCTGATAGAAACTGCCTCCCCTGCCCCAGCATCAAGGCTGTAGAAAGCTTCCTGTGAGAGTCTCTTCTGCATGTGCCTCACTTGCACCACACCTAGGGACCATGGCAAGCAACCCTTCTTAGGTTATATACCTCAGAGTCACATGACTCACTGGACTAAAGCATTGAAGGACACCCTATGCTTGGCAGAAGCAGAAGAGAACTTGGGCTCTTCTGGTCTGCTCACCCCTTATCACAGAATGTTGCATTCCTAGTACAGTCTAGCCTTCTTTTTAAAAATACAAGCAGAAAAGGAGGAAAAAAATAAATTAACCTGAGGTAGAATGTTTGCTAGGCTAGAGTTCAGGAAAGAAAAACTAGAGAATATGGTATCTACTTAGCACTCTCCCATCCCCAGAGGCTGTTTTTCAGTTGAGGCTGTTTTCACTTTGTCCAGACCACGTGGTTAATATGTTTCCGCTTCCTAAAGTTAGTAAAGTATTATGGGTCTTCCACCTTGAAGAAGACCTTAATTTCTGCTTAAGGAAGTCCTGGTTTTTCACCAGTTATGTGCACTTAAATGACCCAATCATTGAGAGCCATCTCATAGCAACAGCCAGTCATTGGGAGCCATGTCATTGCTCCAACTCCCTTCTGTTCTGTGCCACCCTGTGGATACCAGCTCAGGACCACTCCTGGCTTCTCTGTTGGGAGCTTTTCTTTTCTTTTCTTTTTTTCTCTTTTCCTTTCTTTCTTTCTCTACAGGATAGGTCTTTGGGGCTTCTTCCTACCTTATATATTAGAGGTTTTCTTTCTTTTCTTTCTTTTTCTGAGACTTGATGGGGGTTTTTTCTTTATTTCTCAGCCAAGGGCTTTTTTTTTTCTTCTTTGTTTGGTTCAACAAACTGTGGCTTATATTACTTCCAGACTCCCTCTGCTTTATTCTTCACTGCATTAGAGTGCATAGACCTGAGAAACTCCCCACTACTCCAGTGGGGACAGTGAATTTTACCTCAACATGTCGACCCTACAGACTTGTTTTTCTTACCCAGCCTTTCTGAGTAAAAAGGAACTTTCGGTCGTGGATCACATACAAAATATATAATCTAGTTCATGTAAATATGTAAGTAATAAAATTTCATTTTAAAAATCTTCATTAGAACATTTTTAAAGGGCAAAAAATATATATAGTCCATAGATTGGACACACCTGATCAATGCCAGCCAAGGAATCATTATGTACCCACAAAGTCTAACGGTAAACTTAAAGGATAATATGAACTTTCCACAGCAGAGAGCTGAGACACACCAAAGAATTCTGTCTAACAAGACTCATAAGAATTAGACAATTTAGCCCTACTGAGATTTACTGATATTTTAAGGATACAAGAAATCAGAAAATACAAATGATGTAGACAGAGGCACAAGACTCCCAAACTAAATGATGTTGTCTCTTAGTAACACGTGTAATCACGTCATCAACATCTAAGATTCTGCATTTCATACTCTGGGAGCTTCCTACGCTGGCTTGCCTGGCTTCTGCCAATGTCAGATCTAAGTCTGCAGTCAGACCCTGCCCGACTCCGCCAGGTGTCAGGTCTAGTGGAGGCCAGGGTTTGAGGGCACAAGTTTGGACCCAGCCAGCCTAGAGACAAAGGCAGAGCAGTGCAGGAAGTCCAGTCTTTTAGTCCCAAGCACATACACAGGGAGGAAGGGAAATCATTCTTCATTTCTGCCTCTGCGTCCTCGGTCCTGCCCTCTGCCCTCTTCTGCTTTCTCTGCTTGGTGGTTTTCTTCCCTTCTTTCTCTTTTTTCATTACTTGCCCACTTGCTTCTCTCCTTCTGTGATTTCCTGCTTCTCTCTCACCCAGTGTTGCTGCCTAAGGCAGTTATTAGAAAGAGTCACCCAACATGGCTTAGTGCCACCCAATCAGAAAGTAACAGCATGGTGGAGTCCATCAAACACATTAGCTATCAAAGAAGACCCTTACGAGGTAGTTGGGAAGTGGTAAGTTAGTTAGTGGTCACAACTGCCATGGGGGACAGCAGAGTCAAGTTATTAACAGGAACTGCCTGGAAGTTTCAGGTGAGGCAGCTGGCACATGAAGAAGCATGATCACCCTCCATTAGGCTGTTTAAAGGTCGTTTCATTTTGGACATCATGTTCTGCCTGTCCTCACACTCATAAATCTGTATATTCCTGATTTCTTTGCTACAGTCTTACACAAGCAAGCAACGTCTGCTAAAAGCATTCCTTAGATAAAGATTCTCACTCTAACAGAACCTATTTACTCTGAACGCCAGACAGTCCAGTGTTAGTATGTTAAGGGAGACTGGACTGGGCCAGCTCCTTTGCCTTCCAGACAGCCTCTGCTCCCCGCCCACACGCCTCTTCATCACTGGCCCAGAAAAGGGACAAATGAAGCAGACACTTGCAGCTTAGCTCTTTCCTTCTCCCTAAGCAGGCAGCCTAAAATCAGTTGTACCTTAAAGGGATATTGTTACACGAAGATCTGACCCAATTAGAAAACTGAATTATTGAAAAAAATTGAAAGAATTAAGTGAAAAGGGAAGTGAAAATTGGGGGGTGTGGGGGGGGGGGGTAAAAGCCCTAAAACAGAGCAATTCTTAGAATAATTCTTTATCTACATAGAAAAGGTTTCTCTTTGGTTTTTATTTCTAAAACATATTTTAGAACTTCTAGGTAACTGGCCACTGCCACCCCACATGGGTGAAATTCTAAAGGGTTTTATGCTTAGTAAGTAACCCAACCCATCTTAGATAAAACTGGTGATTCTTTTTGTCAGATGTGGAATAATTTCCATTTTTTCTGTCAATTTTTGTCCTTTGATATTGTTTACCTGAAAATCCATATTGGGAAGGAGCCTGAATCTCCCTACGGATTTAACAATAATCAACAAGTGCTATGATGAATTATTAGCCTTGACCATGGGCATAGATCTTGTCATCCATCTCTAAGTTATTGATTAAAAAACTTACAGTTTACCGCAAATGAAGGATCTAAGAACAGTTTTAATAGAGATGGATAAGGCGACCTCATATCCCAGTTTGAATAGGAAGGTTGGTGTGTCTTTCACCATAATGCAGGGTTTTTAAAGATAATTTTAGTACGATTCACCCTCAATTGTGTTTTATGCTGATAGAAAATGCTATTAAAAATAATACAAGTATGCCAGAATAGCGAATCTAGCAATGTGGTGTCTAGAGATAGAATGCAAGAAATTGAATTGGGAAGCATCTTTACTCAGGGATTTGTTTATAAACCTAAGCAACAGATTACAGAAAATTGTATTTAATAAGGGATTTTAGGGATGACCAAATGTGGAAGAAATATAGTCATTAATAGGGGAGGAAATGGCCTGTATGACTCCCCATATGCTTTCAAGTATCTTACTGTGTAATTGAAAGCCACACAGTTTAATTGAATTACCCAAAGTTACACCATTTGTTTTTGATATATCTCCTGATTCTTAGATCAAGCATTATGTGTCTCCAGACACTTGGGGTGGGCTGTATAGTATCCCCCAACAGTTCATGTTCACTCAGTTCCTTACACTGTGACCTGATTTGAAAATAGGGTCTTCACAGATGTACTTAAAACTCTTAAGATGAAACCATTCCATATGCTAAGTGGAGCCCAAATCCAGCAACTGAAGAAGAGGAGAGGACACAGAGCACGTCAACACGTACGCACAGGCGACATTGCCAAGTGACAGTGAAGACAGCAACGTGGGCGATGCCAAGGATGGCAGACAGCCACCAGAAACCAGGAGTGCAGCCTGGAACACATTTTCTTTCCTGGACCACAAAAAGAACAACCCTGCTACACTGCCACCTGGTCACTGAAAAGATAAACTTCTGTTGTTTTGTGCCACCCAGTTTATGGGACTTTAGCGCTGCCCGAGGAAACTAACGCATTCGCCTTCTCAGTCACACAACTTTCACAAAGATACATTATATTGTAATGTGTAGAGGGCAGTGATACATATATCTCTTCTTCTATGGAGGGCAGTTTCATTATTCTTTTATGGGCAGAAACCCAAGAAATTCCACTGCCTGCAGCCTGCACCCAACTTTCTCTACTCTCTCTCCAAAGCCCAAGCTCCACCCTGCCATAGAAGAAGATGAGTAGGGTACGATTTTCTTCCCTCTTCTCTCCAAAGGCAGCCCAAACATTTGACAGGTAAATAGTTAGGCATTCAATAAATGTCAACACAAATAACACAGACAATTCAAAAGATGTCCCTGAAATATCTCACTCCTCTTAATTTACTAGGTTCAGTTCTGTCTTGGTTTTGTTCAAACAAAAAGGAAACATCAGTGTGTACTTACTTTCACATCTATTTATTCACGTTAGGGTATGAAAAAAAAAACTATTGAGTCGTAGTTTTTTGGAGAAGCACAGGACATCCCAAGATTGTGGTGAAATAATGCATGGAGATCAGACTCAATGAAGATCTGCACAGAGAAACAAGGGAGGGAGTGTGACACTGGTGACAAGTATCGTGGTAGAGAAATGTTCAGGCTCCTGTGAAAGCCCCAGGGAAGAAGAGCTGACTCGGAAAGTCAAGGGATGGAAGATCAGAAAGGTCAGGGATGACGAGGACAAAGAGGAACAAACAGTGGGATACAAGGCAAAAAGTAAGATATTCGAAGCAAGGAAGAGAGTTAACATAAAATCCTGCAAAGATGAAAGAAGGTTGAGCAGGGACAGGATTTGCGCAAAAGTGACTTAGACTCCCAGGAGCATTGAGTGTGGGTGACTGGGGAAAAGAGCTGAAGTTGCAGAGGCAACTGGAGACCGTGCCTCGCTGGGGCCCGGGGCACTGAACTACATATTTAAACCTTGAAAATCATAATATGCATAACTAAGTTGGCACCTTCAAGTAAAGGCTAACTGTAGTTAGGTTTAACACGTTCCTGTAAAAACAGATTCACTTAAAGACTGCTGTGCCACTTACCTAGAAAGCCAATTACAAACTTTTTATTATAAATTTGCATATTTTATTTAAAAAATTGTAACAAAAGAATGTGTACTGACTACTGTTTCCAAGACCTCACAAAATGATATCTCCCATAATCCTCACATTATCCTCCCACATGAAAGCTATTACCATCCTATTTTACAGCTAAAGAAATTGAAGTATGGAAATACTGCGTATCTTCTCCAAAGTGACCCAGGGTCAAACCCACATTAAAACTCAGCTGTGAACTGAGAGGACCAAGCTCTCTTCCACCAGCACACAGCCACATGATGACTGATCCCCCAAAGGCTCATGCAGTACAGCGCCCGACGCATTTTTATTTCGATCAGTTCTGAATCTTTCAACACAAAATCAGAGAGTCTCCACTGAACTGGGGAAGCCTGGGGCAAAAGCTCTGAGTGAAGTACGTTGTATTCCTCTTTCATCTACGTGTTTGGTTTTCTATACAGCCTCATTACGTTTCTTTGCCCTAGCCATAGACCTCACCTCGTGCAGGTGTTTTGCGGCAGGTCTGACCTCATTTTAGCATCACTAACCAATGCATTCTTGGCTTTTCCAAGAGGTGAAGTTGCCAGAGAACTGCTGTGTCATCCTCCCCTGGCATTGAGTCCCGAATTTTCACAGTTGTCATAAACAAACCACTCCAGTGACCTGGCTCATGCATTGACAGCGTCTGGCTGAATCTGACTAAGGGAAACCATTTCCAGTGTTCTGGTTTCCTAGAGCTGTCATTTAAAAAAGAAGAAGAAGAAGAAGAAGTCTGGGTTGGATTAATCAAAGGAAATTTATTTTCTCAAGCTCTGGAGTTTAAAATTCCAGATCAAGGTGTTGGCAGACCGGTGTTTGTCTGAGTCTCTCTCCTTGGCTTTCACATAACTTATTCTCACATGGTTTCTCCTATGTGCCTATCCCCCCCTAGCATCTCTGCAGAATTTCCTTTACTTACAAGGCCATTGGTCACGTCACTTTAGGGCTCCACTTTATGAACCTCATTTTAACCAAATCATTTCTTTAAAACCCCAATCTTAAATATAGTCACACTGAGGGCTTTAAGGCTTCAAGTTATGAATTGAAGATGGGGACAGGGACACAATTCATCACATAGCAAGGGCTACTAGAATATGAAAATCAACTTTGTAGAGCATATAACAGCCCTTACATGGTCTATATGCATATTTGGCAATGCATCTTTATAAGATCCTGCAGTTGCAATTGCCCTAAATAGAATATTTTCCCTTATAAATGATCATGGCCAAAATAGTGAAGCTTAGGCAGGAATTGCCGTAAAAGCTTGTGTGGATTCCAATTTTAGCCCCATTACTTGATAACGATTAGCCTCAGACAAGCCATTAACGTTTCTAAGCCTCAGTGACCTCATCTGGTGGGGATAATAGTGAGTATTTTGGTGTTTGGTATTGTTTTCTTGTTTGTTTTGACAATCTAATTTCACAACATCTGTTAAATACCTAGCATAGTTTCTAGTTTAATCATAAGCATTTTAAAGACACTAGATATTACTGCTAAGTAGATGAGATCCTCATGTACCTTTTCCCAATTACTAGGATCTATTTATAAAGATCAAATGGGCACATAAAATTTTGCAATGAGGAAATTTCCCAAATTTACAAATAAGCAAAAGATGTACTTATTGCTGTTTGTGTTGTAAGTTGCACAATGACAACTGTGAATGTTGACTCACTGACATCGCTCTCAACAGGACCTGCCCCTAATGCCAGAGCTTGAACATTTCTTGACCATTCAATGAGAAAGAACTGGAAGTCTTCTGGGAATCACGTCTCTTCTCAAATAAGTGGCAAAGTCCACGTGGTGCCAAGAGTTGATTTCTAATGCTATTCTCCAATAAAAAGGACGATGGCCCCTTCGGGAAATGGTTTACTCTAGGACTGAGACAGGAAATGCATGTGAAAAGCATGGAGCATCTTGACAGAAAGTAAAGAAGTGCTCAAGACGGTAACAAAAAGAGGGGGAATGTGACAGAGGACACAGGGGTCACCTGAAAGAGTTCCTAGTAACTGAAGCTAAACCATTTGAACAACAAAATAAACAAGGTTGCATTGTCACAAACTGTTAATATTCATAAATTCATAAAAGTCAACTGGTAGAGATAAGTGGAGAAGATGCAAATGTCTTCTGCACAATTCCAAACGATGCCTTATGTGCCTTCCTTCCACGAGTGCAGTAATAATTAGGTTATTCATGACAATACTGATGGTGCAGGGATGAGACTGGCCCTCAACTAACCTTGAGCCTTTTCAAGTTGCTTAGCATCCACCAAATATTAACGAATGGGATGTTTCTTTCCTTACAACTTCCATCCATTGATGAGCAAGGCCTTCCCCCTTCTTGCAGGTGAGCCAAAGTCACGAGAACAACTGTTTTATAAAGCAAACAGATAAGAACCAAGAAAGAATTCACGGCATGCCTGAGTCTAGTCCCTGCTGAGTAACACCAGCAGTCCATGGCTGTGCTTTGGATCCTAACAGCAGTATAACTCCTCATGCTGGGAGAAGAGGAGATCTCGCTCAGGGAACCTGAGCTATCTTGAAAGGCTGCTCCTACTCCTCTGGTAAAGTCCCTCAAGTTCTGTTCCCCTCATCTGAGGTCACACTGTTTCCTGCTCATTCGCACTTTGTTTATGCTTTTTTTTTTTCTTTCTCCTGGTCAGTCACTATATTTCACAATGTCAACTCTCAAGCCATTTTAGGGCTGCCATGTCCTTTCTCGAAAGCACTTACTAAACAGCTTCATTTAAAGAGAATCATTGACAGACGACAGGCCTGGTGTTGTGGTTTGGATATGCAGTGTCCCCAAAAGCCTCATGTATCTATGAATACAGTGTAGGGTTGGGAGGTGGAGCCTGACTGGAAGGGGCGGATGCTTGGGACTTGACCTGGAGGGGCGTGTGCTGGCTCCACCCATTCTCAAAGACTTGTCTTTGTTGTACCATGCTGTCTGGAGCTGTCTGTCTCTGTCCCTGGAGCTCCAATTCTGGCCCAAGACCCGGCTCCAGCCCCACCATGTGTTTCCACCATTTTCCAGCCATCCACCCATGAATGGACTGTGACTTTCTGAAACTGTAAGATAAAATAAATTTTTCCTCCCTAACATTATACTGAGTCACAGTGATGAGAAAGTCACTAAGACACCTGGAAACCACAAAAAGCTATTGCTAGCATTTCAACTTCTCTACCTTTCTTTTCTTCCATCCGTCATGCCTTGAAGCATCCTTGTGGTCCAGGAATCATGATGCTAAAGTAAAGTCCTTCACAGTGTGCACAGATGACATGGAGAGACAGACAAAGGAGAGAGGACTGTCAGTTTTCAGGCCAACCTGGCCGGATGGAATACTGAGTGCACAGGGTTCTGGGGAGGGCAGATGCTAGCAGCCTGGAGCCAGGCAGCATGCAGAGAAGCGCGCACTTGCGGTGACTCTAATTGGTCCGTTGTGTGATGCCAGATGATGTGGTTTAGATCTTATTCCACAGCGTTATGATATGCCAGAGGTGTTAGAACAAGACAGGGTTTTTTAAAAATGCTATGAAGACAAGCTATTAGCTATCTGAAAGATGGATGGAGAACAGACAGCAAAGACTGGTCTAAGAACTTGTAACTATCAGGCAATCAATAATCAGAATCTAAACTATATCAATACAGGCAACAGAAACAGAGCATAGCACAAGCAATTTGAAAGCACCAACAGAGTCCGGACTCAACTGACAACTTCTCTGCTAGATGCACTGCTTTCAGTTTCAATCAGACTACTTCATTTAATTCTCATTATATTAACCAATGAGATTTCTACGTTTATTATCCCATTTTTTACAAATAGGGAAACAGGATCTGAAGTTGGATAGAGACCCAGGTATAGTCTGGGGTTGTATCTCTTTTCTTCAGCATTTTAAGGTTATTTCCTCCTGGAGTAGACCACACAACCTCCTTTCCTTGTGTATGTGCCTACCATTCTGCCACCAAGAGTTAAGTCAGTTCATTTATCCCGTTGACCTCAGGCTGTTCATCGACGCCTTTTGTTGATAGAATGTCATAGATGTGACACTGCGCCATTTTCAACCCTCACTTTAGGGAAGATTTGGAATTTCCAGATATGTTCTTCCAAAGATTTGCTTAGACAGATGTCCTCTTTCAGATTCCAGAACCAAGCTCAAGGTAAATCTTAACCTCACGAACAGGTCATGTGGAAGTGTTCACACTGGCAACTTGGCTGGATGCACAGATAACAGACAGCACAGACCCCCGTCACTTGAGGGGTCACATGATCGGTCACATGAGACATATAGGCCGATTGAGTGTTCGGATGACTCTGTCCCAGCAACAGCTGAGACCCAGTCAGCCACGCCCCATCAACATTGAGAATCACAAGAGATTCTACTGTAAGATACTAAATATTGAGGTAGTTTATTCACAGCAATACATAGTAAAAGCAATTATTAATGATGCCTTCTTTGTCTCTTACAATGTCTTGCTTTGTGCAACGCATTGCACACTTAACCCAGGTAAATAAACAAGTATATGTTATTAGCAATGCTTGTTAAGAGAATTAAATAAATGAATGAATTTGATTAATATATGAAAGTCAACTGCCCTTAGTTGGTTAGACAGCCAGGAAGACTATCTCATGCTCCTCCCAGTAATGGCCTTTTGCAGAAAAACAGCCAGCAAACATATTTACCAGCTCCTAATGTGACGTCACTTCCTATTTGCAGCCAATCTCTAGCCACCATGAATAACAAAGTGTTGGTGGGAAAAAAACCTTAGTGCAAGATAAAATCTACTATGAGATATTAATAAACTCTAGGGTGGACACTTTTTAAAAGAATAATCTAAAATAGAAATTATGTCTAGCTTTTGTAATGGCTCAGGCCTTCCTACAGCACCTGTCATAAATTTTAACTTTAGCATTCTCGGTGCTTCTTAATGTAGATAGTGTGTTTCTCAAACCTTATTCTCTTGGAGTTCATAAAAAGCTCTCCGTATTCCAGTTTGACTGCCCAGTACAGGAGGAACAATAGATGCCTGGATGTCAGACCTGTTTACCAGGGGGAAGGGCTGCTGCCGGGAAGGAATGAGTCCTCTGTGGGACTTAATGAGGATGTGGCAAGCTCATAGCATTTTTGCTGAATCCACGGTCATTTAACCCAACCACATTTTCCCCGGGAGAATTACACTCTAGGTCATGCCACTCCTCAAATTAATTTAACTGGAGGAAGTATTGTTGATATCATCTTAGAGTCCTTCTGGCAGGACAGAAGCCCTGGGCCTGTACAGCCACCAGGCCCGTAGGGTTTTATGTTTGTTTGTTTTATTTTAATCTTCATGAGTGCAGCGCTTGTGACCATGGTTGGAACACAGTCACTATCCAATCATGACATTGCTTCACCTCTCTTCTTTCTATTTTTATTTGATCAATATTTGAAAATCTGAGAGTCACATCCAGCCCCTTCCAGCTTCGTTCTCTGTCTTGTGACCTGAGGCCAGCCACCGTGCCCATCGACAAGATACTTGGCCAGTCCTCCAATTAGCAGCCTCCTTCTCTGCACTGGTGCCACTGAGGCAGCGGACTCTCCTCTGTTCATGCTTACAACACTGTACTGACGTGTTTTGGCCATCTTTCGCCAAAGGAAAAAAAAATTGATCTTTAGGATGCAAGCTTGGCCAGCTTGGATCTGGTCTCTCTGCATTTTCTAGCTTCTTTTCTCACTCAGCATCACCAGGGAAACCATTGTGTTCCAATCAAGCAAATTCCTCATGCACAAGACATCCAACATTCTATGCTTTTTTCCCTTTATCGTGTCTGTTGCAAGATGTTTCTAAGCCTGCAAAGTATTTCCTCTTCCTTTATGACCCAGTGAAAGTGCTCCCAACGTTACCAAACTCTTTTCTACATCTTTCTTGCTGAGTGAATTACTCTCTTCTGAGTCTCCCCACTGCACCAGTATGTTCCATTAAATTCAGCAGGAAGGCAGCACAGGGTAAGCATGAAAGTCCGAATCCTGACAATTTCAGCCTTGTCTCTGCTGCTCACTGGCCTTGGGATCTTGAGCAAGTCCACAGATCCTCAGTTTCCTCAGCTGTAAGTGGGAAGGACACACTTCTATGGTTAATTAAATGGCATCCTTGCTTGGCAGATAGAAAGGGCTTCATAAGCATTTCATCATTAAAACCCGAGCAGGTAAAGCATCCCTGCATCAACTGCCTCATAGACTGATCAGAGGTTCTCAAAGTCCAGTCCAGAAGCTTCAGTATAAGGAACATCCTAGAAATGTAAATATCAGGTCTCATCTCGGACCCCCTGAGTAAGAGACTCAGCATTGGACCCATCGCTGTAAGAAGCCCTCAGCACAACAGGAATGGGTGACAAGATCCGGAATCACCCTGGACGCGACCTCTGAAATGCCTGGCAGCCCTCTTCACCTATGGGTTGGTTGCAATCTTATCCAGTCAAAAGTGCGATGTCCTATTTGGGAACAATTCTAAATGCTTAAAAAGAAAAGGAATAAATTAAGTTAGGGACCTGCATATGACAAAGGAAGCCATGTACCTGTTTTCAGGACGGAGCAAATGAGACAAAAGGGGGAAGAACACTGTTGCGGGGGAAAGACACGATGTTTCCTTCTAGTGCTTCTTTAAAAAAGCAAAAAAAACAAAAAACAAAACAAAAATCCTTCCAGGGAATTGTAGTCTAAAAATGTATTAGGGAGGTTTCTTTTTTCTTTTAATTTGCTGTCTTTGTGGTAATAAGAAATAATGAATCCTCAGGAAAAACATAAAAAAAAACAACAAAACCCTCCTTCTTTCTCCACTTTTTGAAAGTGGAGAATTGTTTCTCTGAGGCAAGAAGAGTGGAAACATTTATGAAAAAAAAATGTATCCAATTGAGTGTTTATCTCCTCATGTAAATATGCATGAATAACTAAAATACGGCATAAGAGGGCCTGCGCGTCACACCAAGCAGGGCAATCATTCTTTGTAAAGATAAGATCATGTGGCGATATCAGCTTTGAGACAAAAATCGCATGAAATGCCTTAGACATTCAAACAGCTGTAGAGACAGGACAGACTACTTTGTGCTCAACACCACGTTAAGATGCTACCTACTCATACACTTGCACACGCCTCTAATAGGTTTTAGAGGGTTCAAAAAATTCTATGCACTTAAAATGCCTCCTAGCTGTTCAAATTTTAATAACAAAAACACAGCTCAGGGCTTAATGAAATATATGTCCAGTTCTTTCTGTTCTCCTCATAATGTACAAACAAGCTCTCTGGCAGTGCAACCCCAGACAGAAAGATGTGCTCATGGGTAAGTTTCGGGGAGTAAGAAAACAGTTACAAGAAGATAATACAATCACTGCCACTGTACTCTCCAAATGAAGTGAAATATCCTTACAGGAGGCCTCATTTACCCCTTCATGAATAAAGATTCTGTACTAAAAACATCGGAGACAGCTCCCAGGGATAATTCCACCCTTGAAACACAGTAGAAAAGACTCTGAGGATAAAAAAAATGAATGATTTTGAACATGAAACTGTTTGAAAGCACAAGACAAAATAATGGTGTGTAAGTCTGCAGAGAAATTAGGTGAACACATAAAATCAACTAAACAATTTTTGTGTGTTTTCTCTTGATTTTTCTTTTCCAGATGGACAAGATAGATGAAAATAACAAAAAATAATAATGATGATCACTTTTATTTCATTTATTTCTTATTTATTCATTTTATTTTTGTTGTATTGGTGGTTGTTGAACTCAGGGCTTTTGCACTGGGTTACATTCCTAACTTTTTATTTTATTTATTTATTTTGAGGCGGGGTCTCACTAAGTTGCTACGTTGTTCAGGCTGAGATTGAACTTGTGAACCTCCTGCCTCAGCCTCTATGACTGCTAGACCCTGCTGACTTTATTGATCAGCTTATAGATGAGTGATTGTGTTTAACTATTTGATATGCTTTGGATGTTGAATATCTCCTAAAGTTCCATGTTCTGAAGGCTTGGTCTGAAGAGGAGGGTCATTGGGAGGTGTCCGATCCCTTAGAAAGTAGGGCCTAACGGGAGGTTCTAGGGTCATTGGGAGTATGACCTTCAAGGGTATTGTAGGATCCCAAACTTCCTCTCTCCAATTCAAGATGGTTCTGCTTGCACATACATGTGCTTTCACCATAATGTGTCACCATATACCACCACCACTGGAAGGCCAGCCTATGCTCTGCCCTGCCATCAACTTGGGGTTTTGAAGCTCCAAAATTACAAGCTAATTGAACCTTTTCTCTTTATAAATTACCCAACTTTCATATTTACTTGTAAAAACATAAAACTGACATATTACTTCATAGATGTTAACTGTTTTATCAATTTAATGAGGGGGGAAGGTAATGTGATTTACATTTTCCAGCTGAGGAAATTAATTATAAAACACGTTAACTGCCTAATCCAGGTATAGTGTTAGGGAACTGCAACTGTGAACTATGGTGTGTCAACTGGGCTGGATTAAGAAACACCCGGTAGATTAGTAAAGCACAGTTCTGGGTGTGCCTGTGAATGACAGGCAGCAAACTGTGTGGCCGTCAGGGCAGGGGGTAGACCTATCTAGATGTGGGTGACACCAACCAACAGGCTTGCGATCTGAAGGGAAAAAAAAAAAAAAACAAAGAAGAAGGAACTATGCTTCAGCCTGTCATCACCTTTGGAATCACCTCCGGTTGTCTGTTTTCTATTCTTAACTCTTCCAGCATGAACTTACACTGACAACTCTACAGTGAGCTTTCAGGCCTTCATCCTTGGACTGGTGCTGTCTCCTTCATCCTGCCTGGTCCCCAGTTTCCATGTTCTTGGACTGAAGAGATATGGTTTCTCTCTGGCTCTCCAGCACCTCAGTAGCTATTGTGGATATCCCATGGAAAGTATTTTGGGCTCTTCTACCACTGATCCTATAAGTCAACTTAAAAAATTCCATTGTGCAATTATACATACATTGTTTATTGCTTCCAATGCTCCATAGAATTATAACTGCTACAGGAACCTTGGTGCTAGTGCTTAACTCCATGTTCTTAACTGTTGTGACCCACATCCTGGATCACTCAAGATCAAGACCAAGACCTGGAGATGTCTAGTCAGTGAGGGAACACATGACTAACAGATTGAGCACATGGCCCAGGCTTATCACTTTATAGATAAGGAAACTAAGGCTCAAACAGGAAAGGCCCTTCTCCAAGGGGACAGACTGAAGCTGATAGGTAGGATTCCTGAATCTCAGCTCTCCTGCTATTGTCTCTTCTTTCTCATTTATCAAAAATAAACTGGAGATTTTTTTTCTTTCCAAAATCTCTTTCACAGCCATATTACAGACCCCAGAAGAAGTACCACAAATTATTGTAGTTAATGTTAACCCTGGCTACTCCATTGGGTCACGTGGGGAAATGGTTTGGTTTGGTTTGGTTTGGGTTTTGTTTGCTTGTTTAGTACCAAAGTCCCTATATCTCTCATAAGTTTGTTATAAAGCTTGTTCTGAGGTGGGACCAGGATCACATACTGCCTCCAATGAAGTGTATTAAGGGTCTCCAGAAAGACACACACGCAGCCACTCTGTGAATTTCTGTCTGCTCACCCCAAGGAAACCTAATGGAATTGTGCTCACAATGATCACATCTCAGGAAATGGCACCACTGAGTTGATCACTCCAGAAATTTCACGCTTATTACTTATTCTCACTTCCCTTTCCTTCTCCACTTAAGCCATGAGTTTTGCCCAGGTTTTAAGTAAATGTGAGATGAATGAATTCATGTATTCACCGGGCACGTGTCAGCATGGGCTGTCTCATTTGAAAGGATTTTTAATTATGTCTATTGCTTGTAAAAACACACATACACTCACCCTCTTACACGACTTCCATTGTTATTTTTACGTCTTTAGGTTTCGAAACTTCCGAGAGGGGGTGATCTGCGGGCTGCCGGCTCAGCCCCACTGTCTACGTGACACCATACAAAGACCCCCACGCTCTGGGTTCTCCCATGTTTTGGTCTTATTGTTCTCCCCAGCCCTTCTTGCCTTTCTCAACATTGACGTATACACAGGCAATTTTTGTGGCCCTAAAGGGAATTCTGAATTCTGAAAAAAAGAAAAAAATCTGAAAGTGAGGGTTCTTTAAAGCAGTCATCTCCACCACTTTTTAGTCAAACAAGCAATAAATGGATTTCAAGATTGATTAAGCAGACCAGTCAGGCAGAGGCCTCCCATTGGTCATGAGTGCTATCTACCTGGATTAGACTGCCACAGCGTAAGAGCCTCCTTGGTCCCTGTAAAAACGGCCTCGGTTACAGTGGTGTGAGGAGACCTTGCAGAGCCCACGCTGTCCCACTACTGGTGGGGACGGTGAATGGCCAGTGACAAGTTACCAGTAAGGAAGCTGGAGAAGGGGATTTTTCTTCTTTCTTCCTGGTCACATGACAGGCACAGTGCTCAAGTCTTGAGCATTGTGCTCTATTTGAGAAAGACGAATATCTTAGGACAGTCTGCTGTCAAATATAAGCAAATATGAGCCACCTATGAAATTTTAAACTTTCTAGCAGGCACGCTAGTAATTTTAAGAATAGGTGAGATTGATTTGCATATCTTATTAGTCCCAACATATCCGACATTATCATTTCTTCACAGAATAAATACAGATTACCAATAAGATACTGTGTCAAAATTCTACTGTGTGTTTTGTATGTAGCCTATCTGTTTTTTGATGCTAAATGTTTTAATAATTTGAGGAAAACATAATATTACCAAAGCACTCAAGTTATAGTCAATGGAAAATATTCTAACCTTTAACTTAAGTGAATTAAATATAAAATGTATTCCCTTGGTTACACTACTTGCAGTTTAAGCGCTTAATAGCCCTGGATTGTTTGTGGAAGCTGTACTCAACAGCTCATCTTTAGGATACAGGTTCTACACTTTCAATAGTATTCATAGGACCTTCTGAAGTATTCACTTTTCACTACATGTTATCAAATACTAATTAGCTACTAAAAATGCTTAAAACCACTAAAAATAAAAGAAAAACAAAAGCTTTACAATAAGAAAGAAAAGACAGTTTTGCTTTCAAAAACTCACTCCCCTCACTTTTGAATGGTAAGTGTAAGTTCCCAGGCACTTCGCAAGGTCGACCTGTGACAAGTGATCTAAGATAAAATTAGCTCAGAAAAATGCTGCATGCAAATCCGCCTCACTGAATATTCTCTCTAAGATCAAGATTTCCTGTCTACTATGGATCAGATATGCAGAACAATCTTTATTTCACGCCCTACTTTCACTTTTGCTCTATAACTAGTATTACAGCTCATTTTTCTTACAATTTCATAAGCAAGTATGAGTCTACCACTCAATAGAAAATCCAGACATCCAGCTATATTACAAAGCAACATGATCAAAAAAAAAAAAAACTTATATGGTACTGCCACAAAAACAGACAGGTTACCAATGAAACAAAACTGAGGATGCAGAGACAACCTCAAGTACTTTCAGCTACCTGATCTTTAACAAAGGGACCAAAAATATACTCAGGACAAAGGATAGCCTCTTCAATTGGAGCTGGGAATATTGGTTACCCACATCTATCACCAGGTATCAAAGTCAAATCAAAATGGATGGAAGACCTAGATATTAAAATGGAAATGCTGAGCCTTCTAGAGGACAAAATGGGCAAAATCTACAGAATGTATACAAGGACTTTCTTAATTGGACACATACAAAAGAAACACCCCAAGAATCAACAAGTGGAGTTATATCAAATTAAAAAGTTTCTGCATGACAAAAAAAAAGATATAAACGAAGTTAAAAATAGCAAACCAACAGAATGGAAAAAAACTTTACCATAAACACTTCAGAGAAAATGTTAATTACTAGAATAAACAAGGGACTGGAGAAAAACAGATCTCTCCAAATCAAAGGCCCAATTTTTTAAAAAATGGGCAACTGAAATAAATAGGCAGTCCTCAGATGAAGAAGTTCAAATAACCAACAAATACATTAAAAGATGTTCAACATCCTTAGCCACTAGAGAAATACAAACCAAAGCATCACTAAGATGTCATCCAACACCACATATCAAGCAGTGGAACAGCTATGGATGCTGGCGAGGTTGGGGCAGGGGGTCCAGTATAGTCTATTCATACACTTTAAAGCTATCATCTGATTCACATGGGTGAATCAGAAAATAAAAACATGGAATCTTCCAACTGAGCCATAAAATGATCTGAAATTTAAAAAATTCATAGTCAAAGATAGTTCAAAATGAGCCCTAATGACTGCCAAAGAGCCACACATTGGCTAACATGGGTCATATTCTTCTTTTGTTTCTAACGGTTTAATTGAGATGGAATTAGCATACCATGCAAGTCATTTGCTTCCAGTATTTATAATATTTTAATACCTTTATTTTGATACCAACCTCAATAGACAATTTTAGAAAATCTTCATCTCAAAAAATATACCCCTTAAATATCATATTCCATGCTTTTATCATTAGGAACTCAACTTACTTTATTGTCTTGATATTTATGTTGAACGTTGACAGGCACTTTTTATTACCATTTATATATGTTACAAAGGAATCAAGTAATATGTAGTCTATGGTGATTGGCTTTTTTTCTTTTCACTACTACGATTTGAACCTAGGACCTTTGCACTAAACTATATTCACATCCCTGTTTTCACCTCTTATCTATTTTGAGACAATATCTCACCAAACTGTTAAGTTGCCCAGACAGGACTTGAACCTGTCATAATTCTCCTGTCTCAGCCTCTCAGAGTACTGGGATTACAAGGATGCACCACCATACCTGGCTTGGTACTTTTTTGTACCATAATGTAATCAAAGTTCATGCATGACATAGTACATCATCAGGATTTCATTTCTGCTCGTACCCAGTCAATATATCTATTGTATGGATATATCTTGGGTTGCTTTGTTAATCACTCATCAGATAATGGCCACTTGGCTTGAATCCACCATTCAGCTGCCACGAATACTGGTGCTATTGGCACTTACATTCAAGTTTTCGTATAGATGAGATCCCCATGTTTTCATTTTTTTTTTTTACGATATGTCTAGGAATGAAGTTTCTGTGTCAAATGTTAAAGCTATCATTTAGTTATTTGAGAAAATTATTAGATTATTTTCTAAAGTTCTTGCACTATTTTATATTTCTACCAAAAGACTACAAAGATTTTGCACATACTTGTCAATACTTATTCTATCTGGTGTTTTTATTTTTGCTGGTTTTTTTGTTTGTTTGTTTGTTTGTTTTAATGCAAGCAACAGTTTACTGAACCAAACAAAAGAGAAAAGAAAAGCTCTTGGTGGAGAAGCCAAGAAAAAACTCAGACAGGTCTCCTTTAGACAAAGAAAAAGAAAACAAACCAAGAAAAGCTTCTGGTCAGAAGGGAGCCCAAGCAAATATTCCCTGTGTAGGTCTCAGAGTTCCCTCCATGGATACTGAACAAGGGCTTCTGGAGAAACGACCTGCTTTTCAGTAGCTGACTTCTTCCTGCTCATGTAACTAGAAAAAGATTCCCTCAAGGTGGAGGATGCCCATTTATAAACTTTAGGAAACTGAAACATATTAACTACTTGGTCTAGGGAAACTGAAAAACAACCTCAACTGAAAAATAGCCTCTGGGGACGGGATTCACCAGATACACTCTTCTGCCGCCTATCTCCACAGCTCTATCAAACTGCATTACCTTTTTTCACATATATTTTCATTCTTTTCTTGTTTTCTTTTTTTTTTTCTCTGCCTTTTCTTTTCACTGGCACATAAAAAATCTGCCATAAGCTCCTCTGCAGGGGAAACAGCCCTGGGACACAAGCAAAGCCAGCCAGGCAGCCTACATCTTCCTTCAGGCCTGATAAACTGCGGGGCCAGACGCAAGATGGTCTGTATAGTCTAGCCTCCACCTGAAGTGTAAAAATATAAACTTCCCTGGTATACGGTGCAAGTTAATTCATCTGTGTTTTTATAGCTTGAAAATCCCTCATTTTGGGTTACCTGACTGGTTTGCCAACCAGGCTCACAGAGTACCACTGTAGGATCAATCTTGCACTTTGATTTCCAACTCACATGGCTAGATCACATGTATTATTATGTCTTTTATAGTCTTGCTTTACTTTGATACAGAAAAATGATATGGACCCTCGTTCTGTGGACTGATGTTTTGACTCTAATCGTCTTTATGGATGAGACATGGTATCTGATTGTGGTTATGATTTGTATTTACCTGTTGACCAACGATGCTAAATATCTGTTCATGCAATTTACAGGCCATTTGTTTACCTCCTTTAATGAAATGTTTATGCAGATGTTTTGTCATTTTATTCATGTTACTTATATTGTTTTATTATTGAATTGTGAGCTCCTTTATATGTAAGACACAAGCTCCTTCTTAATTTACAAATATCTTTACTACATATATACATGTATATCAACTTAGAAATATTTTTCTTTTGCTTTGGTGTTATATCTAAATTTCATTACATACCTGATGTTACAAAGATTTACCTCTGTTTCCTCTTTTATTTACACATATTATTCAGTTTGTGTTAATTTTAAATACATATTGTAAAGTATAAATTTAACTTCAAATTTGCTTATGACTGCTCCGCTGTTCCCGAACCATTTGTCGAAAATATTGTTCTTCCTCATTCTCAAAAATCCTTATTGAAAATCATTTGTGCACAGACACCAATACACACGTCTTCCTGGAGTCATGAAAAAATGTGAACAGGGAGCCCTCTCCACGTTGGATGGAGAAGGGTGGCTCACTGAAGTATTTTCTTGGAACAAAAATGATAAGTGTGTCTCTTAAGCATCACCCTTTCCCATGAGCAGGGATCTCAGGCAAGCTTCACTTTGTTCGGGAAGAGTGAACATCACAGTTGTTGAACAGCCAAGAGACAAAACATAAATCTTCCGAGGAACATGAAGAAAGTGTTAATCAATAATTGCTGCAGGGCTCCCGTTGGTGTTACTCCTATAACACACCAAAGCATCTGATGACAATGGTGAGTGTCTTTAAGGGTGTGCTGAAGTTAAAAAAAGAAAATACTAATACACAAGTTAAATTAAAGCAAATATTCAGAAGTCACACTCTGAGGGTCATAAACCTAGTAGATTGCAATCGGGAAGTTGAATAAAAATCTCTTCATGTACATACCGCACAGCAGTGGAACAGGCAGCTGACTGATCAGGTTACATGTCTGGGTCTCTCTGTGCATTTGGATCTCTTCCAGATGGCAAGTATTTTGGCTCACTGCCCTCAAAAATGGGTTATTTAAAATCAAATGTAGATCGCCTAACAACTGGTCAACAGACTGGCATAGATATTTTTTCCCTAGGACAGAGAGACACTGGTAGTGTCATTAAGTTGACTTGCTGATGGTCATTTCCTATGTACATATCAGTAAAAACACCTCCAGTCCTAACTCCTTACTGTCCCATTTGGTAAGAACGGAATTGCCCGAAGGTGTGCAATGGGATCACGTGGCGGACTGGGAGATGGGCAGCGCAAGACCGAGGAGTGTGGAAGTCTTCAGGGTGAGATAAAAAGAGCATTAACATGAGAATGTTTTCACTAATGACTAGAAGACAAGGGAAGAAAGGGAGCAAAGGGCCATTATGTGTGAAAGACAGTCAAGGGTCTGCAAGAAATGAGAAAAGTGATTATTAGTGACTAGATTATTAAAAAAAAAAAAAAACAGGAATTAGGAAATTTTGTCCAAAAATCTCGCAGACACTGTCTACGTCTGAAGGCATCTGCTCATTCAGCGGGTCTTGGGTCAGCCTTTCTTCCAACGATCAGCTACATCTACAGGCTCAGAGAGGCCTCCAATGAGGTTCTCTGTTGGAGCAGTCTCAGTCTTCCGTTTCTAGGGGATTCTGATGTAATCCATGGATTGAATCTCTGGGATTTTACTGTTGAGTTTGTTATCAGCTGTACATGAATACCCAAATAGGTCTCTTCCACTGGAATTAATAACAATTTTCTTTTGAACTCCTTCTTCTAGTAGATAAAATGTTTTGATTGAAAAGACAGTTTAGGACAATATTTTGAAAAGGCAGCTTTAAATCAATGTTGTTGGGTCTGGGTATAGCAAACCTTTGCAATGCTTTGCCATGTATGCAGAAAAGCAGCAGAGGAGCAAAGGTAAACTTCCAGAAAAGCACGAGCTTTAGTTGCTAATTCACAGGGGTAACAGACATTGTACCCTAGACTGCCGGGGCGATAAGATCGAATGGGAGTACCTTTGGCCAAGGGATCTCAGGGTTTTTGAAAATGTTATGTATCTTACTATAAATTTGCCACCGGTCTTTTCAAACTTTCCAGAAGATTGTGGGTGGTAAGGACAACACTGCTTTCTGAGTAGGAGGTAATATTCTAGGATTCTTCTGTAATTGGTTCAGTTATGTGCGTGCCCACCACTTCTATGAAAGGTAAGCTTAACTGTCAGCTTCACTGGATGAAGAGACACCTGGAGAGGGGACAGGATCAAGGCAGTGAATCCACTCGTGTGCACAGTAGAACTCTTGTTAGGAGGTGGGGCTCGTTGGAGGTGAGGCATGGGGTGTGGCATTAGAGAATCTGTCTCCCACAGTCCTCTCCCTCCTCTGCTTCCGAGCTGCCATTAAGTGCGCAGCCTGCTCTACCACACCCCTCTGCTGTGATGTCTCTGCCGTGGAGTCACAGAACAGTGGACTGAAATGTTGCAAACTAGAAACTGAAGTGGTCTTCTCTTCTGTTAAGTTATGAATGTCAAGCATTTTGTCCCAGCAATAAGAAGGCTGACTCACATACTTGATATAAAATTGAGGATGTCTCAAGTTAGAAATAAAATCAATCAGGTTTGTTAAGCAACTCTAAGGTCTATAGTTTCTCAAAAAGAAAATGCTACAACCATCCTGAAAAAAACTCTACATATCTTACGTTTTTATATCTATGTCTATATGTAATACATGTTCAAATCCTGTAGTAGTATGGAGCTTAATAAAATAGATCTGTAGATATCTGATGTGCCACTGAGGTGTTGAGCCCCAGGCATGTCCACCTTCAAAGTTTTTCTGGGATTGTGTTGCCGACAGGTATAACATAACCTAAAAAGTACACCCACTTTCCCATTAAGGTATTCTTATTCATGTTAAGACTAACCAATCTTTCTATGATGACTGGTTTCACAGAGACGTTTAGTTAATATCCATCAGAAATTATGTAGGGTCACAAAAGATTACCTTAAAATTGTCAGAGTCCTCTCAGTGAAAAGTAAAACTAGATTTTTTCTTTTTCTTTCAAACTTCCACCAGCAATTTAGAAAGCTTGACTAAGTCAGCCTAGTTAGCCTAAAGGTTCTCTTGGCCCTTTCCTCCAACATATTTCTCGTCTAGAGGCCTTAACTTTTTAAACTAGCTATTTCCCAAGGTAACAACAGTGTATCTGAAAGTTCCCTAGTTTGTTATCCATTTTTAAAGAGGGGGCTTCTTCTGTTTGGGGAGCTGAGAAACTCCCTTTGTCATGAAAGCATGCCCAAGTCATCTCCTACTCCAAAAGAACACCTGCTGTCTACTCATTTCTGGCATTTGTCTAATTGGCAAACTCTCATTAAGGCAGTAAGTTCTGCTACTTAGCTGATTTTATATAAGGTAGAGGATACTGCACTTTCAAGAGACTTACTTAAGGTGCCTGCTAACACATCCAGTATAACAACCTGCCCTGCCAGTTCTGAGATGTGATCCACTAACACAAGTGAGAGCCTTAGAAGAGACTCAACAGAAGCATCACTGAGCTCTGCGGCCACATCTACTGCCCTATGATGAGGGGGATTTACCTGTACAACCAGTTCAAGGTTAAGGGTGCAGTGAACAAGAAGTTCTTGATACCTCCTATGAAATTAAGTTAGAACCCTCAGGACACATCCAGATCACTCACGTAGAAACTGACAGTTTTTTGCAAAAAGGGTTTCCAAAGGAAGGAGGCTTCTTCAGGTCAGAAGGATTGTTCCTATTTGTCCTTCCAGATCTGAGTCTCTGGCTAAGCACTTAGTTCTTGCACAAAAAGATGCTGCAATCACAGAAAATTGAAATCTGGGACCCGCTGTCTGGAACATCCAGTGTAACCCAGAAACTCTCAGTTACCTCCCTGAGAGGAATATATCAGGAGAGACATTTTTTACCTCCTTACATAGATCACGCCTCACCCAACGGACTGTGTCCTGAAAACTTTATACTCTATCTTTGGAAATGTGGTGTCCTTTTTTAAACTATGGCTGAAAATTTTCAAACGGAATTTTTAAAGGCTTCCTTGTTCATTGAGAAAAGTGGGATATTATATACATATTAAATCAAAATTGTGTCTCAAGAGACTTTTATAAAGCTTTAAAATCTTGATAGAGGATCTTACATAAAGTAGAAGATGAGTCAATCAATCCCCAGACATGGCTGCCAAAATACACTGTTGTCCTAAAACACAGTGTCATCCTCCCCAGGAAAAGGCAAACCAGTGTCTCATGGTAAAGAGTCACACTCAGGACAAGCAGAGAAGATGGAAACAATGATCCATTATGGTGAGAGAAATGGTTTTAGGCAGAACTGATAATATGCTGATATTTGAGTTAGAAACTAAAACTCACTAGTCTGAAACTGTCACTAACAATAGACTTGTAATACCCATGCCTGTGTTATAAAGCTACTGCGCTGTGATTATTCTTATGAGACACCATGTTTAGACAGCATAACACCTAACAGGAACACAGTGACAGAAAAAGAAAAGAGATGAAAACAGTGCTGTGTTTCTATCAAGGACACCAAATAAATGAAAACTGATGACAAAACTAAGGCAACAAACTTGGACTGAACAGTCTAGGAACAAAGCATAATAAAGAGTTTGGATGTGGTACTGACTTCCTACATTGTCAAAAACCTTATAAGCAGTAACCATGAAGACACAAGGTAACTCCACACCTGGTTGAAGGCCGGAGTCTGTGGTGCTGTTAGGGGTCCACCATCACTCGGTGCAACGTCCAAAACTGGAACTAAGATTACTTAATTGTGAAAAAGACAAATCCTATTTATTTGGAGCTTGTTAACTGAAATACTTGCCATCATATATGTTTGCTGGAGACTCAAATTCAGGTAGAGTAGCAAAAAACTCCATAGTCACAAGAGGAGAGAGAGAGGAGGCTTCGGGTCTGCCTAATTGGTGACTATTGCTATCAGGAAGATAGAACAGGCTAACGAGAAGAGGCCCATCCAGCATGGTTAGTTAGGAGTGTCTGTTTGGCTCTCTGTGAGTAGCCCTAAATTAAAAGTAAGACAAAACCCATAAGATCTAGCAATTACTGACCACATTCTAAAGGATCAGGAACCGATGCTGAGAAGAGTGTTGGAGGGCTAGTTATTACAGTGGCTGTGAACAAACATAATTTTATATATGTAATGACCAGTATGTTTGTATCTTGGTTTATCTTCCATTGCTATAACAAAGTACTCAATCCTGTGTTCATTTAGGTCACAGCACTGGAGATCAAATAGCACAAGGTTGGCGTCTTCTTATATCACAATATGGTGGATGGTATACTGGCTGGAGCAGATGCTAGCAGGATAGATCAGGTAGAGAGGCAAAAAGCTAAATGGGAAGCCACAGCACCAAATTCACAAGACAGCCCACTCTCAAAAACAAATTCACTCCTCAAGACCAGCATCATTCCCTCCTGACAGGGACACCCCAATGACCTGCCAAATTTCCACTAGGCTCACTTCTTAAAGGTTTCATCTCCTTTACACATCCACACTGGGAAGCAATCTGCCAACATGTGAACCTTCGGAGGACACACTTGAAGCCGTAGCAATTCGTATATCAGGTCCCTTCTCACTCACTGAGTTGGTGCAGCTCACATGTTGACTATAATGATATTGTTCCACAGTGTTGGTTACTCGTTCAACAAGAAAATACATGTCCTGGGAATTTCACTGCGTACTCAGATCCCAAGAGTGACTTGCCCAAGGGAAAGCCAACCATTAAAGGGCAGGGGGGATAAAAAGTCCTTCTAGGTGTATATGACAAGTTCTCAGCATGGAGCTTGCAGAGAGAAGAGAGGAGGAGAGAAGTCCTGCTACAAGTGAACTAGAGCTGCAATAGAATCTGAGCACTTAAGCTCTTAGTTATTAGTCAATCATATTCAAGAGAAAAAAGAGCACTTTCTAGACCACTAAGTAATTTTGCTGAAATACTTGGTCTAGGCACAACCTCATGGGAAAAGTGGACCTCATGGCCCAGTCCCTTACAATGCTACTAAGCGCGTCAGATACCATCAGAGAATGGGGCCTGACCCAAAGTTTTCATCTACCAACTTTGGAATCCCTTTAATACTTCCATTTACAATATTTCTCCTCTCTCTCTCTCTCTCTCTCTCTCTCTCTCTCTCTCTCTCTCTCTCTCTCTCTCTCTGCATCTTACTTTTAAGGTGTCTGATCTAAATTGCACTTAACAACTGATCTTTGGTTCAGCTGTTTCAACCGGTCTGAGGCCAACACTGAGAAAACGCTGGCCCCGAGGACTGTGCTACTCAGCCACCTCCTGGTTGACATCTCCTCACCACTGTGCACCTCCAAGACAGACTTCTACCCAGTCCTGAACAAGAGGAGATACTGACAAGGGTTGTCAAACGTTGTCCTTGGCACAACTTTAGGCTGTGCTTACTTAAAACACTAGGCCTTCAAATCTACACAGGCCTCCTGAGTTTTTCTTTGTTTTTTCTCAGACACATGTCTAACCACAAGCCCACTTCCCTCTTCAGTTCCTCTGCTAGAGCCAGTTGGATGCAGTCTACTAAGTTTCTACCCTCACTTTTCATACATAAACACCTGGCAGCTTTCTGCACTGCACCTATCTCTGGATCTCTGAGTGTAAAAACTTTGCTTACCATTTTTCTGGCTTAGACTTTTAGCATCAGATTTTTCTTGTTTCAACAGTTGCCCTTAATTATATTTTTTTTCTTATTAACTCTGACTTTTTTTTTGAGATAGGATCTTAGTTGTAGTCAAGGTTGGCTCTCAACTCAAAGTAACACTCCTGCTTCAGCCTTCTAAATGCTGGGATTACTGGTGTGCACCACACACCACACTAATATTTATGTGGTGCTGCAGAATTCAACTGAACACTTTGCCCATGCCAGGCAAGCACCCTAACCACTGAGCTACAGCCCTTGCCCCAGACTCACTTTTGTATTTTAACAAGGCATTATATACCATAGGATTTGCTTCAGGGAAGGTAAACATAAGAAACTGTCAGAAAATTCTAGCACTTAATCAAATAGGATAATAAACTATGGAGGAATAGTACTTGGTTACTTATTTAATCTAAATAATATTAAAAGACATACCATATATTTAAAGCAGATATGCAAAGTATCATGATTATTTTAAAAATCAAGTTCTTTGAAGTGGAGATTTTATTTTCTTTAATAATCAAGGGCATGGTAAAGTTAATTCAAATTAAAGGAAATTATTCTGATAAGACTTTGAATGCTTATCTTTTATGAAGATCACTCAGAAGATAAAGAAAACCTTTTGTAACTTTTATTGGAAGAACAATTTGTCATTTTAACAGAGAGAAAATAATTCTCTGCCAGTATACTTGATACAAAAGCTCTTATTTAAAATCTAATAAGTAAATGAGCCATTAAAATTTAGTCAGCTTTAACTACAAAAAAAAAAAAAAGAATTTTTCCCTGAAATTTTAGTAATTTTCTCTACCCAGTCAGGGTTTTCCCTACCCTTACCTCTGTGTCATTCTGAGACATTTACTCACACTCATTATAGAACAAAATTACCCTTATTTTCTTAACAAACCAGTCAATATGGCCACATACAAAGTATTTCTCTTTGCCATTGCCACTCCTAATTTAGTCTCCTTCACTTAAATTGATTATAACTGAAATGAAGCAATTCTTCTTGAGCCTTGGACGCAGCTACTCCCACCAGGATCCAGAACTCTGGGAGGAGGAGACAGAGGATCACAAGTTCAAGTCTAGTCTCTATGTCATTTTGAAGACTTAGTGAGATCCTGTCTCCAAGTCAAAAATAAAAATTGGTTAGGGGATGTAGATCAATGTGAAGGCTCTGGGTCCAATCCCTAGTACTACAAAGAGAAGGAGGAGGAGGAGGAGGAAGAGGAGGAGGAGGAGAAGGAGAAGGAAGAAGAAGAAGAAGAGGAGGAGGAGGAGGAGGAGGAGAGAGAAAAAGAAAGAGAGAAACAGAAAGAGAGAGAAGAAAAGGACATTTGCTAAAATAGCAAAATAGATCTACTTCAAACTACTACAGTATGGGAGAGAGAAAACAGGGCAGAACTGAGCTTAACTCCTGATATAGAAGAAAGATATTACGATTTCTAGCCAAGGTGGGAAGTGAGAGGACAGTGGGTGCAAAGTTACTAAGAGTAGCTGGGTTAATATTAAGGGTGGAGGAATTCCTGCTCAACTGGATTAACAGAAAACTACCAAAGAAGTCAAGGAGTGAGGCATGAGAAGATGTAAAATCTCAAATGTTAAGAGGGATCATATTTCAAGAGAAAAAGGTTCTCAACAGAGTGGCTTAGCAGGATGTTTTGCTAAAATTGGGCTGGGTAAGCCAAGATCTAAAGACCCTGATTGTAGTTTTGACAAAGAGAGATTGTTTTCAAATGGATAGCTGTGAACCATCTTTCACTCACCACTATTTTGTGGGAGACTAACAGATACTATGAATATGCATTTCACTTGTGGCCAAGAATATCTCTTGTAGCGTAACTTCTCCTTGTGGCAGAAAATAAATGAGTTCATTAATAGACCCAAATTTGCAGCCTCTCTGCATCATCTGAAAATAAGAGGCAAAGAGTATGGAAGCAGAATATTCTACTTAATAGTTAATGCTTCAGTATTTTATCTTACTTCAATATGATGGAGATAGCAAATGAACATCCATTATTTAACTCAATTTAAAATCAAATCCAAGTTTCAAAATTACCGAAACATCTGGGAAACCATATTCAAGGTGACATACCACTAAATTAAATTTCTTCCCTGGTAGTATTTCATAATAGTGTGTAAATTTCTACACACAAAGTCTTGAGGAACGCACTCAAACTGTATTCAAATATGAGACTCTACTCCTGCATTCTAGTCCCATTTCTCTTCCCTAAGGTTGAGAGTATTGAAGTTTCTCTAGTCCTTACCCTTTCCTAACACGTACCACCCAGTTAGCAAATTTCTCTATCCTTGTTTGTCTCTGCCACTAAACAGAAACATCCAGAATCATGTATATTTTATTGCTTTTTCATAATAAGAGGAGGTTTTGGTTTTTAGAAGTGAGGGGGCCTCTGTTACCAGAATTCAGTGCCTGGACCACTATGAGCATTCAGTTGACCCTTGTCAACTTACTAAGTTGGTGAGCTTAGCATATGTCCTTAAAACAAGCTGGATTAATGTAACATAGTTTATAATCTTATTGTGGAAGCCACATTTTCTTAAAAAGCTACTTTAAAAAAAAGAAAATATGAAAATATTTACCCTAGCAGTATGTACAAATATATTATGTGTATAAATATGTTAAATATACTGAGACAGGAGGATGGTCGTGAATACGAAGCCAGCCAACAAAGCAAAACAAAACAAAACTTTCAAGAGGGAAGCTAGTACCACAGGTTAAGCTCGTCTCAGTGCCAATGCCTATGGCCCTGATGGCTGCATGAGCCTCACCCTCTCCTTTCCTGCCATTCTTCCGCTTTGCCTAAGGCCTCAGCTGGCATCGGTGGCTGCCCCAACCTTCACCCTGAGGAGCCAGGGCCTCTGGTTACAATTTAACAAGCCGTTGCATAAAGTTACCAATGGACACCGCAGTGGGTTTCCTCAGGGCAGAACATACCCCGCCTGCTCCCACTGCAGGGCACCCACCCCTGCTAAGGACCCTAGTGACCCTTCTCTTTCATGCATCACCTGGACTGCGTATCCACTGACTTAGAGCCCAACATCTCACTGTTCCATAACGTCTTCCCCGAACCTTGACAACCTCAGAGCTTCCTCCTCCCCATCACTCACAGAACTTATTGCTTAGGTCTCTCATTTGGTCTGAATTGCATGGTGGTTCCTCGTTACTGGATTTTCATTGACCTTATTATGACCGTGTGGTGAACGTCTGTGTCTTGTCTTTCCAATGGGAACCAAACTGGCTTCTGATCCCAGGTCACTGGCCTCCCTTTTGTGCCTAGCAGACTGCTGTGTACCTGAGGGCCTAGTAAGCTCATGCTGAATCAGTGACAGAACAGACTACCCAGTAGCCTGTGTGAGCCCTAGGACTGGCTCAAGCTCTTTTTTTTCCCTAGGAAAATGAAGGTATTTATTAAAGTAGAATATGTGAAATTTAAAATAACTTGATCAATGAAATAAAACTTTTTTCCCCAAAATATCCATAAATGCTCTTATCATCAGAACTCTCCTTCCTAGAAGTGCCTACGGATCTGGTTTTCAATGATACTCATTAGCATTCTGTCCACAGTCAGCCTTCAAACAACAAAAAAGACAGCTCTGAGAGGTTTAATCACTTCACATTTTAAAGGCAGCTCAACTCCTAACAAGCACATACTTGTAGAGATTTCATTACAATTTATTTGCAAATAAAGGCCATAAGGTTTTCCCATGAAGAAAGGTTTTGGGGTTTTTTTGTTTGTTTTGGCTTTTGGTTTTTTTGATGTTTTTCAGACAGGGAAATTGAAAGACCCACTAGTTTGCTTAGGGGTACCGGTTGGTTGTTCTGAGGGCAAGAAAAACATGCTGGTCATCCTACAGACAAGCAATTCAACATGACAACAAATTTTTGGTGCCAAGATTTGTCCTAGGTGCTTATAAACTGCATTGTCTAGAGATGTTTCTTTTTTCTTTTCTCTGAAGCTCACATTACAGTGTTTTAAAGCGTATCATGGCCTTTTGCGAGAGATTGAAAAGAAAAGGAAGAACCCATACCATTTCATTTTGCAATTAATTATTTCTGGAAAGATTCTGCCTTGTAATTGGAGTATTTATCTCTATATATCTATTATTTCTGACTGTTATACTGTGTGCTCTATTCAGAAGCAAAAATTAGATGTAACTAATCTTGACAATGTGACTCCAAATATGCAATTTATTTTCCACAAGAAGTATTGGGATGAAATAGAATAAGTATTTTACCATTAATAAAGGTTAAGATACATTGGATGCTTGCTATGAGCCAAACACCCAGGCACTCTTTAGATGCGTCATCCCATTTAACACTCATCGCAATTTCTCAAGGTAGTTGCTGGCATTATCTCTGTCCAACAAATACAGAAATTAAGCCCCAGAGAAGTGGAGGATTTCCCAAAATTCAAACAGCTAGAAAGTGGAGAAGCTGAGATGGTACCACACAGTGGGGGGAGCTCTGGCTTTCTCCTTGGAGATAACTAAGTTCTACTGTCAGCCCTTGTTTTGTTGGCCAAGGGATCAAAAGTAAATCACACTTTTTGAGGGGTCTCAGTTTCCTCATTCAATGAATAGCCACACTGTGAATTTCCACTTGTTCGTCTAACCATGTGTTCATCTTAAGAGCACTGACGTTCACGTTTTATGGTTTTGTTTATAAGAGTTACTGATAGCTCTAAAAATGTAAATTCGTACAACCGCTATAGGAAGCAGTATGGAGATCTCTCAAAAGACTAGAAATAAACATCCCCTTCCATCCAGCGACACCCCTCCTGGGAATACATCCAAAAGAGGCCAAAACAACACATAACAGAGATGTATGTATACCCATGTTCACAGCAGCACAACTAACAAAAGCTAAAATATGGAAGTCGCCAAAATACCCATCAATAGACCAATGGATACACAAATTGTGGTACTTATACACAATGGAATACTATGCATCTATAAAGTCCAACAGCGTGGAGGCTTTTGCGGGCAAATGGAAGAAACTTGAGAACATCATGCTTAGTGAAGTGAGTCAGAAGCAGAAGGAGAAACATCGAATGGTATCTCTGAGATGAGAAACCCAGATCACAACTCTTATGGAACTTAAAACGAAAAACAAAGTGTAACAGTAGGGTAGGGTGAAGAGGGAGGAAGAGGTGGGTAGCGGGAGGGACAAAAGGAGAGTGGGAAGGTCCTTGTCACCTAGACAAGATACATAGGTGCACAAAATGCTCAACTTCATTGTAAACCTTAAATTTTGCGCTTATACACATCAATAAAATGGGAGGGAAAAAAAGCAGATTTCTTATCCATCTTTACATACATATTTCCTAAGCCTCTGTTCTAGGTGCTTTACCTATATCAACTCATATAATCCTTGCCAAATCATAAGGAAGATACTTTTATCTGCACTAGTTTCATACTTAAGAAGGTTCCTTGACTCCGATCCCACTTATATTAATGGTGTCAGATGGGAACCATTTGAACCTAGATAATCTAGCACATGGGTATATGCTTTTAATTACCAACCTTCACAAGAAGGTGATTTCATTTTCTTCTTAAATACAAGCCTAGTTTCAGAATAGGTTGTATGTACATATTTATTTCCCTTATACCTCATCTTTAACTCTTGTTTTTACTCTCTGGTATCTATTTTTATATAACTGAAAGCATGATTATCATTGTTTGCTAGTTTTGAAAATCCAGATGCTAAATCTAATATATACATTAGTAATGATTTGCCATTGATTTTTTCACAGGAGCTACAAGTTTTACAACCATAAGTGTGAAGGGTAGCAAAATTTGCTACTCAAAACTTGCCAGTTTGACATAATAATTATTCTGAGCTAAATATAATTATGATGAAAAAGTACAGGGTTTCCAAAAAGTCACTATACATGTAAAAAAATTTAAAGTATCAATTGTAATATAAATTTTGTTCACTCCATATTAATTTGCCATATTTGATGTGAGCCTAATGCTACAAGACAAATTCTATATTTTAATGTACAGGGTGTCCCAGGAGCCACCATACATAGGAAAATATAACAAATTTGGGGGACATTACATAGATACAAACAAAAATTGTTGGCCTTCATATTAGCCCAAAATCAGGTCACAAAATTACAAAGGTACCTCTCCTTCTATACCAAGAAGAACAAAAGTTAATCACCTGGGGCAACTTCAAATCCTTATCACCTTGAAGATATCACTGGAAAATCTATGTCACAAACTTTATGAATTTGTCTCCTCTGCCATTAGTTTTCGTGTGTTCACCTTCCCACAGTTTTCCTTGAGCTCAAGGTCCTTGTGCTGTGTCTTACTTGTCTCTGAAAATGGATTGTTCCTTTTGCTAAGCTGTTGTATAATTCCAAGTTCTAACCAAGTCGTTGCCATCATCTCTGACTCTGTACATAAGAGATGTCCACATATAATGCTAATGCATTTCTTTTCACTTTTCTCTTTGTAATTTGTCTTTTGCTGCAAAGTCATAGGTGAAATCCTACTAGGAAGAAAGTAGACTTTTTTTGCTTCCATACAAATTCAACGACGAAAACCTACATAGGTTCAGAAGGTAGATGAGTAATATTTTAAATCCAAGATTATGACTGAACTTGGATGTTGTCTCTTAGGGAAAACAAGGATTCTGAGTAAATCAAGAGAAACCTAAGACTGAAAAACAATTGCAATGAGCATTAGGACTCGGATATGCTAATTTTGGATTCTATAGGGCATAGAAACCAGATTTAAGACACAGATGTTGAAAAAAGATTGTTAACTAAGACCTTCACCTTTAGGAGATAGACATAATAAATATTTCAAGAATTAAACTAAATGGAATTTAATTCTTAAGAATAAATATTATGATTTTTTAAAGAAGTAGTAAAGCACCAAAAGTTTTTTTTTTTTTTTTGGGGGGGGGAGGGAGTTCAGCAGAGCATTTTATTTCAAAAACTTTCAGGTATTACCCCCCAAAAATATTAAACTCAAATGTCTGCCAATTGTAGAATTAGCCTAAAAATTGGTATCTAGCTATAAAAGAAAGGAAGTCTAAAATATAGACTGATTGACTTATTAAGGTGACTTTTTAAACCATTTTTACTTAAAACTCTGCAGTTAAGAAATAATAGGAACCATATTCAATAGCCACAGTAACTGGGTTTCCCCGAGTTTTAACCCATCACAGCAAATTGCTTCAGGCAAAGCCAAAACCACAACTACAAACCTTCTTCCCCAGTCTGTCCACAATTGTTCGTGGTTCTCCTAGTGCAAGATATCTTTGTAGCCGCAAGATGAACAATTCATAAAAGAAAATCAAAGCTAAGACCATTCAAGCATATCATACAAAACAGGGGATGGATAGCATAAGAGATAAAGATTGTGATATATAAATAAAGAAATGCAGATCATGAAAAATCGAAGTCTCATAATGATACAGATGGCGCTAGTTGGGTGTTAGAAGTACAAAGGAGGATCCAATGAATGTACATTTTGAAGATTCTCACAATATTTCTTCAGAGTAGCCAACTGTAGAAGAGCGGGGTTGCGCAGCCCTGCAGACAAATGAGGTCTACAGGTTTCGCATTCCCACAAGGCTGGATGAGCCCTGAAGTTGAGAATAAATCCACGGTAAACTTGAGATTAGTTTGACAACCACATCTCATGTGTGCTGAAAGTACCAATGGAAAAGTTCACAATTATATTTTATGCCACTTCTTACACACTTTTATTATACTTTATAAAACATTAGGTCTATGGTAGATTGGAATTTTTTACAGTATTCCTTATCCACAGGTAGTTTGGGAAGTAGGTAACAAATTGATATTTGCCGCGAGGAGTGCTACGGGTCCTTCCCCTCTCTGGTTGTATGAATCCACATGTATAACTAGTTTTTCATTTTACACTACCAGGATTGTGATTTTTCACTCTCACCATAACAGAATGTAAAGAGAGTGAGGAAGCCGAGAGAAAGGAAACTTCCAATCTTCTGGCTTAGGGGTAGCAAGGTAGAATGATATTTAAAAAAAGAATAATCTTAAAATTTGCAAGGTCGCTGATAGGCCAGTACTTTGTCCCTTTAACTGATTTGGGTTTGGTTTGGGGTTTTGTTGTTGTTGTTGTTGTTTTTGTTGTTGTTGCTTTTCTTTTTTTTTTTCGACTCCACACTCATATTTATTGACTTTGTTTAGTCCTTTACAGACATCCTAAAAACATAACCCTTAATTTCTAGGCTAGAGCTGCTTTTAAGACAACAAAACAGAGAAATGTGGGGGTTCCTGCTATGTTGTAGGGAACTGAGTGGGATCTGCGATTTGTGTGCCCTGCATCTTCTTTGGTGGCACTTTTCGTGGAGGTATGTTTTTTATTTTATATGGGTATAATTTTTATATGATTGGGGTAGGGCAAAATTGATTTCTAGCAGGAGGTGTGTATATAGAAGACACCCAAAAGCACAATGGATTCAAATTTCTGCAAAAAGGATTTTTTTTAAGCCGAAAACTTATTCTGCTTAACTCCTAACCACAAAAAGAACAAACAAACATATATTGCTAGTCTCATTTACATATCATATTCTCCAAAACGAGCCAATGATTGACTTTTTCCCCTTGTGGTGGGGATTGGACCGAGGCCCTTTCTTCACTGAGCTACTTCTCCAGGCTTTTGTTTGCTTGTTTGTTTATTCATATAGTTTCATTTACTCACTAAGTTGGCCAGACTGAGCTCAAACATGGGCTCCTCCTGCCTTGGTCTCCCAGAGTGCTGGGATTTAGCAGTGTACCACCATTTTCAGTTGGCAATGATTAATTCTTAGTGCACTTTTCTGGCTTTAACCCTTCAATTACTTTTTTCCCAGAAAACTGGCAGCAGTACACTAGCCTTAGAAATCACCTGCACTGTCCCCAGGTACCCACATCATATCCCTGTTTCCTTGTTATGGTCTCCTGATGAACCCCAAGTCTGTGGGAACAACAGCTTACAAAATCCCAGAGGTGAGGACCACTTCATTTTGACTGACCTCTTGCTAGTGACAAATAAGTCTTTTTCTTTTCTCATCATTACGTTCATTAATAAGAGAAGTGGTTTGTTTTGGCTTTAGTTTTAATAAGAACACAGTGCACTGTGGTTCCTGGCAGTGCTTTCTCCAGGGTCTCCCTTGCATGGGCTGGAGCACATGTGCTTAGACCAAGTTGAGCAGGCCAGAGTGCATGTGCTAGCATGAAGTTCAGCACTGCAGAATTACACTCATGTTGAAAAGGAGTCAGAATAGAAATGACTTCAGTAATGCCTTCTCTAGGTGCTGGAAGGCAGTTTAAATTATCACTGACTGATTCCCATTTCCCATTGTTCTGTAAGTGGCTTGTTAAGTAAAAAATGAACTCATCTCCTTCCAGAAGCTTAGGCCAGAAGTCTTTTAGGTTCCTGTTTCTCAGAGGAGTCTGTTAAAATAAAAATAATTTAAAAATCTTAAAGACTACAGCAATATTTTAAAAATACAAGGGAAGTTAAATGAGCTACAGGTTTTTTTCAGATGAGTTTGGAAAGAAAGGAAAATTTTTACAAGTGCCCATTGCAAGCAACAGATGCGTGAGAACCCTCGGGAGAGCCACAGCAAACTTGTAGGCCAAAGGTATGTCAGATGCGCCATTTCCTGTGAACGCTTTGGTGTTTTCTATTTAGCAGGTGCTCTTCTAAGTTTCAAAATAAAATGCAACAAATTTTAGCCCACAGAGGCATGATTTATATCACTAAATGAAAGTACGCTCTCATGGCACACCGTAATATTATCAAATGAGTAACTAACGAGAGAGAACATATTAATTCCCACCATTACCATGTCTGAGGGAACACTAAGACAACCCACACTCCACCACATACGTGTTCAGTAAGTATTCAAAGTCATTCAAAGACGACAACATAAAATCACAAATATGGCAATGCGAAGGTAATGAAATAAATTTTTGAGAAGATGATAATAATAGTAATGGTGCTTTGGAAAAATGGTAAAATGTATACATCTCAATCTAATCAGCTCATTGTGTCTTGAGAAATACGGCAACTAATTATTCTTAAAGTAGGAAACGAAAACCTGAGCAATTTGCTCGTACCTGTATAATATCTACTGTTCTGTTCAATCTGCAAGGATGTAAGATGCTGCCTGACTTCTCCAAGAGACTGAGACCAGCATGGGAATGGCGGGTGGGCCCTGCTCATGTTCCAATCGCCCAAGAAAAGAAGACTTCAAAAAGGCAAGAAGGTGAAGAGACTTAACCCAACAGAAGGTTGACAGTTACTTAACAATGAAACGATTTAACTGAAAGATTTACTGGAAAACTTTTTTTTTTCAGACAATGGTTTTATTTGAAAGAACAGGATCTTCCACTATCTGGAAAGGCTTCCCAAGTGAGTTGCTTTGGAAAACCTTTTCTAAACATCTGGGGAAAAACAGAAAGAAAAAGAAAATGGAAGATAATGACAAACTTTTGTTTCCTCTTGAGAGCTAGCAAATTCCATGCACCACACTCAGAAGTTGTATGTGAGTGTGTGTGTGTTTGTGTGCTGTGTAGTCTTTAGAGAAATGAAATATAAATGTCTGTGGATATAACTATAAAAATAGAAAATAAAAGAAATGTAAACTCTGAAACAAATTAAGCCCTTTTATTGTAGGGTCAGAGGAAACCCCAAGTATTACAATGAATACTACAGAAATGAAATTTTGCAAGTGGACTCTGGAAGAGAAAAAATCACTCTGGCTTCAGCATTTTTGTGGATGTTTTGAAGTATGCAATATACATTGGGGACAAGAATAGCTAAAATAAATGCGATGAAGACCCTCTTTCTGGTAGGTGTGCTGTCAGTAACCACAAGGAGCTTGGCAAGTCTCTGGAGTTAAACTTTCAACACAGATAAAAGGTAGTAACACTAACTGAAACAGAATGACTTGTCGTTTGGCTTAGATGAGTATAAAACACAGAAGAAACTCAACAAAAACATTTAAAATAACACATACACTAGTAAGAACATCAGGCAAGGGCAAGAGATGCGTGGGACCCTCAGGACAGCGCCTGGAGAGTACCCGCTGCCTGCGTGGGGAGGATGGGAGTTTTCAGCCAGATTCCATGTAGCTGCACTGAGGTGTCATTTGTACTGTGATGATAACAGGCTTTAGTAAACTAATTAGTGAGCCCTTCATAATTGATCTTATGGATTAAATTAGTCTTTCTGAACTAGTTCTTAGTATTACCTTTAAAAAGCATCAATTAAAAGGCACTATTCAGAGATTGTTAGAACAGTTTCACAAGGCAGTCGCTGGTACAATGTAGTTGCGAAGAGTGATGGAAACTCATAATGGGAGGAAAAAAGAGCTCAGTAACTTTTTCCTGTGATCTACATAAACACAAACTACAGCTAGAAATACAAAGAGCAGTTAAATTAAAAACCTGCAAAGATGCCCCTGATAAAAAGCATGTTTTGCATTTTTAACCCAAATTTCCCTATCTGCCTTCTTATGTTAATATTAGTAATTTAAGTAAGACTAAATTTAAAATAATACTTTGACTTTGGCTATGACACAGAATTGTTCTACACATCTCTCCCGCACATCCTACAACTGCAAACAGAAAATTGGACAAAATGTAGGAAACATTTTGGGAGAATAGGAGAGTGATGTCAGTATAAAATTTTGTATTTGCAAAAAAAGTGACACAATTGTTTTCTCAACCTTCTACCTTTGGAAGTATTTAAGACTCCCACACAACACAGTGAGGTACAGCCCAAGAAAAAAATTGGTTTACTGAGTTTAGGAGGCCGAAGTTAGACTCGAGTGGCCAATGCAATTGAGACTTGCAGGGCAGAGTACCCAAGGGAAACACTTAAAATGGAGCCTCTAGAATTCTGCGTGGTGAAATCTCTGTCATCTTTGGCCCAGAGCTGGACTATGCATATGACAAAGACACGTCTGCCAGTGCTCACAGGATTTACCACAGTGGCTACAGGGGATATTTCTGAGTGCAAAAGGAAGCACATAGAATGCAACAAATTATATATATGCTTCTCAGCACTACATGGGCCAAAAGGAAACCACAGGTGATGTTAAAATATTCAAGTAATCATACTGAAGACACAACATATCAAAAATTTTAGAATGCAGTTTAAGGCTAAAAGAAAATTTACAACTCTACATAATTAACATTCAGACCAAAAAAAATAGTTATTTGTGTTTATTTCCACTCATTTATTTTACATATATATATATATATATATATATATATATATATATATATATATATATTTCAAATTCTCTAACATATTAAAGACATGGGATTTGGGAAATCAATGCCCATCCATGCTCCCCTCCACCGTTTAAAGATTCATCCCTTTCCTGGGAGTCCACTGCTCCTCCTTCCACCCTGCCACCTGTGTTGGGATCTTTTTATTCCATTATTTTTGTGACTTTCATTCGAGAGACAGCCGTCTATACTCAGGTTTTTTTGTTTGTTTGGTTGGTTGGTTGGTTTTTTTGGTCCGCGTCACTGACTCAAACAAAGTGGCCCCATTTTAGTTCAAATGTTTCACATCTGTCTATGGCTGAATAGTTTTCCACACATCATGCTATATTTCGTTAGATTAAAATAACATCTGTTGTGCTCTTGTACCCAAGCTCGCCATGTCTGAGGATTCGGAGGTCTGCTTCACAGAATGACTTCAGTGTGACAGCTGCAGATTTTATCTGCCCAGTAGTGTCTAGAACACAGTAAGACTTCAAAAAACGGCTGCTGAATGAGTGAGCAAACTGTTTCCTGTTTCCTTCAATAGATAGGGACTTCCTGAGAGAGGAAGGGTTTGCCCCAAGATCACTGGAGTCCTGAATGATGGAGCCCGGGCTGAATTCCCACCTCTGGATGGTGCTTTGTGCTTCACATGAGGCTATGAACTTGCCCTCAGCCAGATCAGACTTCCTAGTCTCAGCCTTTCCCACCATTAGTGAACCTCCATACCTGAGTCTGTTGTCACAGTGCTGGCAGCCTATCTTAAGGAGGCACTGCACTAACATTCTTGTCCACTGAGTGCCAGCTTGGCAGCCAAGAAGCCCAATGAGGGGTGGAAGGGTGACCATGGGGACAGGTAACAAGCACAAACAAACCATAAGGCCTTCCGCTCCCCTGAGCCCACTGGAGCTGAGCTAAGCTTTCACATGCTGGTGTAAAAGCCGCCTTTGGGATGCTTTACCTGCCCAGCAAAGGCTGCCTCTGCCATATCGCATTTGATGGGACAAATATTCTTAAGACAGCTAAGAAGACATTTGAAAACTATTTCCCATGAGTGGAGAACTGAGACTTGTTTCTCAGAGAAAAACCACTAATCGAAGAGTAAGAGACCTTAGAAACTCAGATCAGAGGGAGACAGAAGCTGGAACTACCGAAAAGAAATAAAAGAGCTCTCAGGGTGTGGTTGAGAGTGGCATTTGAAAAATCATAACATGCTCTAGCTGCTAAATAAACAAATACAAAAGTTAGCAAAAAATATCATTAAAAGTATTTACATGGTAAATACTTGGCAGAAGCTGCTCTGGACACTTTTCTAACACATATCTCATTTAATCTTTACAATAACTCTACAACAAAATATTACTTCTTGCCCCATTCTACAGATGTGAAAACTGAGTTAGAAACAGGCAATGCAACTCACCTAAATTCACAGAGCTAACGCATGGCGGGATCAGTCTTTGGATCCAGGTGTTTCCTCCCTAAGTCCACGCTTTCACCTTTCTCTCCTCCCACCATTATTCTACCAAGAATTATTTTTACTATAAACGTCAGATTTTGAGCGGGTAGGCAGACCCAGCCCCTAATTCTCCTCCAGAAATTAAAACTTTGCAAAATAACAAGCATTCTGACACCCAAGCAGACAGTGAGCACCAGTTTCATAGGGGTCCTCCTTCCCTCCATTTATTTAATGTCATTGGACCCAGCAAGGAGTGCATGGACATGAACTGAGTTCACCCTCTGAAGGAATGGAGGACAGTTTTTGAAACTGACTCATCAGTTTTCACACGTGCCATAGACTAGTCTCACACACTCAAGACTGCAGGATGCAGAGGCCAGAGACTGCACCCGAGTTGGTGTATGTGGTGAGATGACAGCTAAGGCCTGCACCCGCCATTGCTGCCCTGGCCCTGATCCTAGGGAACTCACAGTCTAAGAAAAATGACAAATGTCAGTCGCCTGACCCATCAGGGTGGAGCTACAGGAAGGAGGAGGGAGACACCTGTGTTCGTGATTCACAAAAGAGACTGAGGTGGCCCCACCGCAGCAGCGTTGGCTACCTTGAGAAACATGCTCGGGCTGGGAGCTAAGGGATGGAAGGGATTTAGTTATAGATAGGGAACACGGGAGAGATGAGAGAAGAATTCCAGGTGGAATAAACAGCACTTGTTAAGGCAACAGACACCAGGCTCTGAAGCCACCCAGTGTGGTGAGCCACCAGGCAGGACGCAGGGTGCGGACGCAGCGAGAGGGAGAACACGACCATGCACACAGCGTCTGACTGAGTCACGACCTCTGTGTACAGAGCCCAGAAAGCTACGCAGGAAATAAGCAAAGCAGTGGCATGATGTAAGGAATGCCAATTCTCTCAACTAGCGAAAATAAATAATGGATCTGAAATACTTCTTCCTTCCTCCTTCCAACATCTAACCTCCATCCAACCTGCCCTTGTTCTCAGCAGCATCCAGAGTTCAGCCAGTGGAGGTCCTCACTCAACAGCCAGGACCACAGAACCTCAGGGACGGCAGGATTTTGGTGTCACGTACACTGTGCTACGCTCACAAAGCTGTCTCCTTCCCTCTCCAAGCGCCCGTCAGTCTCCAACCTGGGGGAAGTGGATATCTGAACTCAGCATATGTTTAATAACCAGGAAATCTCCAGCAAATTACACCACCATGTGAGTCTCTCTTCAACTGTACACAAGAGATGACAATATCCATAAATTACAAAGATAATGTTTTCAGCATCATATAGTTTTGATAGATGCCCAATAAGTGACAATTTAATTTGAATTCAGCCAATCATTTTGAGTTCTCTCAACTCAGCAGAGCAAAAGTTCTAACATTCCATGTATCAGACAGAGCTTGTCATTAAACCGGCCCAGCAGCCTACTAAATAAAGCTCATGTTAATAAAGCATAAATTTTTTAAAATCATAAATTTCCCTAAGGTAGAGAAAGGAGGAAATTAAAAGATAACAGGGTTTCTGTCATTTTGGGTATAATTTTTCATTGTTTTATTTCTTGATGACATGGCTCCATTCTGTTAGGGCTCCAAAAATTGCTGTCGACCCACCAAAAAGAACAATCAGCTGTAAATACTTCAGCTGGAAATAAACATTTGAAAAGTTATCTGTTCCCAGGCTTACGCAGGTTTCTTCATTTGTTCAATTGACAATCGTAGGCTCCTTCCTTGCTAAGTGTTTGGAATCAAAACAGTGAAGAAAATTCAGAACCTCCCCACAGGCACTTCGCAGCCTACAGAGGAGAGATTTAAATAAATACTTGCAGAACTGGGACTGAAGAGCTGCACAAGAGTTTTTGAACAAGGGATACAGCGGTGACACGGCGGATTCTGTGAGTGGCAAGGAGATACTTCACCCGGAGGTGAGCCCAGCTGAGCTCAATTTGAAGCTTGTTTTCTGAATTTGCCCACTAGAAAAAGAGGAAAGAGTACTGAGAGTTGAAAGCAAGCTGTTACATAAGCAACCTCCAGGGAAACAGATCACTCATTCAGTGCTGGCTGTGAATGTTTCGGCTGCCAAAGAGGTTCAAACTTCCTGGAATGTAGAAACATTCTGTGAGAATCTTCATGCAGGTTGGCTCGCAGGCGTATGTGGTGGAGATGCTGGGCAGAGGAAGTAACCATTGAGTGCATGCAGCCTCCTCGCAAACCCCAAAGGGCTGTGCTTCCGGTATATGGTAATACAGCAGGGTGACTGAAAACACTGGGGCTACTTACACCTGCCCTGGCTACTCTAATGTGACGGAGTGAGACACAGAATGGACAAAAAGAAACAAGTTTCTGGAATTGCAGTGAGCGGGCAGCAGTTTGCTTTGACCTGAATTGAACGTGAAGATAATGAACAGGATGAACTAGAGCTGAGAAAACGGCCCTTGCATGAGGAGGGCCGTGGATGTGTTAGTCTGATTTGACACGATACCTTCCTTCACTTGGTTTCATACAAATCCAACAGCTGTGATTCACCTTCTCCTTTAAGTAAAGTCTAGTCTGCCTCAAGCTGAACGCGTCTGCGGAGTCATTCAGCTACATCGCATGGTTTGCATGGAACTTTTACATCATTCCTTGAAAAAGAAACCGTAGGTCTTTTCACAATTATAGGATAGTAATAGTTTCCTCACCTCCACCCCATTTTGCAGATAAAGAAACCAAAGCCAAGAAAGCTAAGGAGCGAATCACTACTCGTGCGATCGGTTCGTGACTCAAGCCCACTCCATTCTGTCCAACATTTTGGCTCAGAGAGGGACTCTTGGGAGAACTAATGAGCCTGTTTGAGACACATAGATCCTGAGAATTGCAGAAGGAAAGAAAAAAATGGTAAGAAAAAGAAGTTCAGAACAAATTTCCACCCTCCTCCAGCTGATGGGGTCACTGGAGGGGAAAGAAAGATGATAGATCAGGCTTCTGTGGACAGAAGTCTCATAGCACCTCACTGTGGCTCCACTGGCTCACAGGGCCCTGAGCCTGGCATCCTACCAGTGCACAGATAGAGGATTATTAACCCAGAAGAGGCTCAATAAGTCATAGGACATTTCACAGGCTTGGGGCAAACAGGCCTGGCTTTTCCTTAAGTTTCTCCCTCCATCTCTTTTGCAACACACAACTCAGCTCTGGGGTGGTGGAAGTGGCTAAGGTTCCAGAAATAAGACTGTTTTTGTTTTCTGAGGAATCATGCCTGCAGAACCCTCTTAAAATATTGGACTCAAGATTTAACACAAGCTTGTCACTGATCTATAGGCTCCATACTCCTCATGAGCACGCTACAGATAAGCAACAAATAATTGCAGGAATTATATGAAATAATATCCAAAAAGTATGAGCTAGGTTTCACTGCTCGATGCCAAGTTTACAAGCAGTAAGACTCAACTTAGAAGACACTTATATGAAGTGTGCTGTAATGGACTTTTGATGACTCTTCTGAACTTGTGAATGACACTATCCAATGACATACAGTTAATGTCTGCTTGCTCCAAAGTGTCACATTGCTCTGTGCATCCACACACAGTCCCCTTCAATCTGAGTTTCAGTTCTATTGAGTGTTGTATTAGTCAGAGTTCCTATCCCCAAGACATAATACCTGATGTCCATTTCTTACAGAAGGGGTATAACGGAGCTCACCACCTCAGGAAATCGGGCTGTGGTTGTTTGGCTCCAGAAGGGCATGGCAGAGCAAAGCTACTTGGGTTCACAGAATCCAGGGAACACAGCTCAGGCAGTGGCCAAGGGAAAGGACAAGACATCAGACCTCATCCACAACACACGTAGGTAGACATACCCGGATGTGAGCACCACCCATCCTGGGGTGGATCCCAAAGCCAATCCATGGGCTCTAACAGTTCAGCAAGAGACTAAATATCTTCTCATTTTTATCCAGGTAGCCGAACACATGGCCTTAGAGAAGGAAAGTGGGGGAGGGGGGACTTTGATGGTATACAATGAGTCCATAATCACTGGCATGTTAGGTGGGTAAATTAATTAGCTCAGAGGTTCTGTATATTCAGCAATAAAATAGTCATGATAATAGTCATGAAGTTACAGCAGGAAGCAGCCATTGTCTTTAAGGCATAAAAAAAATCAGACTCCCTGTGTTCAAATTCTTCTTCCACCACTCAGATCCTTTTATAAGACTGAGAAATTCATGCCTGCAAATGCTAGAGCAGAGGTTGCTGACACCTCACAGTTGAGTTCTCCCCTGGGAACTTGCTCCACTGGCCAACAAGAGCTTCCTTGTCCAACTCTACATCCCTTCCCGGGGGCTTTCTACAGGCGTTTAAAGACTTGGCCCACTTTCTCTAGTACAGGACACTTCTGAAGCACCACTGCAACCCTAGAAATACCTGACAGATCAGTTTCAACTTTGTTTCAACCCCTATTACTGAATCCTGATGCTCTCAACCTGTGGCAGATGTGGTTCCAGAGAACACTCCTCAATACCTTCCTACAAGAAAATCTCCAGTTCACAATCTGCTTGCCAGAGACTTAGGAGTTCTTAAAATAGATGTTCTCCAGAGGTCAAAATATCCTGCAAATAATTGCACATGGTGAAGTTGAAATTCTGATGAAAATTCTATGATTTCAAGTTCAAGTTTTTTCCTGACCTGCATCATTTTGTCTCTAAACATAAAATGGAGTAGAGGCAGTCTCACCACAGTAGACGCATGAATTTCAACTCATTAATACTCAAAATATTCTGGTCCTAGCAGTATTTATTGTAAAGAACTTGGATGTATCATCACAACAGTGTGATCTAGCCCAGTTTCCCATCACAGGAGGGTGCCTGGACCTCAACTATACACACTAGGCTTTCTTGAATCTTTTTAACATTTATTTTCAAAAAATCTTTCCCCAAGCCCAGCAGTGCAGGCCTAGAACTACTGTACTCTGAGAGGCTGAGACATGAGAACTGTGATATCCCAGCCTGGGCAACTTAGTGAGACCATGTCTCAAAAATCAAACTAAAAAGTAAGTTCAAGATGAAAAGCCCAGTACCACAAAAAACAATATGTAGTTCTGTTTTGGATCCTAGTTTGACGCCATCCAAGATACACTCCATCCACAAGTCTCCAATAAGTTATACTTTGTGCAAAAAGAGTTTAATCACTTATTGAACTGATACTGCTTGAATAATGGTAATTTTAGAGATAAAAGTGAGCAAAACTCATCACCCTTCACTCATCATTTATTCATTTTATTTTTACACATTCAGCCAAATACTATATGATGTGTTCTATGTACCATAAAGATTGTTAAAACTTTCCACATACGGCCTCCTCTCATCTTCTCATCATTAAGTAAGAAAGTTTAAAACCAGCAGAAATTGGTCCAATACAGCAGATAGGAAAAGGAACAGAAAAGAACCCAATGCAGTTGTCCCCAAAGTCTGTGCTTTTTCAGCGGTCACCTGATACTGTCCTCTGCTCTGATACATGGCTAAAATAAAAATCAGACTTTGAGAAATGATTAAAAAGTAACATCAAAGGACAGGAGAGAAAATGCATTTAGACAAGTGATTCTGCAAGAACGCCTAGGAAAGGGACAAGGTGGCCTTTGAAGTGACCAAGACTCACCTTCAGATAGAAGCTGGACTTTTTTTATTTTATTCTTTGAGAGATAAAAAAGGAGATCAGACTTGTGTCTGACAGACCTGAGTTTGAGTCTTTCTTTGGCTGCTAGAGGCTGTGTAAACCTAAGTGTCTTGCTTAACCTCTCTGAGCTTTTGGGGCTACAAAAAGACTTCCTTGACATGTTGTAAAGATAAAGAAAGCAGGTAACACAGATTATTCAACAGCTGATAATATAGTACACATTTAACACATGATATTTGACTCAACCTAACTCAAATCTTTGCATTATGATGACCAAAAAAAAGGCAAAAAATTAATTAGCCACTCTGGTTTTCACCTTTAAGAAAGCAAAATTATATGAGTACTTTGCGCTTCTCTTCACATCTCATTTAAGGCATAAAAACTCTTCATTCGCCCATGCATGCTGCACACACACACACACACACACACACACACACACACACACACCCAGGCAGGAGCCAGCAATACAAAGGGAAGGAATACTCACAGTGCGGAGACACCATAAGAAACTTTCACACGAAGTACAGTGGTGGTGTTCTTAATTAAAATCTCTAAAGAACTCTTGTCAACAACATCACCACCCAAAGCCATATTTATGTTGTTAATTACTCAAGTTGCCATGAATAGGAAACAATGCCCAGGCTTCCCATAAAATCTCCAAAAATTAAACCAGGGAAATGGGCAATAAATGTCATTTGAAATGGTCCTGATGCTAGTTAATTGCAAGACAACTGTAAAATCATGGGGCACGAGGTGCTCCAACAATGCCTAATTAGGAGCTGTATGGACAATTTCTTGGGGGGGAATGGTAATCGCATGGCGCAAACACTTAGCAGTCATCATCAAAGGTCCTTTACCAATATTAGCTAATTAATCTTTTCTGTAACGCCCTGGCAGGAGGCCCCACAAGTCTCTGCTGGGAGAAGGAATAAGGGAGGCCAAAAGAGGCAGTGTAGAATAATCCTCTCTGATCGGCATCTCTAGCATTTGACACTCTGGGCCTAAAAGCACCCAGCAGCCCCCCATCCAGCTGCCACCCACGCCGGGAAGGCAGATTGTTTGCTTAATGGGGAGCTTGCCCAGATGATAGGTAAGGTTAGTGTGGTGAGTGTTGAATTCTCCCCACCTCCAGCTATGCCTGGCATCCTGGCTCTCCCCACACGTCCTCCCATGGAATTGCTGCCCCGCGGGCAGACACCCACCCTAAGCTTTATCAGTCCCTTCCCTTTTTCTCAGCCAGGAGACTTTTCACCTCAAACATGAAACACCAAAGGGAAAGCGGCGGAGCTGCGCCTCTTTCCAAGAGCTTATTATATTCCAACACGACTCACAACTTTTGGTTTCAACTCAACTGCAAGATCAAGAATTATTTCAAGACTATGATTGATTTTTACTAAGTGAAAATATTTTTAAAGGTACTATATATTATGTAATAACCTGATTAAATTTCCATTAAAAGTTTGTGACACAATCTCGTCTATATGTAATTTTGTATTTTTTCACGAAGATTATACAAAATCATATAAATTCTCTACACAAAACTACTTGGACCTGCCTAGCTTGTGGTTGAGTCCTTCCATCTGAGAAAAGCGCCACCTTTATGGGACTTTGGGGAGACTAGTACTCTACACAGAGGTGGACTCAGTTTTTTTAAAAAGCCACAGAGAAGCTACATCATAAAATAACGCTGCTCTCTCTTCTCAGCCCACCTCCATCTTATTAAAAAAAATCAAGAATTCTTCTAAGAAAGTTGTTAATAATAGTGCAAAATCAAATAAGAAGGTGAGAGAATAAGAAATAAAAATAGGAAAGAGAAAAAGAAGAAAGACCAGGACACCAGAGAAAAGTGACAGCAGCCTGTGTGCGTGATAAAGCTGAGTGCCCTGTTGTCCCCTCTGTCCCCTTTGTAACAACCCTAAGGAGCGGGACAGTCATCACCTTGGTTTGATAGATAATGAGATCAAAGCATGAAGAGTGTTAACTGACTTCTAAGTCCCCACAGCTACACAAATGGTGAGCCAGGTGCTGCCGTCTCTGTTTGATCCTATGTATTCAGTTCTCCCCAACGTGATGCCTTAGGGTGTTTCTCAGTCACCCTTACCCTGCCTCTTTAAGCCCTTAGCCAATCCATGGCATGAAGCAGTCTGAATGTCACTACCCTGAAAAAAAAAATATTTTATGATTTAGAGTCTGATCCCAGTTCAAATCCAAGTACAATTTTCTTGGCAACACTCACATTTCATTGGAAGAAAAGTCATTCTTTGCTCCTGTAGCACCACAAAAGTGGAAAAAGGTTACCTAAGTTTGCGAGGATGCATTGTGGGATATGATAAGCCTAGATTCAAAATTTCTGGGTCTTATTTCTTATAAATAAAAATGGTCACAATTATAATACCTACATGAACATGAACCTAATATGAGAATAAATGAGCAAATGTTCTAGTCTGGCACTTAGCACTGTAATGGTGAACTATGTTTTGTTTTGTTGTGTTGTGTTTTATTATTGAGGTTTGGGTTTTTTTGGTTGTTTGGTCATTCAGTTGTTTGTTTTGTTCTTTGGTAATACTGACAAGTGAAGTCAGGTTTTGCACTGAGCTACCTCTCCAGTCTTTATTTAATTATGCATATGTATTTTTTTCTTCTTTAAATTTTGAAACAGGCTCTTGCTACGTAGCTGTGTTGCCCAATCTAGATTCAGACTCCAGGTGCTCTTGCCTCAGTCTCCCAGAATGCTAGGATGGAATATATACCAACCTTTCACCAAGATGTGCCGCGTTACGGACTCTCCTGGCTTCGGAGTCACAAAACTTAAATTTAAAATTTTTAACATCCAATGACTTTCTCTGCAACTATAAAAGAGCTACTCAGCTGCTGAGTACTTCAATTTTCTAAATAGGAAAAAAAAAGGCAGTCGTAATAATATCTATTTGATATTCTAATAGAGTGGATTGCAGAGACTGAATGAGTCAGGTGTGAAAAGCATTTGCCCTGGTGCGAGCCAGTAGCTAGTGCTGACTGATAAATGATAGCCATTGATGTATTTTAGGTAGGCACACCTTACACACTGAAGGAACTTAGTCAATATTTGCTCAACAAACATTTATTGCAGGCCCACTCTATAAAAGGCAGTGTTCTGTGAGCAGAAGATTCAGACATAATAAACATATAGCTTCTACCCTTAGCAACGATCATAACGTATTCTGTAATACACAATGTACCAAGGATCGTAAGTTACATCTGAAGGAGGATACAATTCTTTTTCAGAATGCCCAAGGTTGTTGAGTGAATATTTCATAGTGTCAGAAAAATCTCAGGAAAATATATTTATCCAACTTCCCGTGCATTAGAGTTTATTTATTGTGAGCTCTTTCGCAATGTGGACAAATGATGACTCTTTTCCATTATGTGACAAGCTAACCTCAAATGTTTGTACAAACAAGATTTTTGTGAAGCTGCCATTCCCCCCCCCCCCACTCAAGAGCTCTCGCACTTGTTAACTGCGGTGCACCCTGGTCTCCTTGACACACCTGTGTGTCCTGATTTTACGTCTTCTGGAGCAGGGCAGAGTACGCCTAACCTTCTTTTGTCTCAAAGCCCATTCCCACTTCTTGCTGTCGTTCTCACTGTAGTTGTTCCTTTAAATTAAACTTGAAGACCTTCCATGACTAAATGTAGTAGAAGCACCCACCCTCAAAGGTGAACATTCAGATCCCAAAGGCAGTGCCCACGGCTGAGCCCTGGGCCTGTGGGACCCTCATCCTCTTAGCTCCATCAACATCTCCTCCTGCAACGGTCGGTGCCAGCCCCGATCATACTCATGAACTTGAGGCAACCATGCCAGTGTCTCCCTCTAGTCCTCACTCTTGGCCTAGCCTTGCTGAAGTCAAGATCTGGATAAAGAAGCTGCTTTCAGACCTCTCTTGTGGCTTCAAAGATTTATTAACTAGAAAAGTGATTAATAAAGGGATTTCAAGGCCCCAAACAGCCAAAATAAGTCAAAAAGCATCCCCTTGGCACAAAGCTAAAGCTAGTCATGTCTAAGTCATGGGGTTTCTTTCTAGAATTCCTCAGTTCACTTCCAAACTCCCAGCATCACTGAACTCAGATCCTGATGAGCCTTGCTTGCTGGACTTGACAAACAATCCTCCTTGGTGTCCCCTGTGACCTTTCCAGGGAATGAAAGTATAATAATAAAGTCCAAATCCCTCAGCTTACCACTGACGGCACCCCTAAGCTTGGTCCCTATATCTCTTCTCTGTCTTATTTTCTACTGCATCCCTCTCTTCAAACTACACCTGATATCCAGCTCTATCCTGGCTTTCCACTCTCACCTTGTCAAATGTGATTTCTTCCCTTTGTAATGCTCTGATCACCTCTGCCACAAAACCCCTTTTACCATGAAAATTCCCAACCCTTCCTCCAGCTAAAAATGGATCTATCCCACTCTCATCTTTAGACCCAGAATAGTTTCTGCACATCTTTGGAAATTAATTACTCACTCAAAAATTTTGTAAGCTCTTGTCTGCTAATGTACAGCAAGTAATTCTCTCTCAAAAGTCATATAAGGCAAGTATAATCTTTTTTTAAGTCCTTTTTAAACTAGAAAGCAGATTCACAATGAGCATCTTTCCAAAGCCACAGGGGAGGCAGAGCTGTTCCTGCCTCTGTCTCCAGTGCCTGTGCCTTCAGGCCCTGGCCAGGTCTAAACTGAGATTCCAGCACAGCCGGAAGCTCAGAAGCCAAAGCTTTCTGAAAACAAACTCCTAAAAGCCAACCAACCTCCTTGCGTGGAGCAGAATGAGGGAGGCGTGACCTGAGGGTTTGGCAAGCAGAGAACAAGGGGCTATGGCTGAGAGAAGCAGGGTGGACAGGCGCTGGCCTGAGGCCTTGAGCGGCAAATGGATGCGAGGTGGACATGAGGCACTCCCATGGCTATTTGGCACTTGTGAGTTTAAAAGAGGAGGCTCTGTGCTCAGGCAGTGACAGGAGGGAAGACAGCATGAAAAGCCGACCACGACAAAGGGCTGAATATTGAAGAGCTGTTTAAAATAGAATGAGAAGGACTCAAAGGCAAGCACTGGCCCTCTTGCAGGAGGATTTATGACCCTGAGCAGAAGTATTTCAGAGACCCCCTTGAAGATAACCAAGTAGTGGGTTTCCTGGTATCCTCTCAAAGGGTAACCAGTCCTTATTCAATATTAATTCATGCATTGGCTGGCAAGCACACTGGGAGATCTGAGAGCTGCTCTCTTCCCTTCCAACATTCTGTCAGCCAAGATCCCAAGTTTAATTCCATACCAAGGAGCTCTCGTGGCAAGAGAAATACCAAGCACTATGCACGGTACTAAGGGTGGAAATTTTTACATGAACAATCCTTCTAATAGTAACTGTAGACTTATAAACACTTTGAATACAACATACAAAATGTCATGGTGAGGCATGGGACCAGCATGAATGTCCATCTAGACGCTGAACTTCAGGTCATTAGAATTAGCTCCCTGAATGACTTTTTAAAAGGGTTCTAGGGTTGAATGTAAGTTCGGCCAAGAACATGAAACTTTACTGATTAACAACGTCTACTGGGAGTGAAGGGAGAGAACTGTGAGGCAGGAGTAGCGAGGGAGGCGTGACAGTGAGCACAACCTTGGAGTCGGATGACTTCCGATGGAAGACAAACCCTGAGGTGACACTTTAAGGAGGAGGAGAGGCAGATGAGGTAGGCCATGGAGACAGTGCCAGAGCAGAAAGGAGTAGTTCCCTGATATAGAAATGGCCCAGGCAAAAGCTTAAGGACATGGCTTATAAAAATGGGAGTGGGGGGTGGACAGAAAGTCTCAATAGTTGAACAGGACTCAAATGAAAAGTGTACGGGGTCCAGAGATGAAGAGGAGGTTTACAGACAGCTTGGAACCAGGCTACACAGGACCCTTAGCCCCCACTTGGTATAGGATTAGTGGATTTAATCTCAGAGAAATAAAAAAGGTATTTTGATTTGGATCTGGAGTGTCCCCCAAGAGCCTCATGTACCTACGGATACCATGTACGGTTGGGAGGTGGGACCTGGCTGAAAGGGGCTTGACCTGGAGGGGTGTTTGTTGGTTCCTGGAGGGGTGTGTGCCCTTCATCCAAGACTTGGCTCTGTTCTGCCCCAGAGCTTGTTGTGTTATTCTGCCATTTTCCAGCTGCCCACCTGTGAACAGACTGTGACGTTCTGAAACTGAGCTAAAATAAATCTTTCCTCCCTAAGTTATAGATGAGAAAGTAGCTATTCATATTTTCATTGAGCCAATACTAGTTGAGCATCTTACACATCCTCAATTGGAGGTAATCAACTACTAGTTGGCTGAACGACCACAAGTGATTTTACCATCAATTGTTTCCCCCGTTGGTGCAAGTAAAATTCAATAACAGACACAATACAATCATTATAATTAAAGATATCAAACATCAGATTTCTAATAACATTTTTTGTGGTCAATTTCCAAAATTGCTGAATAGTCTCAGAAAATTCACTTTTAAAAAAAAAGTTTGTCTTACCCCATTCAGGAATCCCTACCTCCACATTCCTGGCAGTATTCCTGAAAACAGGGAGTTTGTGGGGCAACCTCTCTCACTGCTTAATAACTTTAATGTTCTTCTACATCAGAGTAGGCTGAAATTTATCTTCCATCACTCCCAGCCCAAGTCACTGCTCTTCTCGGGAGTGGACTCCCAGAGGAGTGGCGTGCATAACACTCTGGAGTGAAGAAATGCAACCCCGGTTCCACAAAAAGAAATTTGTGTGTTTGAAGACTTCTCAAATTTCCTTTTGTCCTTCTAGGTTTTTGCTTCTTCAGCCTAAAACTTCAGAGTTCCTCAACTCTTTCGAAATTACATCCATATTCTTTATTACATGAAGTCTTTTGCTGGATATATTCTAATGTATTAGTGTTTCTCTTGGGCTTTGATGAATAAACATGGGCAACCCAAAGCACGCCACGTCATTGGGGGAAAAACCACTAATTCCACAGATCTTCTATGCACTATACAAGGCATGACTCACCCTAGAAACCACCACTATTAGGTGAATTCTCTGCTGATATGAGAACCTAGCACCCAGAAATATCTTCCTGTACAAATAATCTTGAGATCACATCCCATTAGTTTCACACACAAGGAGGACATTCATTCACAGTTCACTCCCTTAAGAGCCAACTCTCCAAATCAACCACAAGGTTAATTCTTAAAACATGTTTGCCACCAGCTAACTTATGTGCCAATCCCGATCCGTATGGCATTAGCTTCACACTCCATTAGCTGACAGAATGGAGATCTCTAAAAATGAGACTCGTCTGGCTTTCTTCTCTACATTTGGACTAATTGTTAGCCCCCTAATTAAAGCCCTCTGTGACTGACAGAAGCTGATGACAAGCAGATCTGCTGATAAACTAAATATTTTCGGTTTCCTCTTCAAGACAATAGACATCCAGAGCAATTTTAGAGATCAGCAGCTTGTGGAAAGTAAAGGATCATATTTCTTGACCATAAATAGCAAATATTTTATTTTTCAAAAAAAAAACATTTATTTTTTTATATGTTTGCAATACAAATTCGTTGTTATTTTAGGAAAGGATTTGTGCATGAAGATGGGAGTAGAAAAGGCCTTTACGTGGGTGGAGAAAATATCCTCAGTGATGTGTGGGCAGAAATGGCTCCCCATCTCTCTCCAGGAAGTGAAGTTCCCAGGGCAACTGCTCAGATACACCCGACTCCCAGCATGCAATGAGGGAGTGAGCACCAACCACACAGCCCATGGATTTGAATGAGAGAAATCACCCTGCTTCTGAATGGCAACCATGTTACTCTCCGTTCTCAACTTCAGGTGACAATAGCTACCTGCTTAACTAGTCTCTAGAATTACTGGGTGAACTTTACATTGTAAAGGTTGATGCGAATGCACTGAAATGTTGTAGAAAGGGAAGATACGAATAAAGCCACATCCTGCCTCATACGATAATTTGTTGTACACACCAACCCCTGGCATATAAATGCTAGACAGCAGGAATCGCTCTCATCAGTATCTGGCATAGCACCTGTCATGGACCAGGAGCTTGATAAATGCCTGCTGAATTGCCTCCCATTGCACTGAATTACTAACTTGCAAGGTCTTTAGGGGCAATTGTAGAATCTCATTTTACATCATCATCATCGTCTTGCTCAAAGCTGACATGAGGAAGTGCGCACTAAATGCTGAGCGAATGAATGAATAAATCGAGAGGAACTGAAAGGATGGTTCTCAGCCCCGAATGTGCTTTAGCATCACCTGGAGTGCTCTTAAGAACTGATCTCTGAGACACGGCCCCAGAGGATCATCTGAAAGTCCCCGGGATATTCTAATGTACATTCAAGGTTGAGAACCAATGACTTTGAATAACAGAAAAATAGAAGGGTCTCTTCTTCCTTTTTAAAAAATCTTTTTCTAACCAATTTAGGTTTCACATTCTTGAGTGGACCAAAGCATTCTGAGAGGAAGCAGACACTCTAAAATGAAGTGATGTTGTTGCTACTTTTTAGAGGACACCATCAAGAAGTGTTTTTTCTAGATTGCTGGATGAAGGCTTTTTCAGTGGCTCTCATCTCAACAGACACCTGACTCCACTATCTCAACATAGCTGAGCTGAGAAGGCTCTAAGAACTACCCCCAGACAGGACTTCTGCCAGGCCCGATGCTCTAAAAGGCCACCACCTCATGGTCACCCGGTTGGAGCTGCTTTCTTGAAACGGACCTCTCTCTTGCTCAAATCCTATGCAAAGCCTAGTCACACATATTCTAGTATTGCTGGAAAATGTGAACTTTCTAAGAGAGAAAGTTCTGATGCTCCACAGTGAAGACACTGCTGCAGACGTGACCACTAGACTTGATGTGAAGGTGGTTTACTTATCCCTGTGAATAGCAAGTGGCAGAGAGTAAGAGAGGGCAATGCACTTAGAAACAAAGTACTGGCTGTGTTCATCTCATTTCTACGCCTCGGCTTCCTGGAGAATGGATGTACAAGAGTGGTCTCATGGCATACACTCTCTTCTCCCGCATGGACAGAAGGAGGCCACAGGAGTGAACTGCCTTAGTCAAATCGGCATGGTGGTCTGATAGATAGAAACTAGTATCTTCAGAAAATGAGATTTCTTTCCACTCTAAAAGGAAAAAGTAATTAAGATCAAGGGTCCAGTTTTTGAGACTGCCCTCATGTGTGTATGTAAAGGAAGCAAAATATACACAAAATGCATACATGTATACACATAAACGCATTAAAAACACTTCATAATAAGGACTGATGGAATGATGGAAATGTTTATTTTTTCAAAAAATAGATTTTGTGATATTGCTAAACTAGGACATTTTTCTACAATGCAAACAAATTCGAATAAATATCGTAATTTTCAGTCTTGTCAGAACGGCTGTAATCAATAAACAGGACTCACTAGTGAAGTATCTAAACATGAAGCGTAGGGGAAGAGAGAAAAAAGAGGAAGAGAGATGGACAGACAGACAGAAAGATAAACACCTGCTTGATTTTTCAAGGATATTAAATGTGTGAAAAGCTGAAGGAACCCCAACTGGTACCAGACAGAGCCACATTTGTGTGTAAACTCACCACTACAACCTGTGCAGAATTTACTCAAACTCTCAAAGCCACAGTTTTCTCGCTTTCAGTTAAACGCCACTGATATCTTACAGATTCTTTCCACTGCGATGGAAAGAAATGTGCTTCAAGGTCCTAAAACAAGAAGTAACCAAAATAAGAATTGAACAGATGGGGAAGAGTTTCCCTTATTTACACTCCAATTTACTTGGGACATTCAGCTAACTGATCACACTGCTAACAACGTGGGCAAAAATGAACTTGGTGCTACACCACTATAGATGTCAAGATTTTATGAGGGTACCAGAAACAAACTGTTCACACCAGAATCAAAAATAAGAAAAACATATTTTAGGCAGAGAAGAATTGGAAACACTGCTGAATGACCAGTGCAATCATCCTAATGGATTCAATTCAATTTGGACACAGGTTCAGAAGTGTTGAACTCTGGCCTCAGACTCAGCTGCCAAGAAATGTGACCTCTGATTCCTGCCTGCCTGGGTTGTGAGCCAGCAGATACAGAGAAAGTCAGGTCCTACAGGAACAGAGCTGGGCTCCCCTACGTGCAGACCATGCACACAAAAATCACTAATACCAGGTGTGATTTCAGAAGCTGATGTTCAAGTTCCCTAAAGCAAAGTCTCCAATTCAAGTAGGAGACACAAGAGAGAAATTTCTATGGAAACTATGAAAGGTTAGCTGTTTTCTACCCCCAACAAATGCCTTTAACTGCCTTGTGATGTCCATGGCCATCAGTGAAGCCAAGATGTAGAGGAGCAACCACAACGTAGGGGAGATCACTGGTCACATGACACAGGGAATGAAGGTACTAGCACAGATAAGCCAAACCTCAAAGGTAAAATCATCATCCTATTTAAGAATGGAGACCAAGCCCTGAAAACTGAAAGCAGAAATCTGCTGACATTAAAATCTTTCAGGTTATTTGAAGGGAGCAAGATATTAGTCCAGCATTTCAAGAAACATGAACATCAGTCATATAGGAGATGTTTAAATTGTATCTAAACTGATGAAGTGGATGCTCACCTGAAGGAGGTGGCTCAGGAAACACACAATAAACACAGTCTTCCTGAGATGCAAGCGTTTTTTCTGCCAACACTCTATGACATCTGAACTTCTTTTTTTGTCCAGTATTACACTATTCACAAAAGGATTAACAAGTAAGTGCATCTCCGTGAAAAAATGGTAGGAGCGCTCTTTGGCCTGGGTTACTCACAGGTATACAGAACAGACACAAGGTGGAAAGAAAAGAGATAAAAAAGAAGAAAGATTAGACGCAGTTTCCTCCCCATATCTGCCTGCCCTACCATTCGACTGCTGCTGTATCTCATGTGGCTATTTAAATTTAAGTAAAATTAAAAATCCAACTTCTTTATCACACTAGCCATATTTCAGATTCAATAATCACAGTTTAATGTCTACCATATTGGTCAGTGCATACACGGACCATTCCCACAAATGTGTATTGAACAGCACTGCTTGAATAGCTCTAGTAGAAGGACCGTATCCTATGCTCACGAAGTGGTGAGGTTTTTTTTTCCCCATTTTATTGATATGTATACGTGCAAAATTTAAGGCTTACAATGGAGTTGAGCCTTTTATGCATGTATGTATCTTGTCAAGGTGAAAAGGGTGAGTTTTATAAAGGACTGAGCACAAGATACTCACAAGAAAGGTCTGGTATCTCGCAGGTTTTCCTAACTTTGACACACAAATGATCAGAAATTACTCCATTGCCAACTAACCTACATGGTAAATAAGCAAGATAGATCCCAGTGGAGAAAAGCTTCAGGTGAGACAGGCTGCTGCCTTTTCCTTACCAACCCCAAAGAAAAATGCCCCATCAGTGGCATTACATGGAAACATATGAACACCCATGTTATCACGGAGGGTTCACTCGCCACACTGTGTGTTGTATACTCTACAAAGTTCTCATGGACCTGTGGGATCAGCTCCTCACACATCTCTTTCTTATTTAATCAGCTGGTAATTCCTACAGACTTTCTTCATTCTTATTCAAGTATTTCTTTATTTTCTTCCTACCATGAGGTGATTTCAAATTCTTGACTTCAAACTCACTGATTCCTCAGCTTGATTGAGCGTTCTGTTGAAATTCCTGGGAATCTTCCAGTCCTCTGTCAACTTTATACCTTCCAGGTGATGGAACTCCTTCACATATTTTATATACAGAAATGAAATATGTGAGAGGCAAGATGATAAAAAAGAGGTTTTATGAAAAATGTAAAAATGCAAGCATGAATGAATGTATGACCCAGAAGCCCAGATTTTTAAACCTTACCATGTCGTCTTTCTATACAAGAAAAAAGCATCATGAAAGAGTTGATTCAGCCAGATATGTGTGTAGGGAAGGCCAGCAGGACAGGGATCTGCATTTTACTTTGACAATACCAGAGTCCAGGTGACCTGATCATGCTTAGCAACAGACAGAAGATGTCTGGTTTCTCTGGTTCTGAATCTACTTCTGTAGAGTGAAGAGTTTAAACCAAATGGTCATTGGCTCCTTCCAGTCCTACACACCATTTAACACCCCCGGTTTCCACAAAGAAGTCATTGTGAAGCCTCTTCAAATGGGGATTTATTATCCGGTAAGAATTATTTTATTTCCATGTATCATTTTAGTGCTAAGAAAGGACATGGGTGTGTGTACATTAGCTCACCACAAAACTGAAAGTTAGCAGATGGATCTGCTTGCCAATCTCTCCTATTGAACCCTTGTACAATTTTCTTATTAACGAGAAAACACTTTTTTAGGACTATTGTCAATTATTTTGCCAGACGCAACACTGGACTGATTTTTTCACACACACACACACACACACACACACACACACACACACACACACACACATATTTGCATATATATCAACTGTGTGTCCACGTTTACCATCGATGCCCCTTTTCCCCGCTCTCCCCCTCCCCCCGGCTAACCACGTTTATGCTTGAAGTTGTTTTGTGAATATCAAGAAGGCATTTGAAGAAAATTAAAAATCTCTGCCAAAAACTATAACCATTACTGAGCTCGGTCATAAACTTTAATTGGAAAACTGATATTAAGTATGTATCTTTATTACATTTTGAAAGCATGAATAATATATGTAATGGTCCAAAAGCTGAGCTGCGAGCGTTGCTTTATTATTCCAACATAAATGAAAGTGCAGCGCCCTGTGTTATCAATTAGGGTCCAGCTTCTTTGGAAGAGCAAGGAGAAAACAGTTGGACCTCAGCCGGCGATTTACATTCCCAAACATCTTTATTCACAAGCCTAAAAAGCTGGCTGGTAACAGTCGCCAAAGCAGTTGCCAAGACAACTTATCCCTGGATTTAGTATTACTGCGTCAGGAAAGACGCCTACGAGGAATTTAATTAACTAACACTTCATCCTCCTTGGCCAAAAAAGGATGGATTTTCTTTCAACTTGAAATTTCTAAGAATGAGATTCAAAGGGATCAGGGCAGACGCAGACAAGCGAGAGAAATTCCCAAGCACCCACAGATGCTGGGTAGGTATAAAACAATGAAGCCAGCATCCAGGTGGGGTTTGTATAAAATGAGCCTCAGTAGTTTCTATACAAATGCAAGTAAATAAGTAGCCAGATTTTCCCTTCCGTGAGTATCATATACACATAATTATGCGTGTTAGCCCATGCAAATATGTATTTATTTATCCACTTACTTGTTTTGCACCCTTCTCAAAAATTAAGGAGCAATTTGCAAGTAAGTAAATTGAAAACAGCAAAGAGTATCAACAGAAAGATAAACCAAGGGCAAAACCGATGAGGATTTCAGAATTGTTAGGGCAGAACGTAACAATTGGTTCTGAGCTTCCAGGTAACCATGGTAATATTGGGAATTAAACCAACTGCATGATTTAAATTATTGCCCACAGCAGCAGGAAATCCTTTTACTACAAAACTAATATATATATAGTTTTTGAGGAGGAAGCATTGCTTGATAACCATGCATATTTTGACTAACATAAAACTCTTCATGTAATTGCAAGATTTTCTACTTCTCTTGTGTAATTCTCACAGTTACCTCTAATAATCAAGGTATACAAAGCTACTAAAAAGTGCTATCCAAATCCTGTCTAATACTACTAATGATTATTTATCTGCACTATAGTTTCTTCTTTCTCATCCATCGCTCTCCTACTCCTTTAGCTTTTAACCCAGTCCTTAGAGTGTGGAGTAAAGCACCAACCAACCTTTCTCACCCTTCTAGAGATAATCTTCTCTCTCTTTGGAGTCTTTTCTCTTTGGCATGAATAACATTTCGGTAACTTTGTTCCATTTAGGAGGGGCCCATACATTACTAAAGCTTTGTGTTTATGTGCTATTTACAGTACTTTAGAGCCCAGTACTCTTTTGTCCTTTCAAAATGTTTTACGTATAAAAAGGACATTTTGTGCTTTTAAAGCAGATTTACATACATTAATCTTTACAATAATTCTAATAAATAAAGTCAAGTAGGTAATGCTTTCTCATTTGCATACAGTAGGAAATCCACATTCTATTGCAGCTTAAGTTTTTGGACACCTATTTTATCGTCCCTTACTTATATACCTTTATAGTGCATATTCCTTCACCTAAACTGTAACTCACCTACGTCCAAGATGCTGCTTAGCTCATCAAAGTAGCCATTTGTTAAGTATGAAAGCGATAATTTAATAGAATTCCTGCTTATTGCTGACTGCCTCATAATATAGCTTTAAGCTAGCCAATTCTAGCTTATTTATCTAATTAGCTGTGTTAGCCTCCTGAATATATTCTCTATTTCAAAATTGTTTTTTCCCATAATTACTACCTGTATTATTATATGCTTGTGTTACATAATAATTACATTTGACCTGGGTAATTGGTGTGTCCACGTATTGCAACTTCCATTGCATTTTCATAAGAATTTCAGAATCAACTTGTCAGTTTTTATAAAATAAAATAAGCTTGCTGAAATTTTGATAGAAACCAGTTAGACCACTTTAGAGAAAACTTCACATTTTAACAATACTGAATCTTCCCACCCGCAGAAAAACTATCTGTCTCCATTATATTCTATAATTTATCTCAATACTTTCTTGTTGTTTTAAATGAACAGGTCTTTCTTATCATTTACTAAGTCTCACCTTAAGTATCATAGTTTATGCTATTACAAATGATATTTCAATTTCCAAATATTCATTGCCAATATATTTAAGAGCAACTGAGTTTTGTATATTAATCTTGTATCCTGCAACTTTGCTAAACTCAATTACTAATTTTAATGGCTTTGAAATTTTCACTGAATTTGTGTACTCAGAAAATTAGGCCATGTGCCCTTAATGACAGACATAATTCACCCTTCTCAATCTGTATACAGGTGCTTGTTTTAGCAGCACATGTACTCAACCTGCATACACTGTTTCATTTCTCTTTCACGCCTAATTGCACTAACTAGAACTTCCAATAAAATGCTGAAAAGAAGCAATGACAAAGAGTATTTTTATCCTGGTCCTCATCTTTAGGAGGAATAATTCTGACTTTCAGCACCAAAGATAATTATTGGCTATAACATTTTCATAAATGCCTTTTATCAGATTGAATGAGTTGCCTTTATTTCCTAATCTGCTGAGAGTTTTTATCAAACAGTAGAAGACTTTTCCCCACCCTCCTGCGTTTTTCACGCACGCAGGCACTGAGCAGTGCACAACTGAGAGCTGAAGGCAGACTCTTCAGTTTTCCAGAAACCTCTTGATGTATTACTGTCTCTTCTGTGGCACTTTACCATGCCAACTGTAGACAATTTGTCTTCTGGGATTCCCAAGTCCCTGTCCCCAATTCTGAGATAGCACCAGGCTCCACCCAGCTTCTACCTGCAGTGACACCACCCAGGCAGTCTCTCAAGGTAGTGTGCTAGGATAACAGTTTCAGAAGCTCTCACACCCACAGTTCATTTACAGAGCAGCTAGCAACCGTGAAAGCACATGCCAGCGGCTGGAGAACTGCTCACCCAGGGCAAAGAGAAGCCAAGTAAGACAGAAGCAAAGCCAGTCTCTGGAGACTTGAGCAAGGTCAGAATCCTCCAGGGGGAAGCTTCAGCAATGTTTCTTCTTCCTTCCTTTACTTGGCTTAAGCTGTCAGCCAAGACCCACACACTCAAGATAGATGCCCCTCTCCCATTTTTCTGGCCAAAATCACTAACAAACACCTGAAATCTCTGACGCTGGACATCCCAGTATCAACAAATTGACACGTTCTTCCCAGGTCAAGCCCCAAGCAACTGCCCCTTCCAGACAGTTTATTAAGTTATTTTCTGCAAAAGAGTTAACATAGTCTCTGTTTCTCCATTTTGACTGGAAGCAGAAATTTCTCTTGCATGCTTTTTATATGGGCACATATGAAAGTCTTGATAAATCTTCATATTCATATCCTCCTAATAATAAACACTTCCAAATACATGAGGTTTTGGGGGACACCCAAGATCCAAACCATAGCAATCATCTAAATATTTAAAAAACTAACTATGCCATAGTTGTGCTTATCATTAGAAACTGGAAACTTCTTTCTTTGTTACAAAGATCATTTGTGCCCGATGAGGAATGGGCAATGGTAGCTCTACTGTACACGTAAGATGGGATCATCTTCCTGAAAGGGAAACCCGTGCAAGTTTTGATGCAGTGAGTAGTCACCAGAATTGCTACCTTCTTTCATTTTTTTTCTTTGAGTGTCAGCGGAAACCTTTCCAAGGTAGCACCACCGTGGGCGCTGTGTTTTCCACTGGCATTGTTTTTCCTTAGGCATGCATTAAAACACCGCTGAGAAGACACCACCTCCACAAAATCTCCTTGCGACATGCTTTGCCCCTAATTTGTTCCCACTCTTGAGTGCAGGGCACACAGCGCAGTCTTATCCCTCACAATGTCGAGAATCTGCTTGTATGAATGACACCTGCATCAATACACTGTCATGTGAATTTTCCCAGGCAACCAACTTTATGGAAATTGTTGAGTTTGTACCTCCATTCATCTTCTTTAGGTTTGCTAGCAATATCCAGAAATGTAATAATACATATTACATCATCTGAATATAAAATTATACATAAATTTATGAGTATATAAATGTACATGTAACATAAATATAGATTTATTTCTTCTCTCGCAGTTGTCTGAGAATATCAGAAAAACAGATACTGAGTTATATTAAGTTGAATTAATATTAAATAGCATTAGGTTGGCAAATCTCATGTCTTCTGTACTGCCAAATTCCTGATCTCATAAGTATCTAAATACGTACAGCCGAATAAGGGGAAGCGGATTCCATAAGCTGTTCTCCACACTGAGCACACTCTGACACTACAGCTATAACTTCCCAGGATTGTCTAGCTACCCTTTGATATCATTATTTTTAGTAAAGCAAGAAAAACCACCTTAGAAGGGTCTAAACCCACTACACAAATGTGAATTTATAACATTTAATTTCTTTGTCTTTCAGACCATCTTATAAATTATTCATGTATAAGCAAAATAGTGGAACCCTGTTACAGCTCAATGGCTGATCTTTATGCTCAAATGCTTACTGCGGGGCTTAAGTGGAGAGGTGGGATGAGGCTGTGCACAGATGGTACCCTCACTAAAGCTGTCTCGCCAGTCCAGCAGGGACCTTGATCACATGCCGACCCAGCCAATGATGAACTCAACCTCCTGATACTGAGCTTCACGAAGCATTTCATTTGAAGGAGGCCTTAGAGATTATCTAATGCTGTGTTTTTCAAATTAGTGAATGGAGAACAGGGACAATGGCAACATGCAAAGTGTCAGAGACACGAGGAGAAGAATGCAGGAGCACTGAGCATGTGTAGCTTCATGAGATGCTCAAACGGGTCCTTCCTAACTTCCCAAGAGTTGGAGTCTCAGATTCCACACGCTTTACAGCTCTAGCTAGGCATCTAGAGAATTAAAAAAAAAAAAAAAAAAAAAAAAACAGTCCTCCCTAGCCAGGAGGTCGTGTTACCGACCACACTGGAGTTGGAGTCTTTGGTTTAAACTCATCACCAGCACTCGGCGAACCACCCGGGAGCAGCTGAATCTACCGAGAAGATGGGAGTTGCGAAGGGTAGCCACAGAGAAAAGCCCTCTGTAATCTCTCTGCACATCTCTACCACTAAAAATCACTGGGCCTCCTCAAAAGGCGTTATAAAGTGTTAGGATCAACCATTTTTCTCTAGTAGCAGTGACATGCACAAAACATAAATCGCGGCACCATCATCAGCTGGGCGGCTTCTAGTACACAGTTGAGTATCACTGAGCACTGTTTTGCAAAAGATCTCTGAAACTTTTTTTTACCTTATAAAATTACAACTCGATAGCAACTGAACTTGAACCCCCCTTTCTTCCTTCCCCAGCAGCTGGAGTCCCCACTCTGCTTTCTGTTTCTTTTTTGACTCCTTTCGATACCTGAGATGAATGGAATTCATGCAGTGATTTGTACTTCGGTGACTGGCATATTTTACTTAGTATGTTGCCCTCAAGGTTTATCCGAGTGGCATTATGTGGTGGAATTTTCTTCTTTTTAAAAGTATAATAACCCACTGTATGCATGTCCCATATTTCTTTATCCATTCCTGTCAATAGACATTTAAAGTGGCAACTGTCTCTCCACTGTTCAACCAGTACTTCAATGAACACAGGCAGGTAAATATCTTTTTAATTATTTCATAATTATTTCATAATACATACACAGAATGGGATTGCTGGGTCACTCCGTAATTCTACTCCTACTTTTTGAGGAACCTCCAAAATGTTTTCTACAACAGTACACTGTTTTACATTCCTACCAACAGTGTACAAAGATTCCCAAGGGTAGAGAAAGTTTTAAAATTTGCATGCCATTCTCGCATGGGGGTCCGTGCTAATCCTCTCTGTACTTCCAATTTTAGTCTATGTGCTGCCAAAGCAAGCACTAATTAAATAGATCTTGATGTGGTTTTCAGAACTTATTAACAAATCTCATGAGAGTGGCAGACTCCGTCTCCGAGATTTATTTTAAATGTGTATTTTAATAATGCATTTTATTTTGAGAGGAATCAGATCACTGGTTAAGGAGAAGGTACTTACAGGCAGGACTCAACGGGCAAGACCCTCCTAGGTAGCCCCATGTCCGATGTACTTCCTCGTTGTTGAGACAGAAGGCTTGATACCACAACTTTGGGAGGAAAGATTTATTTTAACTCTCAGTTTCAGAAGGTTACAGTCCATTCGTAGGTGGACAGATGGAAATGGTGGAATCACATGGTGGGGCTGTTACTGCCTGCGGATATCTCCTGAAACTGTGAGCGAAACTAACCCTCCCTCCTTTATGTTGTGGGTTTCAGGCAGTGTGTCTCAGAGATAAGAAGCTGGCTAATACAAAACATTTGCTCAATATTAACTATTGTATGAGAGAGAAAATTTTTATTATTATTTTAATCCGCTCTCTTAACAGCATATAGCCATCTTCTCCAGCAAAAATAAACTTTAGAAGACAGATACACAGTTGTGACAGAGAGAGACAGACAGACAGACAGACAGAGAAAAAAAACAATGTTCTGGTGCCAAGGACGTTTCCCTCCTAAATTAGATATTAAAAAAAAAAGATTTACTGAAGACCACACAGATACAAAAGCTTGTTAGCTGATTTGTTAGTATATTTTATTCATTCTGCCCCATAACACATTGATACATTTACTATACATATATGTATTTGTGTGTATATATATAATCTATATATATAGATATATAGATATGTATGTAATTACACTTTTAAATTACATTGTTTCTGATTATCTGTGACCGTTGAAGGGATTATGATACTTGAGGGAATTAGGACCCACACCTCCATTAAGATTAGGATTTGTGAACAACTCTAAATTGGGGATCAAGAACTGGCCTGGATTAGAGTGAGTCATTTGCGGGCTGGCCAATGAGAGAAGAGCACCCACCCAGATGTGGGAGGGCCAACCGGAACTCCAAGGATATATAAGGAAAGAAGAGCGAAGACCATTACAGCTTCTTCCTCTGGGGAAGCTCTCGCGTTTGCAATTGTCTATGGACGCCGACCTGCTACACATTACAGATCGTCAGCACAGATTCACTCCAGTCTCGACTTGTGCCTGTCTATCTGTTGCGGCCCTTCAGTCGCTGATCTTCAGGCTTCGGCCTTCACCCAAGATCTACAGCAGACTCTCACCTCTTTGGCTGTCCTGCAGTCCCGGTCGGGAGATCTACTTCACAGCTGAGTAACCATCTTGGACTATCTCTATCCTTGGATTTGTAAGCCTTCCTAATAGACCCTTTTGTGATAAAATCTATAAATTCTCTCTTCTGAAAGAAGCCAAACTAATATATTATCTGATGATAAAACCACGGTTCAGAGAAGTTAAGAAACATAAACGAATTCATAAGCTTGTGAAGAGAACCAGCAGTCTTTTTTGAAGGCCCAGGGCAAAATGAAAATGCAGGTCTTCTTGCTCAATAGATTATTAAGAATTTCAAGACAGAGACAGGCACATTAAGCCAGGCACAGACTCTCTGAGGGCGGCAGCCTGGACGGTTGCCTAGGTTATGAGCCTACAAAATGTGCTCTGTTCGCGTCAGAATCAATTCCAAAATCTGGGTCACTTCTCTATTTCATCACCTGAGAGAGTCAATGGCTCAACAGAAGTTAGTCTTAGAAGCCTGTCTGGAGGAGGGCGTTGACGTCACAGGACATAAGAGCAGATCCTGAGGGCATCTCCAGTGACTTGTGCTTCTGCTGGGGTCTAGTTCCAGGCCAGGTACAGTGTCCAGTAGGGGAAGCACTGGTGAATTTGAGTCAGAAAAGTAGAGACAATCGCCTGCACGGTCTCCAGTGAGTCAGTCAGTCCTTCTGAGGCCCTCTCAAGAGGAGGTGCCACCATTCCATCTTAATTTACAGGTTCAGCTAACGTATGACTAGGACACACAGAAATGTATGCAATAGTGTGATTGTTAATCGGGACATGTCAACTTGATTGTGTTAAGAAATGTATGGCAGATTAATAAAGCACACTTCTGGGTGGTGTGGGGGGGAGGGTTGTCCCTAGAGATACTTGGCACACCAGATGGCAAACTGAAGGAGGACGACCCACTCCAATTGTGAGTGGCACTGTCCTTTAGGCTTTTAGCCTGGATGTAACGAAGGAAAAGAAAAAGAAAGTTGGTGTGGGCTCTTGAAGAACTCCATCCTGCCTGAGCAGGTACATCTTTTGCTACTGCCACTGCCCATGGATATCAGACTCCAGTTTCTTCAGCCTTTTGGTGCAGATTCACGCCAATGACTCTCCAGAGAGCTTCCAGGTCTTCAGTCCTGGACTGATGTGGCGTCCCTGATCCCTCTGTTCTGTGACTTCAGCTTCTCAGGCTTAACAGCTGCTGGATTCTCTGGTTTTCCAGTGCACAGATACAGATAGCCTTAGTGGGCTGTCCAAACTCTGATGCTGTTAGCCTATCTCCTCTCTCTCTCTCTCTCTCTCTCTCTCTCTCTCTCTCTCTCTCTCTCTCTCTCTCTCTCTCTGTGTGTGTGTGTGTGTGTGTGTGTGTGTGTGTGTGTGTGTGTGTGTGTGTGTAAAACATTCTGTTTCTCTAGAAAACCTAACCAGTACAGAAGTCAATACCTCTACTGGGCTGTATTTATATCTACTGATTTAGTAGATGACAACAGGTAAATCTAGGTAAAACTGTGTCCATCAATGGGACTCTGACATGGAACAGAGCAGCAGGCAGTAGAGCTACAGGTCAGCTGAGTCCTGTGATGGCCCTGTGGAAGCATCCCCATTGAGTACTCAACAGGTGCTCATTTATCAACTCAGGAACATAGCCTTTCCAATATTAGCAATGAATAATTCTGAGACTGATTAACACCAGTTGCAAAAATGTGTTTCTTCACTTTCTTTTCCTCCATTCCATGATTAATCTAAAAGCCTCAGCATTACTGTCTTGGCTATGTCCCAAGGAGTGTGACCCTTCTGAGAAAAGTAGAAGCCACCCAGTGCTTCAGAACAGCCTCTTTTTCTTAGCTCAGGCAGGAATAATTTATAGTTTTCAAAATATCTTTCCCATCTTGGTTTTAAAAATAATCCGTATATTTTAGTTTTCTTTTTTTTTTTTTTTTTGGCCAGAGTACAAAGTCTAGATTCAAAGAATGTGTAGCATAATTATAGTGTCTTTGTAGAGCAAGAGAAATATTTGGTTTTCCAATTTTTTGCTCACTGCACGCTGGTCACCTGCTCCAGCTGATCACGTGCAAGTTGATTTGAACGCTGTCATGTTTTGTATGAAAACTATAAATTATTCCAATGTATGAGAAACAACAACAAAGTGTTCATTTGTGGCTATATTATGTAATGACCCTCCTCTACTATCACCTTACCTCTTCTTCCCTAATTTCTTCTTGTCAAACTATCCTCACTCACTTAGGCTTATCTTTAATTTTGGTTTATCTCACTAAGTTCAGTGGAGTCAAGAAAGGGTCTTAAATCTTACCTGAAATAAACTAAAATATTTTTTAAAAAAAACTAACCAAGAGGCATTATTTACAGAACACCTAAAGCAGACCGCATTCAAGTGAAGCTTTGGAAAACACGCCTTAAGGACTCCAAAGAAGGAAGAAATGAGTAAATTAGGAAGGGCTGAATAGAAGACATAGCGTTAGTGAAAGCAGATGGAAAAGGAAGAGAAGGATTTGAACAGGATGGACTACAGGTTGCGGTGGTGAATTCGGAGTTCCTGTGGGTGAAAATAAGAAACAAAACTGAGAAACATAGATAGTTAGCGGAATTCCCTATAAGAGTGTGTTGAAAGAATACACAACACAACTGATTGTGGTTTATTTCAGGTAGGCGATTCTAATTTAACACTCAAATGTTAATGTAATAATCCACGTAAAAGATGAGAAATCATGTGACTGAATCAGCTGATGATAAAAAAAAACTTTTGGTAACATCCAGTACCAACTTATGACAACTTCTCAGCCACTAAAATTACAAGGAAACTTCCTCAAGTTGATTTTAAGAAGGTCTGTCAAAGGAAACCACACAAAACACAACTTTATCTAGCAGAAGAATTAATGGTGCAAAGCTGGATTCTCTCTCCATAGACAAGGCAAAATCGCCTCTTGTCACTTTTATTAAACACTCTGATACAGGATATAAACTAAAAACAAACAGGAAAATTAATGTTTTTGAGATTGAAAAGGAAAACATAGAATCATTGTTGCTTACAGATAATACAGTTGTCTATGTAGAAAATACTTGGCTAAAATCTTTTGTCAAACTAATAAGTTATTTACTGAGGTCATGGTTTACTAAGTAATACATAAAGTTCAATTACTATCTTATATCCCAGTAATAAATAATTATAAAAATCTTTAAAAATTGGAAATATCATTTACAACAGGACACACAAAAGAAATGCTTAAATATAAATCTAACACTACAAGGCAGAACAACTGCACGTGAGCACTAGACTTTGGTTGATAGCACATTTCTCCATGAGGCATATATGGGAACAATTCTGATAAATTATTACATAAACTGGAATTGAGCAACTAAGGAAATAAATAGCTGACCATGTAAGTCATGCTTTTCACTACTGGAATGAGAGGTCACAGATGAGCAAAGGGCAAGGTCGAATTCAAGCGGTGATGATAAGTTGAAGATAACAGCAAAATTTAAATTCAACTAAATGTAGACAGATGTGTTTGCAAATGAAGGCGTTTAAAGATATATGCATAAATATCTATTCATAACCACAAATATTCACCAGTTTTGTCAACTGAGCAAGAAGATATGACATCCCAGAGACAATACCACAGTAGCAATGATGTCTAAGCAACACAGAAGCTAAATGAATGAATTTCTAATGGCCAAATATTGGAATAATTTAAGCAACAATGTACGCTAGCTTTGAACTATAACTCAAATATAAAACAAATGTCTATAAGCAACTCATATTGATAATAAACGAAGACAAATCTTCACTGCAGAAGAATTTCAAACAAATTACGTACAGGTAACTCCTCCCAGGAGGTGGAGCATACTTCTTCACTATGCAAGTAAGGATCACTTTCTTCCAAAGTTACAGTTACTGAAAGCAAGAGGAAGGAAGAGTAATTTTGCAGAGGGGAAAGTTAGCAAGCAATACTTAGCCACAGTCTCAAGGTCAACATTGAGAGAGGTAAGTCATGTTGATTGCACAAGCTCTCAATACAATGTGGTAAGTGGGGCATCTGACCTCTGTGGTCTTCCCTACAGACCCTCGACTGCAGTCTAATCATGAGAAAAGCACCAGACAAATCCCAGCTGAGAGGCACACTGCAAAATACCTGACCAGAACTTATCAAAACCGTCAAGGTCATTAGGAACACGGGAAGTCTGACAAATTGTCACAGCCAGAAAACACCTCAGAAGATATGACAGCTATGTGTAATACAGGCTCCTGAGAGCAATGCTGAAACAGAAAAAGTATGTAGAGAAAATCTGAAAAAAACTACAAATAAATATGGGCTTGATTCAATAAAACTGTTTTGGGATTAATTCGCCAATTGTAACAACCGCACATGCTGGCATAATTTTAAAGTGTTGATAGCTGAGAAAACTAGATAAGTAAGTGGGAAACTTGCATTCTGCCCTTACAATTTTTCTCTAAATCTAAAGCTGTTCTAAATTTTTTTAAAAGGTAACAAATAAGGAAATAACAGAAGGAACATTAAGAAAAGGCAAACGAAGACAGAAGAGGCCATTAAATATTGAGGAAAATTGGAAGTGTCCTAGCTCAAAGTCTCCAGGTAGGTAAGCCAGTTTGTTAGAATCAGATCTGAGTGACTTATGACCTTGTGAGGTAAGGCGAAGAATCCAAACAGGAGGAGAAAATGGAACTCAATGCTTGGAATATCTCCTTTCAAATCAAACACAGAACTCAGCTTGCCCATCCTCACGATTTGGGAACAGCAAAGCTCAGGTCATGGCAGTGTGCTAACTGCTAATACTAGCAGGAAGGAAAGTGCTTGGAATGAGTTGCTCCTCTGGTTTGTACAGGTTTTCTCGAGTGGGTTTGAGATATGATAAACATTCCACCTCACTTACACTGTAAGTAGGAAATCAAGTAAATGTTCCAAGATTTCCGAACAGGTTTGGGTTTGCCAGGAACTCTGCTCATTACTTGGGCCAGGTGAGAGTTCTCATATGATGGGCCTCTCAGGGACTACACACTGGGCCTGTGTTATCTCAGTTAGACCCACACTAACACAACAAAACCAAAATCATCACAGATACTTTAATATTTTCAAGACCAAGTGAAGTGTATTCTAAGAGTTAGGTGACCTGCCCAAAATGAGTTAACTGAACCAGGATTGGAATCCACATGTGTGTATTCAGAAAACCACACTGCCTTTCCAACTCTTCAATTTTAAGCAAATTATTATGTTTATTTTAAACACACTATGGTGTTTTATTGTGCTGGGCAAAATACCAAGTACTTTACAAATACTAATTTATCTAATTCTTATAACCACTCATTAGGGAGTTGCTACTAATGACACTGTTTTAGAAGAACTGACTGCATCTCTCTGAATCTGACGCCATTCCTAAAACTGACCCCTAACAGTCCCTGCATCCCCAGCACCCACTGCCTCAGTAATAAGCAACCTGTCTCTAAGTGGAGCTCCCCAGCCTCAGGCCTGAGCCAAGACCATTTCAAGCCCTGGGGGAAAAAATCCCATGAAATGGCACCTTCATAACTCAGTCCAATGCAATGGGATTAAAATTGATCAAAGTTAATTTTTCTTGCAAAAAATTATGGCAAACAGAAATGATATCAGCTGACATTTGTGTTTTTTAAATTCATTTTAACAGTATGCCTGAAAACATAAGGAGGTGAAAGGATCCAAAAGCCTGCTGTCAAAAATATCCAGTCTTCATCCTCTCATTTAACAGAAAAAAGAAAAGGGGAGGCGAGAAGGAGAGAAAGCAGAAAGGGAGAGAGAGAAAGGAAACGGAAAGAAAAACAAAATACTGAAAGCAATAAGATAAATCTCAACAGTGTCACATAATACACTTGGTGTGTTTTGGATTCTAATCTTTTATTCTGACCCTTAAGAACTGTGTGACCTCCAAGTAATCCCTATGAATCTACTTACCTCAAAAATCAGAGCAAGATCCGACTATGGGATTGTTCTAGGGTAATTTAAAATACATGTGAAGAATCTAGCATTGAACTCAAAACATAGGTTCTAAATGAGAATTCCTCTCGACAACTCTTCTTCCTCCCGGATGTGTCACACAGTGGTACACAAGACCAGAAAAGTGACTGTGCTACTCAGTGCGGCCAAGAACACAATGAATACGCACTTGGAAAACCACACTTTGAGCCACTGCGACAGAAACACATTTTAGTCACTAGTAGGAAAACAGATGTATCCTGAGACCATTATGCTAAGCAAATGAATCAAACACAGAAGGTCACACACTGTATGGCTTCTCTTACACGAGAAACCTTAAATATAAATAATGAAAAGAACAAAACAAAAGCAAGCCGATAGGAAACATGGGGGTAGATTCTGTGGAGAGGGGAGGGGAGTCTGGGAAAGGAGAGAGTGACAGGTGGGGAGGGAAAGTGCGGAAGATGTGATGCCTCTGTGCACCAAATCCCCAAGTTGAATATAATTATTACGCAGCACAGAGATTTAGTGCGAAAAATTAAAATTGTAAGAAAAAAATAACATCTTGATGGCCTTCCTCACAAGTCAACAGAACCAGGCAATCTCTAGAGCTACAGGAAATGCGCTTTATTGCACCGAAAGAAATATCAGCACCTCCCGGTAGACTCACTCTGACTGGTTCACATTCCGTAAAATAACAAGCGGAGTAACAGGAGGCTAAGACTGGCGCGTCCTAGGTATTCGGAGACTGTCAGCACACTAAAATAGGGAAGATGCCTTCAGAGTTTCCTCGGTGACATTACGCAGCGTCACCTAAATTGTGAAGTTCTTTCCATTTGGCAGAGTGGATGGCGCCGGGTCTCCCAAGTGCAGGCGTCTGAGATGTTGTCTGTGGTGCAAAGTCGACCTATTTATTCAAGAGCACTCTTTTCTTTGTGGCCTCCACTCAGCATTTCTCTGTGTTCACAGTATCAGAAAGACTCTGCTACTGTCTGGGTTCAAATTCCAGCTCTTCTCGTGACTAACCTTCGGGATATTATATTTGTAGGACGACCTTCTAATTTAGGAAACAGAAGTCGAGAATATACCTGGGTAGGAAGCTACATAAGCTAATAAATATAAACACTCATCAAAGCACCGCCTCACACATTATTTGCTGCACACGTGGCAATTACTGGCTCCTGGTTTCAGATTATTGTCGTCTCTGATTTCTACTCCTTACTTGCGCTCCTAAAAATTTCCATTTTGAAAGTATAATACCCTGTGCCTGAATTCCTGCCCTCTGAGATAGTTTATAATTTTTTATGACATAGTCTACATGGTCTGTGACCAAGTCTCACAGACTCTGCGATTGGAAATTCATGCAAGAGAAGAAGTCCTGCGGTGGATTGAAGGCTAAGAGATGGAAATAAATGTGCTCCCACTGAGCTTGAAAAGGGAGACGTGGCTGTTCAACCTGACAGATAACGCTCAGGAAGAAGGTGCCAGCAACAAAGACGACCAATTTACAGGAAACCAAAGCACCCAAGTTAATCAGGAAAGAAAAGGGCCACAGAAGAAGTGAGAAAACCGAGACACTAAGCAAGTACACAGAAGTGATGTTTAGCACGTAACTGAAGAGCACGAGGCCATGCACATTGTCAAGAAAAACATAACGCACATGAGCATTTTGGATTTGGAAGAGCTTATGATTCTGCTCATGCATGCTGAATCCTTGAGATAATTACAATGTCTCAAAAATGAGTGAATGAGATGTCAAAGCAGATAATTCAATAGAAATGTCAGCTCTCCGTGTAACAGCCATCAAAACAGTGACGAAGATTTAAGGATAGAACGATTTTCCTCTCTCCCTGGCCAACAGCTGGGATGACACTGACTTCTTACTAGTGTGTGCTCAATAAAGTGCAGGGTTGGAAAAGAAAGGGGGGACAGGAGGAAAGAAAAGAAGAGCTGCTGGAGGAGCTACGTCTCAGGAAACTCTATCTTCAATTTTTGAGAAGACCAAGTTTTACCACTTCTCCCTTGCCAGAAATTACTTTCAAAAATACGTAAGTAATTCATGCTCTTGTCCCAATTAAAACCTCTCAAAAGGTCACATTTTTGTGGGGCTGCGTGGCCTTCTGAAATGTGAACATTACCTTTCAATCATGTGACATTCAGGTGTCTATGAGGCTTCAGACAAACTCTTTGATCCCCCATCCCTAACTCTGTTCATATCTGCCTTAGTCTGTTTTCTGTTGCTATCACAAAAATATCTGAGACTGACAACATTACTTGAAAAATACAGATTTAGTTGGCTCATGACTCTGGAGGCTGGAAAGAGCAAGAACATGGTGGAGACATCGGCTTGGCATCCAGTGAGGTCCTCTGGTTACATCATCATATGGTGGAAGACATCAGATGGAGAGACAGTGTTCTGGGAAAACCTGGCCCCAGAGTATAGGAACCGGCCCTATGGTGCCGTGAGACAACAAGGAAACAAGCAGAGGGGTCCAGGACTGCGCGGAGTGTTACTTATCAGAGGAGCTTACTGCCAGAGCATAATTCTGTGTGGAACGAGTCCAGACAGATCCTTGCAACTTGGGTCAGGCATAGGGAGCTCATAAAGTTTCACAACAAAAGTGATTCCTAGCAACCTGAAGATACCTTGCTGGTCTCAAGCTACTTTCTAGACAGCAGGCATGTTTTTAGCACTAGTGGTGCCAGGGTTAGAGTTATGAAGCTCCACATATCATTCCAATGGTTTTGTTTACCTACAGTGTGCTAGGAAATTGTACAGGAAAACCAACTGGGATAACTCAGCAACAGTTATGGTGTTTACAAATCAAGATGGCTGCAGTTGTTTCAACCGGAAGACAGAGCAAGTGTGCTTCAGATCTTTCTTACACAGCTACCAATACCATTACGGAAAGCCTTCCTTTGTGATTTCATTTAATGCTATTAGTTTGTTTGAAATGACCTGACATATTTTATCTGTTTTTCAAGGATTATTTATTTATATCAAGAACAAAGATCAATCAATGATACACTGACCATTTTACTTCATGAACTTCTGCCATCTTTCAATGAGCTTCACAATTTTTCATAGAAGGAGCCATCATTATGGGAAAAAAACTGAACAAGGTGTTGATTTACACCCTGATCTGAATTTAACATGATACCAAGCAAGAAATTTTAAGGACAGTGAAAAAAGTGGAAGTCTGAAGTGGTCAAGTGAGGATGGTGGGAGTGCCAACACATCCCATCTAAGCTCCAATAATTTTTGATGGGTGATCAGACTTGTGTGTGGTCCCACTTTGTAATGATGGAACACAACTCCGTGATGATTAAGGAGCTCTGGATATTTCTAGATGATTGATTCATTCAAACTGTCCAGTTGCTGAAAGTACACATCTGAATTTATCATTTTGTAGGATCTCAAAAAGTACAACACCTTTAAAATCTCAACACACTGAGAGCATAATTTCATTCTAATGAATGCCTACTTTCCATGTTGTCTGAGGTGAATTATCACATCAGAACCAAAACCATTTTCATGCCACATTGTTGTAAATCACTAGTTATCAGTCACTTGAAAAAAAGGATCATTTTTCTCATATTTAATGAACACACTACAAACATTTATACACACCATCAAATGAACTTCTTTGAGTTCATGAGACACCCAAATATCAAGCTTGCTTATGTACCCCAGCTTCTTCAGATGAATATGAGTATTTGAATGGTGAATGTTTGATGTTTTTGCAATCTCTCATGTCATGTAACATGGATCAGACTCCATCGATGCCTTTATTTTGTCATCATTAACCTCAATGGCCCTGTCTGATCAAGAAGTGTTTCTGTGATCAAAATGACCAACATGGAATTTCGTGAACCATCATCGGCACAGACATTCTTGTAGAGCGCTGTCCCCATACACTGTACACAACTCTTCACAAGCTTGATGCGTGTTCTTCCCTGTATGGTACTTAAACAAAATATGATAAAAATGCCAGCTTGGTCTCTCATGCTCAACTTGCTAAATTCTCCAAACTCAACCAAATCAATTTTTGAATGCAGCTAGAACTGTCAGCTGTCAAATGCCATAACAATAACAAATATGTGAATGACTCTAGTATTTCCAGAAATGAACAGCACCATCTGTTGCAAAAATGTACCATGACTTTTCCAACAACCCAATAATTACCTCCCAAAGGCCATGTCTTCAAAGACTAGTAAAATGTCTTTTCAAAGATCTATAAAATGTGAGTTTTTCTCAGTAACATGTCTTTGGGGATTAAGTTTTCAACAGATAAACTTTTGAGGAACTAAAGTTCTCTTCTTATTTAGGCCACATCAGTATCTGCCTCTAGCATTTCTCCAGAATACATTTTTTGATAATTTTATGTCCCAGGGGGCTTGTTCTTAAAAATTAAACTGTATATCATGATGAGTAGCTAAGAGAATGGGCACTGGTATCTAACTGTATGAATGTAAGGGCCAGCCTTGGGAGTTTCTAGCTGTAGGACATTTGTCTGGTTGTTTAATATTCTGTCCCCAACTCCTTGCCAGTGAATCCGATAGAGTAATAGTACTTAACTCCTAGAATTGTAGGAACATTTAATTGGCTACCACTTGTGAGTTACCTATTAAGATAAATGTTATTATTTTAAGTTTAAAAACCACAGTCATCACAGATTCAATCTGTTGTGGTGGTTTTACACATGGGTGGTGGGTCCTGACGATAGAAATACCTGAGTTTCATGTCCATTCCCCATGCTAACTGTCTCTTTAACACCTAACAATATCTTTAGCATTCTTTTGCTCCTTCATTTCTACACTGGAGATAAAAATGCCTATAATACACAGTTTAGGGGACAAGATCGTATGTAAAAATATTTGGCATGGGACAAGGCACATTATCTTTGCTTAGCAAATATTCGCTCTTCTTTTTTTTTCTACTTATTCCTGGTGTTCAGTTCTAACATAGCACCAACTTGCCCCCACATTGACTGTGGGATAATACAATCATGTCTGCTATCAGACTGGAAGATTTATGAGTGTTGGTTTAAGGCAACTGAGTGTTTTCATCTTTTACCAGTGCATGATTTTAAATAAACTTTTAAATAAGTATGATGAGCTGCACTTCTAAATACATGCAATAAGACCAGTAACAAGATCCATAATTCAAAGAGCAGAAGATTCAAGACCTCAAGTGTGTGATTTTGAGAAAGTCACAAGCTGGAGGTTGCCTCCTTGGTCAACTGAAGTTAAAAGCACTCACCCTACAGAGGTAATTGTCAGGAAAAAAAGAAAGTGTCGTAAACATGTTACTTAACATTTGTTATCCTGTTTCTCAGTGGGATCCCTATGTCTCTGTGAATTTACTCACACAAAACCAAAGCGAGATGTCTATACCGAGACTGTCAGGTAAGCAAGCCAGAGACACGCTGATGGCACCCTCGATGACAACATGACTCTGGTAAGGGGTTCTTACAGAGGGTAGAGACAAAGTTCAGTGTAAGTTCTGGATCTACCACTTGCTATGTGGTAGGTGCTTTAGGATGGTTAGCTAACAAGCTGAAATTTATCTCACAGCTCAGAAGGCCAGAAAATTCCAAATCAGGTCCTGGCAAATGCATCGTTCATGTGGGCTCATCTTCTGGGTCCCAGATGGTATCTTATTAATGTATTCTCACACAGTAGAAGGAGATAGCTTACTGTCTGGTGGTTCTTTTATATAGGTAGCACGTTAGTCATCTTCCTGAGTGCTAAAACACAATGCGCAACACTCACAAGTTAACGAAGGTTAATTTTATTTTGGTTTCAGTCCATGATCAGTTGGCTAGTTCTGTGGTAGACATAACGGCAGAAAAGCATGGTGGGGCAGAACTGCCTCATCCAGGAAACAGAGCTGGGGAGCAGCACCAGAGGAGGGGGTGTAGGGCCATATACAGTGCCCCAGGCCATGCATCCATGACCCACCTGGATACAATCATGAACATACTTTACTAATCTGCCAGGTGTTTCCAATGCAATGAATTTAACGTATCAGGATTAGCAGTCACTGGCCCCAAATCCATTCACAAAAGCAGAGACCTTATGACATAATCACCTTCCAAAGTCCACACCTTCTAATAATAATGTCACCTCGGTGGTTCGCTTTCAATATATGAATTTGGGGAAGATACACACATACAGATGATAACAAAACTACAAACACAACCTAAAAGAGGGCTCATATCTAATCTCAGCATTTCCTCCACAGTTTAATGTTTTCTACTTTTTTATAAGGGAAAACTGATTCATTGTATGAATCATGCATGAACACACGTTTGAGTTGTTTTCCTGCTCGGAATATTGCTCACTTTATCTAAAGAATTCTTTCCTGAGTTCTGTAGCCCATACACATCCCACTATCTTTAAACATATAGTTGGACACTTCAAAACCATTTACCAACAGTTTACATTAAGTCTTTATGTATAACTTTGTCTTTCTTCGCTAGATTTTAAAAATCTCCAACAAAGGCCAGATACTATTTCTTTGTAACTGATCTTCACTTCCCAGCCATTGGCTTTTAGAAATATAACACTCCTGCACAGATCACTGTGTAGCAGCCAAGGAAGACCGAGAAAATACATGAGCAGATAAAGAAATGCAAATCATTTCATAACTTCCTTAGTATATGGGACGATCATAACAATATAATTGATTCTCAATATGTATTTTTGAATCAAAAGGTAACTGAAAATAAACATTAAAATTAATAAATATAAATAAAAGATTTAGCAACAGTATTGATCACTTGTAATAGATTTTTCTATCATGAGTTAAAACTCAGTTTTCTGCTTTTACAGTATAAGTAAATCATAAAAAGTATTAGGTAGAAAAAGGCAGCATGATGCAGCCTTCCAGAAAGTGATACAAAAGGCAAGCCAAAATACCACAGTACATGTACTAGAAAGAAACACATACACGTTTTCTAGCATTAACATCACTGCTTTGAGCTGGAAGTACTTCCTGTTTTCTCCTGGTAAGGATTTCTTTCTTGCCGAAGTCGTTATGGGCATTCTCATTCAGGTATAACATAGTTAATCTAGTGTGGACCTCTTCAAAATTTGTAGCTGTAGAGATTATGGTTTCTTATGATCATCTCAGTAAAGAATTTTAAACCCAGAGAGCAGTAATAACCAGTAAGTTTTTGGTGCTTGAGAACTTTTATTAATTATTAAATCCTGTAAGACTCAACTAAACCATAGGGAAAAAAGTCTATCTACCCTTCACGATCTCATTTCCCAGGCAGCACGTCTCATGCCTTTTCTGCTTTCCTGATACTGTGTGCATATCTGCACTTATTAACATGTCTTCTCCCCCCCCCCCCCAACCCACGATTTCCTTGGGACTTCTCAGAGACAGGAAATGTGTCTACTCTGTCTTCACATCAGCATGTCACCAGCGGAGAGCCGGCACCACAGTGAGGAGTTGTTTAATTAATTAGTTACTAATGGGAAAAGCTGGAGTGCCAATCCTATTTATACTATTTTAAGTGTGAGCTACTTGCCCCTGAGCTCCCACAGCTCTTTGTTAATATATTTATAATAAGTTACAATAACCAAATCACACACTGTATGCTTTCCACTTCAGATCTGACTTCCTTTCAAATTTCTGAACTCAAGGACATAAACTGTCAATTAGCCATTTTCTTTCTTTGACATTTAGTCCAAGGCCCCAGTGAGTACTTCAAGAATGAATAAGGAGTGAAACAGCTTTTGTAATGAATTTCTTCAAGGTTGAAAGCTACCTTAATGGCCATATATATCCTCCCCTAAAATGCTCTTACTCTTTTTGTGTGTGGGACTGGGAATCAGGCCCAGAACCTAAGACTGAGCTACATTCTCAGCCCATTTTTATTTTTGATTTTGAGGCAAGATCTCACTAAGTCACTAAGTTGCCTGGGCTGGGCTTGAACTTGCAATCCTGTCTCAGCCTCCCAGAGTGCTGGAATTACAGGCCTGTGACTATACCCTAAGAAAATTTTTCAATAGCTTAAATTTGCCTTTGCCACTGCTGTCCTAGCATTCTTTCTGTCATATGTTCCTTTTGTTTATACAAATAAACTGACATTCATTTCCATTTATACATTCTAAGACAAAAAAGGTCCACACCACATAAAAGGCAGGCTATTACTAATAACTGGTTACAGTAGGACGAGAATTCTTCTTTAACTCTCAAACTAGCAGCATTCCTGTTCACATGAAGAGACAGAATCGATAACTCTAGACAACTTAGAAAAAATGGGTAAAAGCCTAAAGAAACCAACTTTCCAATATTGAATCAAACATAAATATAAAATTTAGATTGACCAAAACCAAATAAAGAAATCAGTAATCACTAATCAAAAACATCCCAATAAAGAAAAGCCCAGCGCAAGTTGTTTTTATAGGAAAACTCTACAAAACTCTTAAACAATGAATACTATTTCTTCCTAAAGTCTTCTAAAAATAGAAAGAGAACACTTCTCTGCTCCTTTTATGAAATTAGAATCATCCTAATATCAATATCAGCAAAAGACTACACAAAAGATTAAAACTACAGGCCAAATTTCTGATTAACATAGATGTGAAAATTTTCAACAAAGTCTCAGCAAACTGAATTCAACAGCACATTAAGAAGATTATAAGCCATAGATGAGCATGATTTATCGCCGGGATGTAAGGATGGTTCAACATACCCAATTTAAACAATGTGATATACCATAGTAACGGAATGAAAACAAATAGTTTATAATCATCTCAAAGGATGCAGAAGAAGCATCTGACAAAATCTAACAACATTTCACAATAAAAAAAAAAACTCTAAATATATTTGGTATAGGTGAGACATTAGGTCAATATAATCAATATAATAAAAGCCACAGATTATAAGTCTCAGCCAACATCATACTTAATGACAACAAGTTGAATTTTTTTTCTCAAAGACCCAGTACAAGGCAAGGAGTCCCAGTCTCAATACCTGTATTCAATTTAATACTGCAAATCCTTGCCAGACAAAGTGAAAGAAGAAATTAATAAAAGTTAGTCAAATTAGAAAAAAGTACAGTTATCTCTGTTTACAGATGAAATGACACTATACATAGAGAATACTAAAGACATGCATACACACAGAGGTCTTAAAACTAACAAATTCAGTACAGTTACAAAACATAAAATTAACAAGTGAAAATGACTGGGACTTTATTTAATACATTATCAAAGAACTATCTGAAAAAGAAATGAAGAAAGCAATCCCATTTACAATAGCACCAAAAGGAATAAGATACTTTGGAATAAATCTACCACGAAAGTGAAAATCTTATACACTGAAGCTCCAAAAAAATTAAAGGACACAAATAATTAGACATTCTGTATTCATGAGTCAATATAATCAACATTGCTAAGGTACACAAAGTGGCCTTCATATTCAATGCGATTCTTATCAAAAATCCAATGGCATTTTTTATTTAAAAAAAAAGGATGAAAATCCTAAATTTCAGATGGCCCCTCAAAGGACTCTGAATACTCAAAGAAGTTTTGAGGAAAAAACAAGGCTGGAGACATCACAATTTTTGATTTAGAAATGCATTGTGAAGCTATAGTAATTGAAAAATGTGGTACCAATACAGGCAAAGGGAAGAGACTGCAATGTCTGGAAATAAACCTATGCATATAGGTCGACTGATTTTCAACAATGGGACCAGGAACATACAATGGAAAAGAACAGTCTCTTCAATAAATGGTGTTGGACTATCTGTATAATTGCATGCAAAAAATGATTTATATCCTTATATCATACATTAAAAACAACTCAGATGGATGAAACACACACACACACACACACACACACACACACACACACATATATATAATGCCTGCCATCCTAAAACTCTTAGAAGAAAACATAAGTGAAATGTTTCTTAACATAATACTTGGCTATAATTTTTTAAATATGACACCAAAAAACAGAAAAAAAGCAAAAACATAAATGAGATTATATCGAACTGAAAAGCTTCTATTACTCACAACTTGTTAGAGTAGCATGAGAAACAGCAAAGGAATCAAAGAAATGACAGCCTATGGAATGGCAGAAAATATTCATAAACTATGTATCTGGTAAGAGTTAATACTAAAAATATAATAAAGAATTTAATAGTGAAAATCAAACAAAAACAAATATGTCAATTTAAAAATAAGAAAATGATCTGGGTATATATCAGGGGTGATCACAGAAAATGGTTAAGTTTTTTAAAGTTATTACTATAAAAGACACATTGAGAAAAACATTTCCCCTCGCTTTGAGATACTTATCCAATCCTCTCTGCTTCTTTCTGACACAGTTCTAGAAGTCCCCCTTTTATAACTATCTTTCTGATGTACATTCAAAAAAAAAAAAAAACCAACAACAAATACCGCTTCCAAGCGCTAGCCAAGGGAAAGGCAGGCACATATGTTGCTAAGGCGTGTCCTCATCTACCTTATTCTTTGGATTTAGCACCTTGCAACTTCTGGCTCTCACCCAAAATCAAAACAACTGTGACACAGAAACATTTCAAATCAATTCAGGATATTGAGGCAGTCATGACAGCAAAGCTAAAGATGCTTACAAGATGGGACTTCCAGACCTGCTTCAGAAAGTGGCAACAACTATGGGATTCATGCACCTAAAGTGAGGGGAAGTGCTCTGAAGGTGATTAACAGCGATAGCTCTTTCACTGGAATGAAATTTTAAAAATTTAAATCGGCACTGTATTTTTCAACCATACCTCGTATTTCCCCCATAAAGACATATAAATGTCCAAAAGATAGCACAAACGGTATTAAATGACACCAGCTGTCAGAGAAATGCCAATCCATATCACAAAAATACACTGTTTATATCTATCAGTGTGGTTATTAATAAAACAAACAAAAATCACAGATATTGCAAGGATAAAAAAGACAATTTTAAATCCTTGTGGTGGGAACTTAAACTGGCACGGCTACTACTTAAAAGAAAAATGCTGTGTGATTCAGTAGTCACACTTCTTGGTATATATGCAAAGGTGGTGGAATCAAGATCTTCGAGAGACTTGCCTTCCCAAGTTCACTGTTGGGTTATTCATTGAAGCCAAGACATGTGACGCAATCTAAACGTTCATTAATAAATGAACTTGAGAAAAAAAGATGATATTTACACACAGTGGGATATCTTTTAGGATTTAAAAGAAAAACTACGCCAGTTGTGACAAGATGGATGATTATCAAAGAGCATTATGTTACGTGAAATACAAGGAGACAGGGAAGAGAAAACAGAGAGGTGCTAGTCACAGGGAGCGAAGTTTCAGTTACACATGGCGTAAAGGCTTTAGAAATCTATTATATACCATAATGACTGTGATAGGTGGTATTGTATACTTTAATTTTTTCTACATTTTTATTATGTTAAATGACCCTAGCATGCATGCATGCATGTACACACACACTTTTTTTTTTAATAAGAGGGTAAAAAGAACGGATGTGATCAATATGGACATGGCATTGATTGTTGTAACGGTTCCACCCAGGTGTGAGCTTATCTCCAAATTCATCGTATACATACAGCTCTTTGTATGCCAATCATACCTCCATACTGTGACTTTAAGAGAAAAGAACTTGCAAGTCATTACTTCCATATTTAAAACAAGAGAAGAGTTCAGCAGACTAAACATCGGTGACTTTTTTCACACCCATCAGTTAGCTGAGGTTACAGGATGCGCTACCATGGTCAACTTGAAGACAAGTGAGTACAGAGAGTCACACATGGAAAGGAGATAAAGTCATACAAAATACTCAACTAAAACCAGAGAACAGAAAAAAGAGGGTAAGATAAACAAATGAAATAATAAATGGAAAGCAACCTCATGCAATAAATTCAAATCTACATGAAAATTGAAGTTGCTAAGTGCCAAAACCTGCCAAGAATTGCTTATCCCCATCCATTTCCAAGTAACTCATCTTCCTCCGTATTTTACAGATGAGAGGACTAAGGCTTCAGCAAGAGAAACACAGCTGCAGTCCCACAGCTAGCACACGGCAGAGCTGGAATTTGAATTTGAAAAAGTGTGTTCTCTTAATATACCAAACCACCGTCTTCAAGGGCCACAGCAACTCCAGAGGATACATTTGTCTAAAACACATACACACACTCAGGGAATCAAACATGAATTTAGATAAGTACAAACATGCCATCGGACTGAACTCCCAAAACACGAAGAGCGAGAACAAAATGTGTCTTCAGCTTCCCAGCACTGTCTGTCTCACTATGACTGGTGGCCTTGGGAGCTGCAGTGGGAGAACGAGGCTCCCTCACGTCAGGGGCTGTTAAGTTCTCATTTGTCTGCAAGACCCTTGGCTAGTTAACATTCCATGACAGAACCACTGCCAGTCAACATTCACGACAGCACAATCAAATCTGCCCCTAATTATCGAGCATTTATTATTCATTTCAGCCACATGTTATCAAGCTCTTATTGAGATGTAAGGCCTGATGCTAGGTCATGTGAATGGCAAAACAATGAATTACACTTATGGCAATATTAAATCCTTACATCTGTAAAGTGCTTCGCTCTTAACGTGAGGACTTCCAATACATTATTGCACATAATCCTCGCTCAGCAGGGAGAGTAATTTATAATTCCTGCCTTGCATAAGAAGAGACATTGTGCACCAGGCACTTAGCAGGTATATTGGGCAACTGAGGGAAAGCTGAAAACAGCCAGCTTGTGATATCCAAAGAAACTGCTGTTCTCTGATTTCCAGGATTTCCAAGGGGTTACCATTCCATGAGAAAGACGGGAAAATAAATGAAGTGTACAAGAAAGGTTTTTGTTTTGTTTTGCTCTGTTCTGTTCTTTTTGAACCCAAGCCCAGTAATGCAAACCTGTAATCTCAGCACTCTGGAAGGGTAAGGATCACAAAAGCCAGCTCAATATGGGCAACTTAGAAAAGTAAAGACACTCTGTCTCAAAATCAAACCTGAAATTGGACTAGTGATGTAGCTCTGTAAAGGCCTTGGGCTTGGTCCCAGGATCACAAAAGAAAAAATAAAAATGCCTTTGGAGAGACAAAGAAGAAGAAAGCTTAACGAAGGAGGCCAAGGACAAGAAATGTGCTCCCCATTTCCTCTTCGAACTCCTTTTCCACAGAATCAGTGCTCTACGTGATGGAAGTCTCAGCCACAACTGGAAAGGTCCAGATTTCCCAGCAGGAGCCCCATCCACAGTGAGCCAGTGCAGACCAAAGAGTTGGTTCATGGGGAGCCAGAAAGGCCACAAGAGCATCTACAGCCAGGAGGACCTGGGTTGCAAGACTCGTAAGGAGGAAGATGCAAATAACAGGGCTTTTCAACAAATCTGAAGAAAAGAAGTTTGTGTTCAAAAACTGGACCCCATGATGAGCAAAGATCATGAGTTAATTAGTGCTGGGAACTGGTCTACCTATGAGCTATAGCTTTGAATAACTCATACCTGAGCTTTGGCAGGTAGAAGGCCGTATGTCAATACAGCCTGAACTCTGAGCAGCTCTTTGAATAGCCACAAAATGAAGAGTTCAAGACTGGCTTCTTCTGAACTTGGCAGTTATATGCAAACAGAAAAAAAGAAATGAAAAGAAAAGAAAGAAGAAAGGTGAAAGACAGAATTCCCCACTCAGCTTTGTCCCTGGTCCTCTTTGCTCCTCTAGGTCTGAGTGAGACTGACATCTGTTTTATCTAGGGTTGTCACGCCGCATGCCAAGGGTCAAGGGTTCTTCTGCCTTGTGACACTGAATATCCAACTGATATAAAATCAGTATTTCCTCAAATTGATCTGGGTTTATCTTTTCTACATCTTAAGATATAATGCTGACTCAAAAAACCAATCAGAGAGTGTACAAGAATTTGGAGGCGCTGTCAGTCCCCTCTCCTGTTTATTTTACAGGTACTACCAGCCCTGGGGAAAGGAGCAAGTTATTTGGGCATAGGTGGCAATGACTGGCTAGCAGTACTGAGAGTCAGGAATGGATAGAACATTGAACTTAGAAAACATAAGAAAGAACAAGGACCACGAGTCTCCAGTTGCTCTCTACCTTGTCTGGAGATGAGAAAGAGGTACAGGGTGTCAGCCAGGATGCTGCTTAGAAGCAGTTTTATGACTCATTTCATTGCATGTTCAGTAACAGAATAGTCTGTATCTCTCAAGGCTGCCACTGCTCACTTGCACGAATGAGACGAAATAATGGTCCAGAAACTGATGCTCTATCTGTTAGGTGAGTCCTGTTCATGTGGGCTAAATAACCCTCCCAAGGTTGTGGTACTGTTGTCTATAGGGATTCTTAACATGCTCATGAACTCCTACCAGCAAGGATGGCCACCATACTTCCCGAAGGGCGACCTCCTGGCTTATTAGAGTCTTCAAAGTATCCCTGAGTGGTCCTCTATGGTGCATAAGGTCTCAGCAATTCTAATAAGTACTATGGTTCTTTGTGACATTGAGTCCCAAGCATGGTCATTGCCACGGTTGGCCTACAGGCTCAGCTACAAAGGTACAAAACTTTTCAGTAGACTGTTACAGTGAAGCAAAAGCACATCACTAAGCATGATGTTGGTCTCTTTAGTATGAGAAACCCAGATCACAACTCTTAATGGAACTTAAAAAGAAAAACAAAGTGAAACAGGGTGGTAGGGCGGGGAGGGAGAGAGGGGTGGGTATGGGGAGGGACAAAAGGAGAGAGGAAAAGCCCTTGTCACCTTGACAAGATATGTATGTGCACAAAATGCTCAACTTCATTGCAAACCTTAAATTTTTTGCGCTTACACATATCAATAAAATGGGGGAGAGGGGGAAGCAAATGCACAGACCTTGAGCGAAATCCTTTCTACCACTAAAAGAAAAATACTTTCAAAGTTTCTTTCCTACGCAGGAGTCAAACCTGAGTTCATGAAGCCTGAAGAAACGTACAACAAGGGCATCATGAAGTTGGAGACTGGCCATCTCTTGGACCTAAGACTGTCAAACTCAACCAAAGTCATCTAATTGGCTCTTTCCTAGCTCTGGATTTTCTACCAGATGTGCCTTATTCTCTAAGGCAAGCTTATCTCTCTGGTTTCCCGCCTTGTTTTAGTTCCAGTAATGACACAAGTTTAGTCTAAAATTAAAGCTCTTATTGTGCCATTTTTGGTAGCATATGGAATTATCAAGTAAAAGAAACTTGGAGACTAAGAAACCCAAATAAGACCTACATCAAAACAAAATTTACTACAGAAAAATTAATTTCGAATAACATTCAAGAGGCCACTTATAGCTGATCTGGTTTGCTCTGTAAAACACACATGATTACCTTATACATCTTTAAAGAATCATTTGAATATTTCCAAATATCAGTATACACAGAGTTTGAAAAGTTTTAATTGAAGATCTTAATCACACTTGATTTTGGTAGGTATTTGACAGAAGGCAAGAAAATGACATTTAGTTTTATATTTATGGAGAAACAAAACTATCAAAGACAGAAAAGAAGCAGAAAAGTATTCCCTGTTCCTCTAATGCATCCTCAAAAGAAAGTAATGAAGCCAGAAAAGGGTTTTTCAGACACCAAATCTCTTCAGACACCAGATAAATTTATTAAGGTGTTTTGAAAAGCTTTCTAAGTGTCCCAACAATCAGTGCTTGTGAAAAACTTTTTGGATCACCAGACCTTCTCTCTTTCTCTTTCTCTCTCTCTCTCTCTCTCTCTCTCTCTCTCTCTCTCTCTTTCTCTCTGTCTCTCTCTCTCTCTCTCGTAGTTCTTTATGCCTTTTAAAAAAAGATCTGATAGATTCTGGAGACATACACTTTCTGTTTCGTTCATAACTGTCATTTCTTCTCACGTTTGTCTCTATCACCTAAGTGTATCTACTTTCTCTGACCTGGAGTAGGAGTTACGTTTTACTTTTTTCAATCCTGTACACTCTTCTGTTTTCTATTTCACCTCCAAAGCCAACGCTCATTGTTGACTGCCATTTGCCAAGGTCCAGCCCCGGGGCACCCAAAAGAGGTACAGCATCAGCAAAAGAAATGACTCTGGACCACAGATTACAGTGAATCAGACAGCGACTGATTAGCTGTGTCTGTGTTTATTTATACATCCTTATTATGCAATTTTCAGTTTCCTTGTTTGCAGGGGGTTACAGCAGGGGATGTTTAGGTATTCAGCAGAACACATGAACCTATTCTTAATAATCACCTTGATATGTGTTTTACATCCCATTCCCACCTATTACAGAGAGCAACTACACATACCATTAAATTTATTTTTATGAAATCTTACAGCAACCATATCATACCAAGTCTGGCATCAGACATTGCGGTCAGGGAGTGCCCAGACTGGCAGCAATTGCGGTTACATAAATCAGTCATGAGAAGTCACAAAGAGGTCAAGGTGTTAGGAAAAACATAGAATGTTTTTAATCTTAAAGCAAAGCCATGTACAAACATTCAGTAAAGCGTGGCTTCTTATGTTAAAAGATAATGCTTGCAGTTGGGCAATCTACCATAATAACCATTCCGTTGTTTCTTAATGGCATCTTTTGCCTGCTGGGTCATGAGGCACCAGGGAGGGCCCAGTCCACGCAGTCTTTCTGTAAAGCGGAGGCCATTGTAATTCACACGACATGCATCTATGCAAACCGTTCTAACTCTCTCTATGTGGGCTGTAGGGTATGGCAGGGGAGGATGGAGGGAGGTCTGGTGGAAGGAGGAAGTGTACCCAGATCAGGCATTGTGACAGGGAAAAACACAGATTCAAAGGAGCAATGAGAAGAGTAATGAGAGGTGACATCAGGTGAAGGCTGAGAATTGGGGGGGGGGGGGGGGTTAAGAGTGAGATATAAGCACAAAAGTATGGGGGAGCATATAGTCCCCACGCAAAAGATCTAAGGTTACACAAAATATTCCAAACAACAGCAATAAAGTACCCAGTGACAGCAATAGCTCAACCTCCCAAAAACACACTGTTCCGTAGTTATGCTACTGCAGCCAAATACAGGAGTCTTTTGGGCAGCACTCCAGATCTAGATCATAGCATATATCAAAAGCCAGTATTTCTTAAGTTTTATTATTTTTATTAGTTATTTTCTTAATGATGGGACAGAATACCAAATGTCCACAACTCAAGGAGGGGAAAGATTTTAGCTCACAATTTCTGAAGGTTTCATATAATCAATTCCATACTGTAGGCATTAAGAACACCAAATAATTTTGACCAGAAAAGAGCAGCTCCGCAACACAGCATAATCAAATTCCTAGACTCTCAACACAAAGACAGATTACCAAAAGCTGCAACTGAAAAACAGAGAAAGTAACCTATAATGTCAAACCCACCAGTATAAATGTGGACTTCTCAATACACACGTTAATGGTCAGAAGCTACATAGAGCAAAACTCATTTGAGCTCTAAAAGAGAGTTTTAAAAAATGTTTAAAGGAATCTTAGTGACAGGAAGACTAAGAGCACAAAAAAAGAAAAAACAAAAAAGAAGAATGATCTAATAGGAGTAAGGGATGAGCAATTAATAGTGAAGCAATATGATGACAGGATACAGCAAATATACTATTATAATCACCCTCATTGTTAATGGTCTCAACTGTCCTATCAGATTAGCAGGCAGGATCATAAAATAAAAATCAACAATTTATTGCTTGGAAGAGACATACTTTAACCATTAAGAAAGGCACAGACTGAAAATAGAGAGATGGAAACTAATTTTTCATGCAATTGGCATCAGAAAACAAGTAGAAGTACCTATACTCTCTTAGAAACAGCAAATTTCAGAAGAGACAAAGATGGTTAAAAGAATCATTCAACAAAAAGAAGTCATAATTATCAATACATACACTCCCAACACAGGGCATCCAATTTTGTAAAACAAAAATTACTAGAAGGGAAACAACAAATAGGTCCCAATACAATTACAGAAGGGGTCTTCAGCACCTCATTATCACAAATAGACAAGTCAATAAAATATTAATAAAACAATATTAGTGCTAAACCACTCCATGGAACAACTAGACTTAGCTAAAATTTAGTGTTCCATCCAATATAAACAGAATGTACTTTTTTCCACAGCAGCACATAGGACGTTTTCCAAAATAGTCCATAACATAAGCCTAAGTTGTGCATGGATTCACTGCAGAATTTTACCAATACATCAGAGAAGAGATTACATCAGTATTTCTCAAACTGTTGCATGAAAGTGGAAGAGAGAGAGCACTATCAAACTCTTTCCTGGAAGCAGGATTATCCTGAAACCAAAACTAGACAAGGTCTTATCCAGGAAATGAAACTACAGAACAATTTCCATAATGAACATAGGTGCAAAAATCCTCAATAATATACTTCCAAATAGAATCCAAAACAAAAGGCACACACTATATGTTCAAGTTGGCTTTATCTCAGGGATGCAAGGATGGTTCAACGTATGTAAGTCAATGTAATACACCACATAAAAGCAAGAACAAAGATCACATGATCACCTCAACAGATGAAGAAAAAGGCTTTGACAAAATCCAACATCACTTCATGATTTAAAAAAAAAAAAAACAGAGGAAAATAGGTATTGAGGACTTTACCTCAAGATAATAGACACCATTAACACTAAACTTACAACCAACATCATTCTCAATGGGACAAAATGCTGATACCATTTCTCCTTAAGTCAAGAACAAAAATATCTGGTCTCGCCATTCATATTCAATATAGTGCTCAAAACCCTAGACTGAAATTCATATGGAACCAAAAGAGACCCAGAATAGCCAATGCAATTGTAAGCAAAAAGACAAAATCTGGTGGTATCACAATTCTGGCCATCAAGTTATATTATAAAGCAATAGTCATAAAAACTCTATGATATTGGCACAAAACCACAGTTTGACCAGAAGAACAGAAGATGCAGAGACAACCTAGATGACCTCAAGGAGCCTTGGCTAGCTGGTATTTGACAACAGGGCCAAAATATACATTGGAGAAAGGACAGCCTCTTCAATAAGTGATGCTGGGAGAACTGGTTATCCACATGCAGAAGAACAAATCTAGATACAACCTTTCACCATGTACTAAAGTCTAATCAAAGGAGATCAAAGATCTACATGTTAAGACAAAAACACTGAACCTCATAAAGGATAAAATAAGTAAAACTCTTAAAGACAAAGGTGTAGGCAAAGACTTTCTCAGTAGAACACCTGATGCAAAAGGAATAACCCAAGAATTAACAAATGGGATGATATCAAATTAAAATTCTTCTGCACAGCAAAGAAACAACAGAGTGAAGAGAAGACTGACAGATTAGGGGAAAAGTTTATCACCTACAACTCAGAGGCGGCTAATACCTAGAATATTAGCAAAAAAATAAACTGAAGAAAAATAAACTCCTTAACATAAAAGACCGAAATGTTGAAATGGGCAACTGAAATTAAGAGATGGTTCTCAGAAGAAGTAGTACAACTGGCCAGCAGATACATGAAAAAAATTTAACATCTTTAGCCATTAGAAACAAACCAAAATAACACTGACATACCATCTTACCCCAGAAAGAAGAGTTTTCATCAACAACTCAAAAAGCAATAGATGTTGGCAAGGATTCAGGGGGAAAGGAACACTTTTATATTTCCGGTGAGACTGCAAACTGGCATAAACACTCTAGAAATCACAGCATGGCAATTTCTCAAACTACTAAAAATAGATATTCCGTTTGACCCAGTGAGACCTCTTCTGAGAATCTTTCCAAAAGAATTAAAAGTGCCATGTAACAGAGATGGATGCACGCCCATGTTTATAGCAGCATAACTAATAGTAGCTAAGTCATGAGAAATGCTGAAATGCCCATCAATAAACCAAAGGACAAAGAAAATGTGGCAGAGATACACACTGGAGTACTACTCTGCCCTAAAAACACAAATATTTGAGTCATTCGAGAAAAATGGATACAACTTGAAACCTTTATGCTTAATGAAGCAAAGAAGATTAAATACCGCGTGCTTCTCTAATGTGAGAAACACAGACTACAAATAAGTAATATAGAGTCAAAGGTGAGATGTTGAGAGGGGAGGGGGACAGAGAAGGGGTTTCAAGAGTGCATAAGGGGTGGGGAAAGGAATGTGAGGTTAGTGTGATATGTATGTGCACAAAATTGTCAAGCTTAATGTAACATTTGTGTATCGCAAGTTCACACTAACAGAAGAAATGGGCAAAGTCAAATATAAAGGGATTTTTATTAGGTCAAATTCCAACACAATGTCATACCATATTTTGTCATCTTGTTATTTTTTTAAAAGGTACTTGACAGGTAAGAGAAAGAAGGTGGTGTGCCTAAATGGAAAATGTGCCTCGGTTCATCTTCATTTGCTCCTAAAGAACAATTATTCCCAAATTCTCACTACTGGTATTTTAATTTAGAATGTGTACTCCATCAGCACCTATTCATTAAATTTTTGTGAGGTGAATTTTAAAAAGAGAAAAAAAGAAAAGAAGACCTAGGATGTTGTAGCTGAAGTGGCCTCTTTTTAACCAAGTAAATAAACGTTTTCCCAGAATCCACATCAGCAGACAGCCTTCCAATCACAAGGCACTGACCAGAACTGTGCTTAATGATTCCATTAGCCGGAAGAAGGCTGGGGAGAAGAGGCTCAGGAAAGTTAATTAACCTTTTTAAACCTCAATTTTCAAATCTTAAAGACAGGACAAACAATGCCTTCCTGATACGAGTTTTCTGAGCATGTATAAACATCTCACAGTGAATAATACATAGCAGGCACTGAGTAATTTTTAAATAATTAAAAGAATAAAACAATAGTGTAATTATCAACTACCTTCCATGATCTAATGAAAAGTACCATTTATAGTGTTTACTTTGAGCTAATCACTGTGCAAAGCCCTGAGAATAGAGGAATAATTAAAATTTAATCTTTTTGATCAAGAAAGTAACGATCTAACAGGAAAAACACAAATTGGAGATTCACAAGTTCATTGAGAAGTAACAAGTTACTTGGGCGACTACTAGTGCACAGGGAAAAGGAAGAATGAGGAGAAAAGGATAAGTGCTCAAGCTGGACTTGGAGGACGACTTATGGAGAAAGGGATAAATGACAGGGGGCATACGCAAGTATAGCAATCGTCAAAGCAGAAGAAGGAAGAGTTCTCAAGAAAAGGGTTTAATTTATACGAAGGCAACACAGGTGTGAGAATCCGGCCAGGCCCACAGGAAGGCCCAAATGATCACGACAAGTCCAGAAGGATGCACTTGCTGGTGATGAACGTTACTACGAGGACATTGCGTATAGTCAGCTTTTTGTTGTTGTGACAAAATACCTGATGTCAGTAACTGAAAGGAGGAAAGGTTTATTTTGGCTCATAGTTTCAGAGGTTTCAGTCCATGGTCCACTGGCTCCACCATTCCCGGCCTGTGGAGAGGCACAACATCACGGCAGAAGGGATTACTGGAGGAAAGCTGCTCGTGCCATGGTGTCTAGGAGGGAAAGAGGCCAGGAACAAGACAGACCCTTCAAAAGCAAAAGTGACCTGCTTCCTTTAACTAGGCTCTGCCTCCTAACAGCTCATTGAACTATGAACTTATCAGTGAATTAATCCATGGATGAAGTTGGCACTCTCATGATCCAATGACCTATTGATATTCCACCTCTGAAGATAGCTGTCTTGAGGACCATGCCCTCGGTAGATGGGTCTTTGGGGACACTTCCTATTTACACCGTAGCACTGCTGGAGAATTAACAAATATGCTAGAATTCGTGTCCGTGTGTAATCCCACCCCTTTATAAGCTGGGTTTAGTGATTTGCTCCAATAAAGAGCACATGGCAAAAATGAAGGGCTGACACATGCGATGTCAACTTGAATGAATTAAGTAAGATAAAGCACAGTTCTGGGTGTGCCTGAGGATGACTGGCATGCAAACCACTAAGCTGAGAGAACGACTCCAAATGTGGGTAACACCAAGCAACCGTCCTGTCGCCTGGATGGAATACAAAGGAGAAGGACGATCCTAGGCTAGAAGAGCTCCCAGCTGCAGCACGGATTTGCATTCCAATCCTCAGTTCCTTCAGTCTGCAATGTGAAATTCCACCTGCAGTTTCTACAGTGAGATTCCAGCCCTTTGACCTTGGACTGATGGTGTATCTTTGGTCCTTTTTTCCTTTCTGAGCAGCTACTAGATGCTCCTGCTCATTTGCACACAGCCATGATGGATTCTTCCAACTCTGATTCGGTAAACCTACCTATTAAATCCCCTTGCATAATTTTACACATACATTTTCTATTGATTCTCTTCCTCTACAGTACCCTACTATTAACTGTACTTATCTTTATACTTAAGTTACAAAAAAAAAACTGTGACTTTCTTCTTGTGAGATTTTTTTCCTCTCTGTCTTCCGAGATGAGGGAGGTCATCTGAAACTAGCTCACGGCGAATAGGCAGCAAATGCTGAGGACCTCCATCCACTTAATAACCCTTAAAGAGCTGAATGAAGATTCTCAAAAGACACTGGATAACCTTGGAAAAGATCCTCTGCCTACTGAATCCTGAGAAGAGCACCTGATCCCTTGAGTGCAGCCTGCGAGAAGCCTTAAAACAAAGAACCCGGCTAATTCATGCCTGGATTCTGACTTATAAAAGCTGTGAGATGCTGTATAGTTTTTATTTTAAGCCCTAAAGTCTTGGAGTACGCATTACACACCATTATTTTTAAACAGCTACCAAGATTTTGTCATTTACCACACAGTACCTCACAATTAGTATATTCCCAATGTAAGAAATTCTAATTGATCAAATGGAGCCTATTATCTTCAAACACAATGGCTGATCTCACTAGTCCTCCAACCCCAACATCTCCTTGAGCTCACTGTATCTTCATGTTCAGCAGAAATTCTCACTGTAATCCCTCATTGTCACACAAGTTTTAGCTCCTACAGAGTCCACTGTAATTGCCATGACTTCCAAGGGCCTTCTCTTGTCTGTCTTGATATTAGTAGATTCCAATGGGATATAGCATCTTTGGTTTGCAGCTGTTTGTCGCTTGATTCTTTAGCAGATTTCAAGTAGTTATATAACTTAGTTATTTTATGTGATTCATTATATTCTTTTTCCCCATTTTGTTGATATGTATAAGCGCAAAAAAATTTAAGGTTTACAATGAAGTTGAGCATTTTGTGCACATATGTATCTTGTCAAGGTGACAAGGACTTTCCCACTCTCCTTTTGACCCTCCACCTACCCACCCTTCCCTCTCTCCCCTCACCCCCATAAGAGTTGTGATCTGGGTTTCTCCTATCAGAGAGACCATCCTACATTATATTCTAACATATACAATCTGATCCATTCAAGGATTCTGTGGGTATCAGAAAATTGTTCTGATCAATCCTGTATTAATATTTTCTCTTGCACATATTTGAAACAATAACAGGGCAAATTTTCTAGAACTGTCCAAACATACAATCAGAGGTGTCCTAGCATATTTATCCTGCTCTTTTAGGCACTGTAGGGGTTAAAAGATACTTGCTTCTCTTGGGAAAGAAATATTTCAGCAGGGAAATTGATAAATTCCTGTAGTTGATCTAATTAGAAGGCAAGTTAAAAAAAAATTTTTCCCCAAGTTGACCTCCTTAGAGGACCAAAAAGTGTAAATTTTTATGAGCGGTACAGGGCAAAGAACTCTGAGTATCAAAGGTGGATTCCCCCAGGACATAGGAGATGAAATTTAGCACGCAGAATTTTTTTAAGTACCTTTGGGAAAGCAAAAGAAACAGGAGTGGACTAAGACAGAGGAGCCAGCACCCAGTTTAGGCACAACAACAGACTCAGAGAACAGCAGAAAAAGCTTTGGAGACAGCACAGGCCTTCACAGCATCCTGTGTTGGACCAAGATGGCTGCCCTGATGCACCCTAATTCAATCAGTCCTTGAAAGAGCAGAAAGGATATGACCTAGGATTGGGTAGATGAGGCATCCTTGAAGGGCGGACAGCTGAAGGCTCTCAGCTTTTCATGCAGGCAGAGGGGGAGGCCTGGTCTTCCTGGAAAGACACCTGAGCCTTGTGGAGCCCATAAAATATGGCATGAATAACAGGCAGTACAGACAAGCATTTACAAGTTCTATTGTGCAGTGAAGGAGAGAATACAGTGATCTGGAGGTTCAGGAACAACGGAGGGAGGCTTTCTTTTCTGTGGTGCTTACTTCCTTTTTATATTAAAAGATAGTAGAAGCCAGGGATAAGTTGATAACATGAGAGAGAAGAAGGACAGACTTAGAAAATAATGCAGATTTCTTTCTTTAATACCCACGTAGAACTGTGTATACCTCAGTCATTATACATGGCCTGTTACAATATATTTGGTCTCCCTCACTGTGCTGTGATCTCTACAAAAACAGAAAGCCAAATTTTCAAATTGTATCCTTTGCATTTATAACCGTACAGAACATATAGTTAGCAGGTAACTGTTAAGTCATTGAATTGAATATTAAAAATGAGAAACCTTCAACCCCTTGGATATTACCTTTTGCTTAACTTAAATAAGTGCCTCTAAACATTATGCGGTTTTAAGAGTAACAATAATATTCTGCCCCTATTTGCAAATACATCTCACAGCTGGAGAGAGGCAGGAGTAAAAGCACAGATGTTTTTCATTGTAATTATACTAGATAATTAACAAACCCAGATCTGGTGGCCCCCAGGAGCTTGTCAACTCATTATACAAATATGAAAATCCAAATTGATGCAGTCACATCCTGGGAGTTCAGATATAAGGGAAGATTTTGAGGTACCTCGAGTTGTTGGAAAGACTTTCTTCTTTAGAGTTTCTTCTCCTTTGAAGTATCCGCTGTGAAAGATGATTAACACACAGCTTATTGGACTGGAAACCACATAAATCAATATTGTTTTCTTTAAACCTAGAGAACTCTCAAGGAACAGTTTTTGCCAAAAAAAAAATGTGTTTATCTTTAATAATCTTCAACAGACAGATCTTTACAATTGATCTGCCAAAGGGTCAGGGGAGAACAAGGGAAAATATTTTTATCCCTAACCTTCGTGGGGCCTTGATTATTCGTGGTGTTTGCACTGTTTGTTTCCTCAGTGGCTGAAATTAAAGCAGCACTGCAAGGGGGATTTGTCCGTGGCTTTCATTCCTGGCCCCCCCGGAGGAATGCAAAAGAAGGCGTTTCAATGAACAGCGTCATTCCAAATTCCTGTAATTCTCCATCAGTGCATCTGATCCAGTCAAGTATGTGATAAAAGAATACTGATTAAAGAAGAGAACCCTTAATATGAGACCGTGTAATGCTCACCCTTTGGAGGGTTCATGATTATGTAAATCTCTAATTCTATATCTAGGGGACTGAAAACTTGCTGCACAACAGTAAAATACCAAATAGATTTTCATTCCAAGTATTAGATTCAATACTTAGACTTCAAGAAGAAGAAATTGCAATACAGAAAAGAAACATTTGAAATATTTGGGAGTGTTTTGTCCACCAAAAGTTCCAGCCACCAAAGTCTGAAACAAAACGTAGACTCAAGTGATAATGTGGGAGACGAGTAGAACTTCTCCAAGATTACTGCAAGGTAGAAACAGTGGGCAGTACATCATTTCGTCGTTAATATTTGAGAATATCTCCAAGTTCTTAGCTTTGGAGAAACTACAAACCAAAGTCGCCACTACAAAGGACACTCTGAGTTTCTCTCTTCTGGAATTTTCTTTTTAATCATGAAACACATATTTCTGGATAGTGTCTGTGGCAGAACTTCTTACACTCCAAAAGTGTGCTTTGATGTTTATTTACCATCTGAAAGTGTCAAAAGTTATTCCGATCGTGAACAGAAAATTGGGCAACCAAGGACAGTCACAATCTAGTCTAACACGGATGGTGACCAATCAAGACAATTATAGAACCAGCCAAAGCAAAAGGAGATGCGCCACATAGCGTCTCAGAGAGGGAAAAAAAGGTTTCATAAATACCGGTCCAGGCTTACTGTTGAGAACTGCTCTGGTTCATTTATTCACAAACTTAGTAGCTTGCAGCAATCACTGTTGGTCACCACTGAGACACGAGCAAACTGCTCGGTATTGGGATGGTCAAACAAGTAGGACTTGGTCTTTTCCTAGAGATGCTTCTGACCTGGTTGATGAGAGAGACATTTAATGGACTGTGCCAGAAACTGGGAAAGTTCCTTGTTATACACATGCATAGGCATCACGGAATCATGCAGAACTCTGACTAAGACATTCAGCACTTCATGACACATTTTAGGTCACTGATACTATTGACAGTCTAGTGAATCTTATGAATTATTTATTAAAACAATTTTAAATGTGTAATATAAAATACATAGGATTACAGGAAACTAATTATATTGAAATAACAATATTTTCAATTGTGTCTTCATATTACATGTGCTTATTAATTAAGCTGTGAAAACCAGAGCAAATGTTGGGTCTAATAACTATTGTAATTAGAAAACAAAGACATTGTCAATGTTTTGAGAGACCTGAATTATTGTGATATGAAAATTTCCACATTTTCCACTGGTAACATAATCACAAATACTGAGTACAGTAATAGGATTTGCTGACTACATTCATAATTAGAGGAAGTGATAAGTTGTAGAGAGAAGCTAATGAAAATAAAAATTTTCCCATTTCAGACCTTTGATGTTTATCCATGGACCCATCGGAAGATAGTAAAACTATGTTAAGAGACTGTGTCTAAAAGACAGCATCCAAACTGAATCTTAAAACAGGGGCTGAGGATGACAGTGAAGGTCCAATCCTGGTAAGAGAGGCTGTGCCAGGTACTAGGGACTGAGCAAGACACACAGGTAGAAAGCCACATGGTGTATTTGGGAAAATTCAAGAAGTTTTCATGACTAATAAATAGTATTTTATAATTATTCCTAGTGGTGAGGAGTTTTTGTTTCATCCCATTTATTATGTGTCTATGGACTAACGATAGTGTCCGTTCCTAGAAAGTGTCAATTTGAAGACTGGTCTCCCTTTCTGATATGGTTTCCCCAATGTTGATGATCTTCCACATGCATTAACATTCATGATTGTTTGGACAATTAAGTTATCCATGAGAGTTCCCTGACAGGACAGCTAGAGTCTTGCATCTGGTTTTTCCTAGACTTCATCCTAGGCACCTAATCTATACCTTTCTACTTTAATATACTACAACCATGCGCAAGCTGTTCTTTTGAGTTCTATTAGTCCTTCTAATGATCAATGAAACCTGGTGCTTCCTTGGGTGCTTCCACACAGGTAGGAGCTTTTGTTTACAAAAGTCTCTCTGCTCTATTCAGTCCTAATTGTTTGTTGCATTCAAATAACTGAAGAACTTACAACCAAATCTGTGACAGACGTGTGAGTCTCAGTCAACATCTGGTCACTTGTCCGATCACTTAACTATTTCATGACTGCACGTTCTATCAGCCAGACCTTTAATTCTGAAAAGGCCTTTTCTTCTATTTTCCTCCCTGAACCTCCATTATACAGCTTTCTATAAGTCCCATAAACCAGGGCAGTACTCTCAATGCATACTTGCTGCAATAAAGTGATTTTTTGTCTGTATGTTACAGAATCAGTGGGGAAAGAAGTAAGTGGAGTTGGTGCAACTAATCAACTTGACATGTTTAGGAGGAACAAACCAAGGCCTTCACCCTGGCACAGAAGGCGAACAACTTGGAAATAAAGGATCAAGAGAAATTAAACACAGATACGAGGAAGAGACCTACCAAAGCAAATAGGAAATCTGAAGCAAAGATTACACTGGAAATTGTTGGATAAAAGAAAAGGTGCGGACATAGCAGTAACATAAGTCCTGGGGGCAGAGTTCTTCCCTACATGGGGACAGAGAAGTCCTCAGCCTTTGAAGATTAATACAGATGAGGCAGACAAATGCAAAGAAGCACAGTAAGCATGAACTATCCTGAGACAGGGCTGGACCTGCTGCGGAGGACCCGGCAATGCCGTGAGTGGGACGAGCGCCAGTTAACAGAGAGCAGAAGGAAGACGGGGGTCTCTGGATGGGGTACATTCTAGGGACGGAGGTCTGGAGGGCCTTGACCCAAAGCATCCTAAGCTCACGCTAACAAAGGGTCTTCCTTTGTCTGCAAATAGGACAGGCTCCTCAGTTAGCTTCCATGTGTGTCTGGGCCATGTATCCAAAAGGGAAGAAACCAGAGGATCACCATTTTTCTTCTTTACAGGTTAGGGGGATTTAGACTCAGCCTCACTTAGCAGTGATGTTCTATCTCCATTCAATCTGTTCAGCTCGATTAGAGCTTACTGAGTCTTATTGCAGTGGGGACTTTGTAGACAATGCCTTCTTTAATCCTCAAAACAACTTGCTAGGTAAGCATTATTATTATTATGTTTATTTTACAAGTGAGAAAACTGAGGTTCTAAGCAATGACATAAGGTAGCCCAGAGTTACAGCCAGGCAGTGAAAAAACTATGGGTCCAATGTCAGCCTCTCCAATTCCAAATCCATTCTCATCTACTGCACCACACAATGTTCCTGATCAGCAGTGCTTTTCAAGACTGACCTAGCCATAATATTCAAGGTGTGTGAGAGAATGTCACAGCCAGAGACCGATTCAAAGGCATCTTCAGTCAACCAGACCGAATGCCCTCTGAATTTGAATTGGGGGTGTCATGAAATTGTTCAGGAAATGGATGGATATAAGATTGGGAAAACAGGAGAGTCTGAAACTGGTGATACTCAGACATAAAAGGGAAGGAGAAGCATCTAACAGGATGTCCTACTTCTTAAATGTTTTCTTCTTTGAATAGGGTGCCATTTCCAGATGAGGACTGCATCCTGCTTGTGGTCCGGAGGAGCCTCCAAGTACCACATGAAACAGGTTTTCTAAATCAATTGAGGCTCTCCTGACACATCTCACAACTGGACAACTGAAGTCTCTGTCTAAGCATATCCTCAGTAGAGCGGGAGAAGAAATAGATCATCAAGAACTCAAACCTCTTCTTTCAGGTATAGCAACTCTGTGAGGTTGGGGAGCCCAAGTGGGCATGTGCTCCAAGGGCTCCTTTAGTTTCCATCATACTTTGTGCAAACATGGTTATTGCAAAATGTCTCGAGAAAGAGACATACCAATTTGCCCACCAACCATTATAAATCTCAAGTACTCAGAGTCTTCAGAATGGTCCAGGGTCCACATTCAAGAAACACAAAAAGGCGTGACTTACTCAGGATCACATTAATATCTACAGGAAACCCAAAGTCCCCAGCAGCATGCACGGCTGTGCCATGCATGAACTGTGGAGCCTCGAGCAAACCATTAGATTAATTTAAATAAATTCAAATTAATTTTGATTAAGTAATCTGATCTCAAAAGTCTCTACCAAATACCAACCCCAGTGAACTCCCCAGGCACTGTGCAAGCAAGGCAGTCTCTCAGATAGTGATTAATAGAAATAATTACTGCAGGATTAAAGGTGATAACTGTGCTATTTGTTATCCAACCAAGAGATGACTGTGGAATGCACAATAGAGGCAAACCCTATTCCTGCCACAATAACCTATACTTCATTCAGATTAAAACTAAAGCTTTATTGATAAAACAGGGGCTGGGCGTGAGGCGACATGCATTAGTCAAAAGGAAGCACTAATTCAGGAAGTCTGTGTCACTGGCCTCCTGAGGCAGTAGTGTCTGGGACACTGCATGGGGCGCAGGACACTGAGAAACAGGGGGTAGAGAGAACTGACCGAGGGGAGCAGCTGCGACACACTCCCCCGAAGCTCCTTGAACCCAGAAGTGGATCTGCAGAGGTTTTCATTTATTTGAAATTTTAGCTGACACCAGTTTACAGCCTTCTATAAAATTCAGAACGACGTGTCAGCACTCTGAAAGCTTCCCTACCAGGGCTTGCTGGGATGTTCGCAGCATAAATCAGAGAACAAGCGAAAACTAGCATTGCAGAGGAGTTCTGTGGAGGAACTGACCAGCTACTGGGCCACTGGCAGAGCAGGAGGCCAGCTGGTCAATACAGGAGCATAAATTACCTGATGTAGTTGGAAATCAAATAGTTATCAGAATATAAGCATCAAAAGAACCAGCTCATTGAGTAGACAGGAGACAGCTAAATGAGTTGTTCATAAAGAATATTCTAAGCCAGGTGTGTGACTTGATAGTGTGTATATTTTATAAAAGGATCCCATGCAACAGTGGAGGAATAAGGGCTCTGAGGACAGAATATGATATAATTTGGGCAGGCAAGATGCCAATAACCCTGCTATGGGTAAAGGGTGTGAGGAAGGGGGTCATTCATAGTCTTTTAAGCAAACCCCTCACCCGTGCCCCTTTAGGTAGTCCCTATCTATGTTCTGTAGGTAACCCTTCACCCATAGTCCTGTGACTAGCCCCAGTAAACACATTGGTTCACCACTGGACTTTGGTGCAGTCATGACTTTGACCCATCTACTGTGCCCCACCTGGTGTGAAGAGATGTGAGCACTCAGGTCTCCCCAAAAAAAGCTTATCCATACAACATTCGAGGATAATACTGTGAACCAATACGTTTACTGTAGTCACATATAGGAGTATGGGTGAGGGATACAGACGAGGAATTACCTAAAGCAGCATAGGTGATGGGTCACCTACAAGCACCTAAGTGACTCAAAATTGCATTACCAAAAAGCCAAGCCCCGCATAGATGGCACCTTGTGGAAACTGCGTACTGCCTGCTGGGACTTGCTTGGCCTGTCTGCTACTGTTCTCCTCTCTGAGGACTTGCCTTTCTCAGGCAACAGCAGTTCTTCTCCCTTTACGTCCTGTCCACACATGTTACTCTGAGAGATTTCAGTAAATTTACAGTGTGGCCTTAACAGCATGTCCTGTCACCTGTCTCAGGAAGTATGTGACTACCCCCAGCAAGAGCCACAACAGAGATCCCCAGTTGTGCACCCAGGACCCAACTAGGGGCCATGATCCTCCTTAGTTCATCTCTGGTTCCATCTGTCCCTGTTGGGCTCCATGTTTTGTGAGGAAAGGAATTGAACTTCAATAGCACAATTGGAGTAGAAGTCAAGACCTTGAGCTCAACAGACAGAACAAATGGCACATGATTTAAGTAGAGATGCCACTCAAATCAGGATCATAGTAGCAAGATAATTGTTGCTGATTCTGCTGCTACCTCGCCAGTCCCCATGGGTTCAGGTGCATGGACCTGAAAAATGGTGTTTAGAAATCAGATAATCATTCATTCTTCACGCCACTTCACTTTGCATCGTGAAGTCTAAGCTTGCAGCAACACAGCATTAACCCTCAACCCAACAATGGCCCTTCCTCTATAAGGAATAAGAGTATGGAATTAAGGAAGCTAGTCCATCAGGAAGATGGAAGTATGTTTTCATTTATTATGGTCTCATATAAGACTGAAATGAGATTGAATAGTTCATTCACTACTTCACCATTATGTGGTTTTGATTATCTCTCACCTATCATGAATTTTGCAAGATAATTTACAACCCTTCAAATGGAAAAAAACATTAAAATAGTAGCTATGTTTATTGTGTGCACATTAGATTCTGCACTAAGTAGCTTGTATTGTCGTTTCCAAGTATCACAACGGAACTGAAATTAAAAGCTGTGTCAGCCAACTTCCCACTTCTGTAACAAAATGCCTGCAATAATCAACTTTAAAAAGCTTTATTTGGACTCACAGTTTTACAGGCTTTTACAACTTTCAGTCCATGATCAATTGGCATTAGCACACGGTAACTCCTCACTCCCTATCCACCAGAAAGCAAACAGAGAGAAAGAGATCACAGCCCCTTAGCACAGGCTCACAGTGGCCTAAGATCACAGCCTTTAGCACAGGCCCACAGTGGCCTAAGACCCCTCCCTAGGTAAACTCTTCTTAAAGCTTTCACCCCTTCTGCTAGCACCACACTGAGACCCAAATCTTTCAACATATGGGCTTTGGGAGAGTATTACAGCTCTAAATTATAGCAAAAAAATTATTTCCACTTTAAGTAAGAGCAAACTGAGGCCAAGTTTGTACAAATAATTTGCTTGACATATATTATGGTTTAAATCTAAAATGTCTCCCAAAGCCTCCTGTGTTGATATGTCTGTAATGTGATTCAATCATGGGGAACTGAGTCCACAAGTGGATTAACCGAACCATGATGTCAAGGACAGTTAGGAGGTAGGGCCTTGTTGGAGGGAGGAGCCATGAGCAGGTGTGACCTGGAAGGGTATATTCTTGTCTTGGCTCATCTCCTCTCCCCCTGCTTCCTGCCCGTCATGGAATGAACACCAGGCCCTTCTGCAATCACCATCCAGCCATGCATGGGCCGAGACTTCCAAGTCTGTGAGCAAAAATAAACCTTCCCTGCTCTAAGTTGGAGAGGTCAGGTATTGTGTCCTACTGATGAGAAAGAGTCTAAGACATCACAAAGGCAATAAACAAGAAGATGTATCCATCTGACTACATGGTAGCTTTACCCAACCTCTGACTTCACTACATTAGGAACTTCCATAAATTAGCATCACAAAACAGGAGCAAATGCATGAAAGTCCACCAGCTCTCCACATGTGTAATACTTCTCTGAAAGGAAAGTACGCACATCCTATGTTTGGGGATTATTGACGATTTTAATATAGAAACACCCATTGCCAATAAAGGGAGAAAGTTTTTGAAGAAGAATGCATAACTCCTCAATCAAAATCCTAAATTAGGATTTTCAAGGGACAGAACCAAAGTGATTTGATTGAAATGGACAATAAGGAATGGAAAAGGATTTAATGTGGAGTTTAAGTGGACAGGAAGCAGCGCATGCTGAATCTGTACTCAACTTCAAAGAACAAATTGTCAATCAGAGTCCAATTCCAAAACCGTGAAAGAAACTGAAATGCCATTTCCACAAATCCACAGAAACTGACATGTCCTTTTGAGAACAATCATCACTGCACAAATCCCAGAGGATATAAGAGCCTACAAATGTAAATCTGAATGTCACAGGGACATTCATACTTCACAAAAGTCATCTCTAAGAAACTGCCCCCACAATAACAGAATGATACTTGAAAAAAGTGAAGGTCAAACTTCAACTATCCATCCTGGAGACTTTCAAGAGAGGGAAGGAAGGATTTGAGCGGGACACAAAAGCTGCGAGAAGCAGGTTAGAGTTCTTGCCTGCTCCACTTGACCTTAAAGCTGCAAAGCTCACGGTGCTCAGGGAGAATGAAAGACATCCGGGAATTTACCTAAAAAGGAGCTTTGGGCCAACGATATGTCTTCCTGGTCTACTGTGCTCCAAAGACCTGTGTGTGGGAACCACCATAGAGAACAAAGGCTACGGCACAAAAAGACGTAATTCATTGTCCGACCACGACATCCACACTTTCATGTCCACGAGACATCGGTCATGTCATTCATCTGCCCTGCGCTTGGCTCTTCAATCCTGAAAATAACTTGATGTTATAAAGGCTGCAAAACTCACACAAGCTACATGAGGACGAAGTGAGAAAGGATGTAGAAATATGCTCTCAGATACAGGGTTCCTAAGTAAAATTGTATTATTGGTATCTCCCTGAAGACGTATCCCCTTTTGAACTTCTATTTTTGCTTCTTTTATTCATTGTGCTCGGAATTGCAGAGATCGTTATCAAAAACCCATACACAGTTGCTACAGCTAAAGGCACCTTCTGCAAGGGAACCTGGGAGGAGCAGGCATGAGCTGGAGACTGCTGAGTTCATCATTTTAAAATATGCATATACATCTGCTTCTAAGTACACTATTCACAAACAAATGAGTACCAATTCACACCGTCCGGTTTTCCTTTCACCCAGTACACTTGTATCACTATTTTCAGTTCAACAATTGAGTGACTTTTAAATGTAAGCACTGCACTCATTCTTTTTTTTTTTTTTAAATCAAATACGGACCACTATCGCTCGGGTACATTTTAAGATGCTTGCATTACTGACCCTGCCCGTCACGCCTTCTCCTAGCCCCTCCCCCATTTCCACGCTGAAGTTCTAGTTTCCACTGTGAAGGCGAAAGCATTTGCATTCCCCGTGAACACTGTTCCAAGCACTAGTTACTACCACAGGTAAGACGCCCACTAGACTCAACTCTCCTGCAGGAGAGTCCTCGGCATTAAGTAGCTTCAGTAACTGTGGAATTCAAAGAAAAAATAACAACTCTGGTGGGGGAGAATTTATTCTTGCGCTTCATGGCTTGCAAAGGTCTTGGCCAAGAAGGCTGCATCACAGAATCAACACTGAAGGGAAAATTAAGGAATGAGCCATCATTTTTCGGGGGGGGGGGGGGGAACGGGAACAGAAGGGCATTTTCCTCAGAGCAAGTCCCCTGTAACTATCTCAAGCCATGGATACTTAAGAGGGCCCCAAATCTGTTTGAAAATACGTATCTGTTCATCTAACTGCAGCGTGCCTATGCAGGCTTCCTTACTTGTGTAACAATAACCAACGAGTTGCACGCATCACTTAAATATCACAACGCTGGCTCTTCCCCACCACTGTCAAGTGCCGCTCTTCTGTAGAAATGGCACATCCAAGAACAGCCACCCCCACCCAGGGTGCCACATCCTTCAGGCCAGCTGGGCCGCTTTCATCGGCCATTGCTGAGGTGTTCTTAGGAACATAGCCCCATGTAGAGGTGTTCCACGAGCAGTTGCAAATTTGTTCAGAATCACGGTTTTCCTAAGAAATGATCTTAGCCAATTCATACATAGAATTCTCAGCTGCCTCGTGATCAGCAGAAGTCTTTTCCGCACCAATTTTCAGTATTTTGCACCAGGGCTCTTGCGAAGTTCCCGGGGGCCCACTTTCTGAATCATCCCACACACCTGCTCGTACCTCTATGGAGAAGCTTAGCTGATTTCATGATTAATAATCCAGTCTCTGATGCACTTAATTTGGTTTTTTTGCAAATCAGGTATGCTGAAAATCAAGATCTTCATTTTTGTGATATTGGTATTGGGGCTCCTAAGTTGATCTTCTATGCCCATACCTACACTATTATTCTAGCAACTTTTCAATCATTCCCCCTTTCTCTCTCCGTAACATTTATTCTAATAACATATCTTTAATTTCCATGTTCCCTGTATGGTTCTCTAGCATTCCTCTTCATGAGATTCTATTTTCTATTTTAGTTTATGGGTTTAATAATTTACATAAATATTCTTTAGCTGTTGTATATTTATATGGCTGTTTCCATTTCTCTGTATTACACCGATTCTTCCTTTGCGATCTTCTTTGATCTCACAGAACGTGATGAGCTCTATGTAGTGCCCCGTGGTTCTCGGTGCACGTCCTGAGCTGGAACACCATGATGGCCAGAGTGCCATGTATGTGAGGCAGCGTTGCACACCGCCGCCAGCCCTCTCTTCAGGGTAACTGGTGGGTAGGTGGCGACTGCATCAGTGGATTCCTAACCATCAGAATGTGGACATTTTACTTCAAGGTGCCAATGTCCACGATGTCTTTAGAGGTACACGTTTGTTTGCTTCTTTCTTCACGAGTGCCAAATGCCCAACGACTGAGCCTCCACTGGGCCATGTAGGAAAGGGAAGGTAGCAGGTCAACTCTTCTATCCACACCTTTAACGACTCCCAGCTGTCAGGCACAGTCTTGCCTTTCTTCTGCCTCATGCCATGCCCGGGGCCTCTACAGAGTGTGTCTTGGCCGCGGCCCACTCTGTCCACATCCTACTAAATTATCTGCCCCGCCCCAAGAGTTACCAAAACATTCCGATTGACTTCTATCTTCAAGAAATATGTTAAAATTTCTGTCACTTAATGGTTTCCTATCTGGTCTCCACATTTTTGAAATCACAACTCTTTCGTTCCTTATCCTCATTTTAATGAAGTTTCAGGAGGGAAAGCTAAACCTACAGTCAATCTGCTGTTTGACCCAGGAGTTGCATTTCTGTGTGTGCATGTGAGTATGCACACGTGTGCGTGTGTGTGTGTGTGCGTGTGTGTGTGTGTGTGTGTGTGTGTTTACGGGGCATTGAGCCCAGGATCTTCACACTGAGCTATGTACCTAGCCGATTTCGAGACAGAGTCTTGTTGAGTTGCCCAGGCTAGACTTAAACTTGCGATCCTCCTGCCTCAGCCTCTCATTGTTCTGGGGTAGTAGAACTGTACCAGAGGACCTAGTTTCATTTCTGAATTTTAAGCTATGGACATTAAGGGAGAAAAGAGTTCAACTGTATAAAAATGTATAAAATGGAAAAATAAATTTTTCTTTCATAACAACCTGCTCCTTCACTCAATACCATTTTGAAAAAATACTTCATATAAGTTCACTTCAATGTACACTACAATTGCAACGCACTTCTACCTCTGTCTTAACTCCAAAATCTTAGTATTTATTGACACTTTACCATTATACTTAGTGAAGTTATCCAACCAAATCAAATGTGTGTAGTATCTCTCATATCTCAAATAGGCAACCATTTTGTTGATATTTTGTTATTCTTATTTTTTAAATGTACTTAGCTTTAACTTTATTTCTAACAAGATTTAGAGCTTAGACAATAAATATTTCCATCCATGATGGTGCAATCCAGACAAGCTACATAGTTCTTTTTTTCTCTCTTTTTTTCTTGTTTTTTTTTTGTTTGTTTGTTTGTTTGTTTGAGACTCTGAGGCAAGTTCCCACCCTGTAATCCAGGCTGGTTCTGAACTCACCAAGTAGCCCAGGCTGGCAAACTCATGGCAATCGTCCTGCCTCAGCCACCCAAGGGCTGAGATTATAGGTACACACCACCACGCCCAGTCTATGTTGTGCTGGGAAACTGAACTCAGGGCCTTGTGCTTGCTAAACAAGTGCTCTAACCACTGTGCATTCCTCTAGCCCCCACAATTTTCAAGACCCAGAGCACAAAATAAAATGCAGGGCTCTTATTTTAAAATCATTAAGACTCTTAAGACCTCAGAGATGGAGCATTCTAGCAAACACAGAACTCTTCTTACAAGGGCCCTGGACAGCTGCACAGGAGTCCCACACTCACGAAGGTGGCCCAAGGTGCATGCGTTAAATCTCCTTACAAGAAAAGCCTTGCTGCGAGGGATGCAGCTAACGGAAAGCCACAAGCTGTAACCGTAAGCAATGCTTTCTTCAATCGTGTCTTTATGTCACCATATCTACGTGAATTAAAGAACACAATTCCAAGGTCGGAGTCCGTGGAGTCTCACGACACCCACACGATCTGAATCTCTGCCACACCGCAGGTTTCCTTTGGGGGTTTTCTTTTTCTTACTGACAGAAAGAGCACATGCTCGCTGGTCACTGGGAACAGGGGCCTCGGCCTGAGCTGCGCCACGTTCTCAATCTCCGACAGAGCCATCATTACAATATGTTCTCATTAGCTGGGTTTGGTTCAGCTGTTTCTTGAGTCGTTTGTCTTATTTCTTGCAGGATTAAGTTTTTGCTTGTTTGTGTTTTTATATCCGTTCCATGTTCTGAGAATTCTAACACAAATTCCACCAGAATTTTTATATTTTTAAGATAATAAATGTCTGGTTTTTTCCTGTGTTCTCACACCTGAATAACATACTGGACATAACATAACTGGACATAGAAAAATCAGGAGCTCTCCTTAGAGAGTGTCATTTAACCTTTCTCCATAAGTTTCCTCATCTGGATAATGCATCTAACATTTGTAATGTCTAGTTCAAATACTGCTGAAATGACCAACCAAAATGATTTACATAAAGCATAGACTGCAGACCAGCGTCCACTGCGCCAGCACTCAGCAAATATGTTATTAATACATGATGCCACTTCCCCTCGGGACTTTCAAGGTCCTGTGTCTCCTCTGTCTACCAGCGTCCTACGTCACTGTGAGGTTTGTTCTTTTGTGAGAGATGTTTTTATTTTATCTCCAAAAGCCCCAGCATGATCGTTATCTTCTGGACTGCGAAATTTTCTAAGAGCTCCTGTAGGTGTGAGATTCTTGTTTCTTCTTCTTACTTCACATTTGTATATCTCCTCAGCTTTAGGACTCATTTACCTATTTTTAAAAGCAACTTTTGCTCTGCGTTGTTCTTGATGTATTTTGCCATCCTCTTAATCAGGAGCTGGAGATCGGCTTGACCCTGCACATCTCAAACCTTGTTCTCCACATGTTCCTCTCTCGTTCATTTTACTCTTTGCCCTGGGAGAGCTTCTCAATACTATTCCAGCCCTCCAATTAAAGATTTTACTTTGGAAATTAGAAGTTAGCTGTCTAAGAAAGTGTTGGTGTCAGAAAGTTCTGATTTCCCAAGAGCCTCTCTCCTAGATTGTCTCTGCAAATAGTACTTGGAGCATTTTCTACTGTCATTGTTCCCTCCTGTGTCAGTCTTCTGGGGCTGTCATACAGAATACCAAACACTAGGCAGCTTACCCAAAAAGAAAAAAAAATCGATTTCATAGTTCTAGCAGTCATAAAATTCAATATCAAAATCAAGGTGCCTTAGGAGTAGACTTCTGGGAAGGCTGTCATTTCTTCTCTGCCTTTGAAAAGAAAGGAAAAAGTCTCAGCATCGCCTTCTCCTACTCCTCCTCCTCCTCCTCCTCTTCCTCCTCCTTCTTCCAAGACAATGTCTCACTAAGCACTAAATTGCCCATGCCAGTCTCAAACATGCAATCTTTGTTCCTCTCTCTCCCTCCTAGAGTTCAGGGATTATAGGCCTGCACCAGCAGGCACAGCACTGTTTCTCTTCTTATGAGGACTCCACTCCCAAAATACAAGGGCCCTACTCTTAAGGTCCCATTCAATGTCCATCACTCTCTAAGGGCCCTGTCTTCAAATACAGCCACTTAGTAAATTAGGGATTTGGGGAGAGTGAAGTCCATAGCACTCTCTAGTAACCGCGCCTTCCCTCTTCTTGTGTTATCGGCTGCCCGTCTTTCTTGGTCCTCTTCCCACATGCTGTGAATCTTCTCCCCTGCCTGAGACCTGGGGTTTTCTCTTTGTATTTGTCCACTGATATCCAGGCTGACCACTAGAAGTAGTCCGTTCTTCTCTTATTATAGAATAGCACTCCCACGCAATACCTGTCCCCGAATGGGAGAAATGACAGAAAGCTCTGTTTGTAAGCTTCAGGCCACTAGCAGGCCAGTTATATTCCCTTTCCAGCCTTCTCTATGTGTCAAAGCAAGTGAGGTTGGTCACCCACCAGACTTAAATAGGCAATTCCACCTCCTCATATCCAGAAGCTGTGAATGTGATCTTATTTGGAATGCAAAAGAGTTCTCATCATCATAATCAAAACCCTTGAGATAGATGATCCTGAATTATCTGAATGGACCCTAAATTCAATGACAAGTATCTTGGCAACAGAAAAAAGAGAAGGCCCAGAGGCAAGTGAGGCCACAAAAGATGAAGGGAGACGTTGGAGCAATGCAGCCATAAGCCAAGAAGAATCTGGAGCCACCAGAGGTTGGAAGATACCAGAAGAGATGCTCCCGCAGAGTCCTGTGAGGGAGTCTCACTCTGCCAACACCTCGGCTTCAATCTTAAGACATCCACAATTAAGAAAGACTGCATCTCTTTTGTTCAAACCCAGATTGTGGTGATATATTCAAGACACTAACATATAAAAGAAGACTTTGCTTTTAACACCAAGATCCCCACTTGAAAATCAAAGTTTTTTTTTTTTTCAAGAGCACTGTCTCATTTTAATCAGGAGATATTCTCTGTTCTGTTTTTCTGTTACTCTGGGCCCACTGATGCTATTAGCAGTCAGTCTGGAGTGGACGCTCAGTTGTAGAGAGACAGACTGTTTCCCCCCAAAACTGTCTTCCAACACATGCCTGTGCTCCACTCACTTCGCCTCTTACCTGCAGTCTTCCTGTATTTGCACCTAACTGAATGGCCACCACAGCTGTCTTGATTCCTCCTCCGTAAGTCTCTATCTTCCTATTCCTGAATTTCTGCTTATGAACCCTCTTTCTACTCCAATTTCCCGTAGTTGTTATAGAATTTATCTGTATTTTACAACTTTACAAACCTTCTAGTGGAATAGGAGAGGCAGGACATCTGTGTGTTACAGCATCATGAACAGGAAATCTGACTTTTTTAAAGCGGTTGGTCACACTGCAAGAAGTCTGTATCATTTGAAGCTTTTCGCTTTTCCCAGTAAGTATCATTTTTACTAGCATATGTTTGCAATTCATAATAATTGCATTCAACTTAGGGAATTGGTGCGTGACCATACTGCACCTTACTCATTTCAACTTGTCTCCATCCCTGCCCTGTCTTCCCCACACACAGATCACCTTTCTCCTTCAACAAAGTCCTCCAGTTCCAATGTTTCAAGCAAGAATCCACAGCTGTTTCTTTGGTTAAGCTGCTCAACATGTAAGTAATATCAAGCAGTTATGTGACCCAAAGTAATAAAGGGTAGCCTATCAACAGGAAGCCAGGGACCTACTATTAAGGAAAAGAAATTTTCCAGAATCTTGAGATAATTTCATGAAGCCCTGAGTTTTCTTTGGTTAGCTTCCATAGTTTTCAACTTTGCTCCCTCTTTACTTCCCTTCTACTGAATCAGGATGACCAGGAAAAGGAATCTAAAACAAGCTAAGAGGAAGGGATTCGGGGAAGAATTAATTATCCCAGGACAGCTGTGACACGATAGCCCTATTCCCACATAGAAGATCAAGGTGAATGTACCTGAATTCATGACCTTCTTGACAATCATGTGATAGAGCTTACAGATTTTCCCAGACAAGTTCAACCTCGTCTTCCTCTTATCACTATTGCATCGTTACTGTAAGTTGTAATTAGTGCCACTTAAGTCATTGTTTCCCTCTAAAGTACTTTATAATTTGAGTCATTTTTATGAGTTTTTTGATTCTTTTAACAGTTACTTTTTAAATGATAGCACTATCTCTATGGTAAAATGGTGGACATGGAGATTCTGACTTTCATAATTGTCTTGCATAGTTCAGAAGTATATTATTCCTTGGCATGAGATTTTCCCCATTTATATATTATATAAATTATTATATTATGTACATTTTATATATATACACATACAGCAATACCTCACTACTATATTTTGAGCAATACTCTGTGACAGACACTTTATTAGCCCTTTTAAAAACATCTCATGTTTTAACAACTTTTTAAAAGAACCTAGTGTAGTTAATACTTGAAAGATTTAAAGTTTATTGACAGGAAGAACTGTGTGATACTGTGTGCAGTTATAGATGGGAAATGAGCCCGTGTGAGAGAAGGACTTCATTTCTGTGGTGAAATGACAATAACAATACTTTTCTGAAAGATTGGATCTTTGCAACTTAGACAAGAGCCCATAGAATGGCAGTAAAACCATGACACTTGATAACAGCTTGCAACCTATAAATTAGGACCCCAGAAATATCAAAGCTCAGAGAAGCAGTACTTTGTTGGAAAAATATAAAGAGATAAACAGTGGCAACATATTTTAACATACTGTTTTCTTTGATTTATGATCACAAACTTATTTTAATTATATTCTTTTTTCAATGGAATTGATTAATTTATCTGAGCCAATAATGTTACTTTACCTTTTGCCATTATATGAATGATTCCTACATCTGCCATTATGATCCTATAGGTTTCTGTTGTGTTTTTATCCAATTTTTTTAAAGACAGAAAACAAATATCCCCTTTGATCCAGGGATACACCTCTTCTGGGAATCTTTCCAGAAGAGTTAAAAGCATCACATAAAAGAGATACTTGTATACCTATGTTCATAGAGCACAATTAACAATAGCTAAATTGTGGAACATGCCAAAATACCCATCAACAGAACAATAGATACAAAAATTGTCATATATGTACACAATGGAGTACTACTCATCTATAAAGACATATAATTTTGAGGCTTCCGTAGGTAAATGAACACAACTTGAGACCATCACATTCAGTAAAGTGAGTCTGACACAAGTTAAATATCCAATGGCTTCCCTAATATGAGAAACCCAGAATACAGTCATTTCATAGAACTTAATGAGGTGACAGAAATAATTAGGAGGTTGGCAGACGGTGTGGGAGGGTCAAAAAGGGAGAGGGGAAGGACTTGTAAATCTGACACAATATATATGTGCACAAAATAGTCAAGTTCAATGTAAACATTATGTATAGCATATATACATATTAATAAAACAGGAAAAATGTGCTTTTACCACTGTCCCCTCTCAGTACCTTACTTTTAACTGCAAATGGGTGGAAAACAGCCAAACAAAATACAGACACACGAGAAGAAAACACAGGATAATAGGGGCAATATTTAAAAGTTAGAAAGGTAAAAGGAGAATGATGACTTTTACAGCTAGCCTGAAAAATGGGAATCTTTGACCAATTTCTTAGAAGGCACCCTTTCCTCCCTGGGAACTTCTGAGGGCTTCAGGAATGGCTGCAGCAAGTGCTTTGGGCAGTGAAGTCAAGACCAGGAAAGGAAGTCTGTTTACAAAGCATCTAAGTACACAAGCCCCAACCTCACTTCTTGTGGTTGGGTAAAATGCCCAAAGTCTTTTTCCTTGGGGAAAAAATACATCAAAGGTCATCCTCATGTAACAGACCAAGATATGAGATTTCATGCTAAATACAGAGATGACTTTCTTTTCAAATGAGAGATATCTATAATAGAAAGACTACAGAATTGTTGCAAATAATTTGTAGCACACACACAAATGCACAGCCATAGGAGTATTTTGGCCTACAATGTACTCAGAGTCAGAAAGCCTCCTCTAATAACCACTTTTAGAATTTGGGGGGTAAAATTAGCTTTTAGAAAATAACCAATTCTTTATTCAGATTGATGGCAAAGTTTATAGAAACTGCACTGATTCTTTAACAAACAAGATTAGTAACTGAACCGGAGAGTGGCATTTTGGTTTCTAAATGTCCAGCTGCTGCATAAAGTTGCCAGTTTTCTTGTGTAGCTCATAAACAACTCAGAAGGCAATTCGAAATGAAATGTCTCAAAAATGTTCCAAGTTTTTATACATGTGTTGAGATTCTCACACAAGATGATAGACTGAACCACTGATTTGACAGCCCTCAATAAAATGGCAATAAAGGAGTAAAATAACAACCCAGAAAATAGGAGTGTACAAGAAGATTGGACCAGGTCCACGACAGAATAGGAGGCTTCCAGAAAGTTGTGGAAGTTGAAAAGCCATGGAGGGAGAAGTGGATGAGAGGGGACTGAGAAAGGTGCAGTCTGTAAGTGCATGAAAGGACCATATTACAACCTGGAACAGCATCTTTACTTACTGCCACAGAAGCTCTAGGCTTGATAAACAATGGTAGACCCACACATAGAGTCTGACAAAATGGGGGGTAAATACGTAATCATCCCCATGTGAAACCATCAACTACACACCTCATTATCCCAGAAGAACAAAGAGCCCTGTATTTTACTACCAGTCAAACTGTTGTGGTTAGGATCTAGGGTGTCCCCCAAAAGCCTCATGCATTTTAATGGAACCATGTGATGTTGGTGGACTGGGGTCTGGTCTGGAGTGGTGGAATACAGTTAAGTTAGGTTTAACAGTGTGTAGTGGCCACACCTGGATGCAGGAGGGACTGGTTACTGGGCGGAGACCTGAAAGGATACATAAGCTGCACCTGCCTTCCTGGAGGGCGGGGACTAGTCTCAACTAGCCTCAGCTTGTCTTCCTGTTTGTCCAGGGAAGCTGCTTCCACCTCTATCTCTGCCATGTACTTCGATTGTTGCCAGCCACCCCTGAATGGACTGTGACCTTCGAGACTGTGAGCTAAAATAAACCTTTCCTGTCCTAAGTTTGTAGGTGTCGGGTATTGAGTCACAGCAACGAAAAAGTAACTAAGACACAAACCAATGAAGTACACAGAATTAAGAAATTCACAGAGGAACAACGTGAAGTTCTGGGAGTTCTCCAAATAGGACCCCCTGTGAAGGTGGATGACAAAAGAAGACATCTGGAGAAGTCAGATCATGAACGCCAACACCCGCAAGCTTGGAGAAAGGTTCAGTGTCCATACTGTAGGGTCCCTCGACTGGAAAGATGTCCCAAAAGATGCCTAGAAGTTCTCACATCTTAAGATCATCGAGAGTTCTGGATAAAATCCTGGGGTTAGGGAAAATAAACCTTTATAAAGACCATGACTAAATTTATTGCCAACCAATCTTGATAAAGGCTGGAACTTGGATTTCACATTTCAAGGAAATAAATATTACCCAACTAGTCCAAGGTTAAAAGAAAAGTATCTGTACAGAAATATTATACTCTATGAACAAGAGTTGATTTTCACATCATTAAAAATGGTATCAACTGTGAATAAGAACTATCCACAAATATTGTGCATTAGCTAGAAAGCTCATTTTTCCCAGAGGTATGGTTGGCAACTTTGAAACTTCATTTATATATTCTGGGGTTGAGGAAATAAGTTAATACATCATAGTTAATGAGATCCACAACTCTTACTTCTGGATAAAGGATTTATAAATAAGGAGAGAGGAATGCTAGCATGAGTCCTATGGTTTTGGACTAGAATTGGAAGTATCGATATAAACTCAGGCTTTTAAAGTATGTATACAGACAGACGAATGTAGAAATAGCTGCAACGCCATCTATTAAGAGGATTAGAAGCAGCAGCGTGCTAGTCCCAAGGAGGAGCTTCTGAATCCCAAATGCCATTCTCCACACATCAGAGAACTGGCTGATCCTAAGACAGGGGCAAGGAAAATGCAAATTGAGGTTATAATATCTTGTCGCTCAAGAAGGCAATGAAATGCTCAAAAAAAAAATCCCTTAAAGACATAGAAGTATGTATGGGTTTTTTCATGGTCAAACTACACAACAGGAGACTGGATTTAATCAACATAACAGAGGTAAGAATCCATAAGTTCATATGGTGACAGAAATAAACAAAAGAAGAGAGAGGAAGCTCTTCCTTGTGGTAGAACTCCAACAAATGAAGGTAAGAGAAATCAAGGGAACAGAAAATTATCATGTGGCAAATACCACACTAATAATTACTTGAGACCAGATTCATTTAAATACAAAATGAGTGGGTGCAAAGAGATACTAATAAGGTCTCAAAATGGATCCTGGCAAGATACTCAAGAATTATGAAAAGAAAGTAGGTACTACATGAAGGGGAGACCTCTAAAATGAGGCAGGTTAACATTCTGAAGACAAATTGAAATCACTTGCCTCCTCGTTCAATGCAGGGTTTTGCTTTATTTTCACCAAAAATATATAACCTAAATTGAACTATAAGAAAGTACCAGACAAAGTAGTTTGAGAGGCTATGCAGAAACAAGCATTCAGCCAGATTTTTCAAAAGTGTCAAGATCACAAAAGAAAAAGAAAGATAAAACACTGTCACAGATCACAGAAACTAAGACAGGACAATTAAATATATTATAGAATCCTAAAGTCAACCTGAAAAAGGAAATTAGCAGTATTGGTGCAATTTATATAAGCGCATATATGATGTTTTGCCCAACAGCCCCTAGGTTTAGTCACAGGGCTATGACTATGTGAGCTATTTATGGCATTTCAGGGATGGCATGTGGGACTTGCTGTTTTTGTGTTTGCAACCTTCTGTCATTCTAAAGTTGCCTCAAGATGAAAATTAAATATATAAGAAAATGAATGGATTTAAAACAGGTAGGTGAGACTCTGATAAGAGATAGAACCTGTGTGGAGTCTCAAATTATCCCCCACCAATTACTTACTTATTAGTTACTTATTATTGAACAACTTACAATTAATTATTGATGCTTACTATTTTTTCAAGTGACACATTGTATCTTCACAATGTAAAATCTTGGAAGACACCACCACAGCCCGGTGATCTCATACTGGAGAAAACCAACTGGATAAACGTACCTAAGACATAGCCTCACTTCTCTGGTCTTCTAGCCAAAAACAGTGTGCATGATCTGTATCTTCTCGTGTCAAATGTGCCTAAATTAAAGGATATTATACAAAATAACTAAGTACCCTCTTTGAAAGCATTAATTCACCCCCAAGACTTACTCCAAGCCACCATTCTCTCTGCCCTGAAAGAAGATGACAATCTGTGTGACAGTTTTGTACTGTGCCAACTCGGTGAGCGGTGAGCAGCATTCCTCTGCGTTCTCTTCTCTCCTGTTCTAGAACAGAGCTGACCATAAAGAAGTTGCGCAAGATGTGGAAAATGGAAAGAGATTAGCAGCTATTACGTTTTAAAGTTGGTAGAGTTCGAAGCAGATCATGCACCTTAGAGCTACGTTTCCTGGTTTTCTGGTTCCCTGGTGGAACAGCAGCCAGACACACAGGTCCTCCAACTTTTTCCAGAACTATTCCACCACCTCCAGTCTGAGCCAGGTGCGCTTGCTGCTGCTTGGTTAGAAAGGTATCAGCTTCATCTGCAAGACCAAAGCCAAGGGGTGGAGGCGGTAAAAGCATGGCATGAGTTCCAATTTGTCATTCCTTTCCACGTATCTACAGCCTGTCTGATCCGTGGATTGCAAGCCAGTGCAGAAGCCAGATCAGGGCTCTCGCAGTCCTGTGAGATCCAATCTCTTGTGCCTTATTCTGTTCTCATCAAGGTTGAGTTTGAACCCCAACTGACAGACCCTCCTAACTCATCTCCCTCTTCCCCCTCCCACTCTGCTACATGCCCTTACCCCAGAAGGGTGGTTTTCACAAACAATGAAACTGATCAGTCATATCAACACATCCTTTACATAAAACTCTCCACATCACTGGTCCCTCCATAATTAAGACAACTTTTCCTAATGCTGCTTACAAGTCGCTGCGAGGTCTGGTCGCCACATCACCTCTCCTCAGGCTCCTGCACACTGCCCCTTCTCCAAATATGCTCTTTCTTGGGCCTTTCGTACGTGCTCTGCTCCCTGAAAACGTGAGACTTCGCACAAGGTGCCCCTCAGCTTCGAACTCTCTTTACTCTCCTCTTCACCTAACTCACTTCTCGTTCCCAGACCTCAGGTCAGGCAACATTTCGTGGCATCGATCCAGTCTCCTGTCATGGTAAGTGCAGAAATCAAAACGTGCCTCTTTTTGTGTGATTGCTTGAACAATGCCTATCTCTTCTACCAAGCGGTAAGTTATATGAAGGTGGAATCTGTGGTTTTCATTATATTCCAGAACTCAGCTGATTCTAGAACACCATAGTCAAAAAATAAAGATTTGCTGGAAGGCCAGATTAATTAATTAATAACAGTGTTTCTGTGCCTCTTCTATCAGTGCCACCTCCAACAACCTACTGGTGTTGGCCACAGGTACAGGTATGTCCCTGCATAATGTACTAAAGCACACTTAAGAAATCGAAAAGAATCCAGGTGCTACACTACACAGTAGATAGACGCCTTTCCATTACTTTCATGGTAGAAACCAAATCTTTAATAAGTTCACAGGATCCTGCTGGCTGGGCACCTGCTTATGTTTCCAGAAAGACAGTTTGCTCCTATCTCACCTAACGCACACCCACACCTCCCGGCCACCCCTGATCCCGGCCACATGAGCTTCCCTTTGTGTCTCTCAGCTGCGTCTAGCCATAAGAACTTGGGACATGGTGTTCCCTTTTCTTGAAATGGTCTTCCAGCCTTTTTCACCTAATTCCTGCCTGATGCCTTTTTGAATCTCAGCTCAAGTATCTCCTCTTTAGAGAAGAATTACCTGAACAGTTACTTTGTCCTAAACTCTCTCATGCTAAAGCATGATTCTTGGTTTTCAATTCACTTGGGTGTCTATTTGATCAATATCTGATTAGTCATTTTAAGTGGGACTAAACACGTGCTAAATTTTGCTCACTGTTATGGGCCCAATCATTAGGACAGTGACCACCTCTAAGACTTAGTAAGTACGTAAAGGTGTAATCAGTGGATTTTAAGCCCTACTAGAAGTAAGATTTGATTAATCCCTCTTTGATAATCAGATTTTCCTTACTGTAACAAAACCCTGAGTCAATCAAATTATTTTGCCTCATGATTTTGGGAGTTTCTGGCTGTGATCACTTGGCACCATTATACTTGGACCCATAGAGGTACATGACAGCAACAGCATGTGACAGAGCAAGACTGTTCACCTCTTGACCAGAAAATGGCAGAACGGAAGAGGAAGGCTTAGAGCTTCACAATCTCCTTCAAGGAAGTAGCCACAAGACCCAAGAACTCCCATTAGATCCCATTCTTCAGGTTCTACCACCTTCCAATGGTCCAACACCTGGGACTAAGCTTTTAATATGTGAACTTTTGAAGACTATTCTTGATCTGAACTGCAGCAGCTTCTGTGACTAATAAATTGTTTCAACTTTCCTTCTCTTGAGAAATCACAAGCAATATAAAAAGTCTAATCTAGGCTCTGCGTGGGACCTGTATTGCTGGCTCGCAAATTCACTCTAGTCATGTCCTTTCTGTCCCTCTCAAGAAAATAAAGAATCTTGATGCTGAATAAAACTGTCATGAATCAACAAGTGTTTGGTCATTAACATAGAAATGATACATTTTTCTGTTTTATTAATTTTTGGACAATGCATGTTTTTGATGAGGCTATCAAAGCAAGCTCCAGGAAAGCCGCCAATGGGCACTGAAAGTGGGTTTTGCCAATCTATTTCCATCAGCCTCATGCAGCTCCACACCCATTAACACATTCCTTTGAGATTCAATTTCACTCCCAAATCCATCAGTTCAAAAACCACATGAATCAAATTGAACACCAAGAAATTTTGTCAAAATGGGCCAATTAATTTAAACTAAATTCACTCAGTTTGATCATCCTAAACACAGAAATATATGTCATTCTTGCCAGAGGATACATAAAAAAGATTTGAAGTCAACCTAGTCCTTTGTTTTCTACTCCTTTACAAATTATCTCTAGGCACATTTGCTACCACACTTATAACTTCTGCAGAATTGTCTCAGTTCCTAATAATTTGAGGAAGCCAGTGGATTACACAACCACCTCAATCTCCTCACGTGTTAGGTGTGGGTTCTCTGACATCAAAGCAGAGACTCAGAGTGGCCTGCTGGGGTTGTTGTGCCCTCTGGTTCCCTCGATGAATAGAAAGGGACAATACGGTACTCCAACCTTGCCTCCCTGTAGTTTCTAAGAATCTAGCCTCTTCTCTCCAATTATGATCTTCTCCATTCCCTCCCTAGTCAAGCTCACCTTCTGCCATCCCAACAATCCACATCCCATAATGAAAAGTGTGAACTAATAATGGCCCTTCAACCATTTATGGAGAGGAATTCTCAATGCTTGCATCCTTCCACCTCAAAGAAGTTATAAACAGATACCAGTCTTCCTTTAGAACAAAACTCAACACGATGTAGGATCCTCTAAAGATGTATTGGGTGAAGCTGTGACTTCTAGAGAAGTGAGGGGAAAAAAAAAACATCATACCAAATCTGTCACATGAAGGGCTGTGGAGTGACACACAGGGTTCAGAGTTGGTTGCCTCGTGTCATCACTGATGGCCAGTGTTATCCAGGAAGGCCAAGATGTCTGTGACCAATGACAGCAGCAACAGAGTCTCAAGGAGAATGATCAGGAAGCCAAATTTAAGATTAATTTAAAAAATGACTTTACTAAACACTTTTATTAAAATTTTCTGATTGCTTCAAAGATTTTATAAAATACATAATAGCTTTTAAGGATTCTTTAACCTTCTTAAACTACACAGTCTATGTTCTGGTGTGTATTATATTTTCTGATAAATGCTGGCCAGTATCATTATGACGTTTTTTCCCTAAGATTATTTTTACTAGTTCATTTTTATGATACCTAATAATTACATTCAACTTGGGGATGACTTCAATAATGCATGTTTAATTATAAATCAATTTAGCTTCCAGGCAATCGTCCAGATTCTAGATAAGCATCAGTATAAGACCCTGAATAAAACAGACTCAGTTCTAATGACATCTACAGTCTCGTACAGTGCTGAGCAGGAGAGCACATTGCTTCTTAGCATTTGAAGTTGTGTCACAATGAGCACCCTGGCACAGGCTGCATTTTGCTACACTAAGCTCAGTGGATATTTTTGTCACCAGGGAATATGAGAACACCACAGGACCGAAATGTTTAGTGAAAATTGTTTCCACATTTCCTCCAGTTTCCTGACAAAAAAAAAATATGGTAACAATAATATTCTGCCAGTACCTGATGAAGTCCCGCTGTGTGGTAGGAAGCCAAAGTGAGCCTATGCCCTCCATCGTGCCACTCTAAATGCCCTGCATGGTCACTCCTTATATTGTTAGCAAGCCTAAGCACTTGGACCTAAGAGCTACGTGGGTAGAATTCCTAATACGCTAACGCACTCCCTGACTGAATTACCCAGAGACTTCACAGTAATCACTGGGTATTACCCTCAAATGTCCAATATATGGCCTAAACATGGACTCATGGACTTTTTTATTACCAGTGTTTTAGGGTGCAGATCGTCCATCTATCTGGAGCTTCAACTTCTCCCCAAGAATTTTTGCCATTTGGCCATAATTTTACCAATATTACTATTACAGTGATCTTCCAAAGAACAATGAAAGCTTTTCATATGTTAGAGCTTCTGAGAAAGTCATCTTCACATTACATAAATTCCATTCTGCACAGTGACTTGCTGGCTGAGTGATTTTATTGGTTTACATGATTTCATTGAGCCTCAACTTCCTCCTCTGTGAAATGTGGATGACAGCAATATTACGCATTGCCCACAGAGCAAGATCTACCCATGTGGTGGTCATGGACAAACCAGGAAAAAATGTACATAGTGTTTAACCCTCATCTCCAATGAGTAAAATGTCATCAAACCCGAAAGGACATGAGCCAGATCATCCTCAGGTTTGTCCTGCCACGAGATTGGGATAGCATTACTGATGTAAGACTCTCCTTGAAGAAGACGGGATTCCTGGAGTGGCCAAGCTGGCATAATAATGACAAGCACCATTGATATTACTGGTAATGAGATTCTCTCTTTCTGTCTTTCTTTCTTTCTTTCTCAAAATAGCATGTCAGTCTTATAAATGTGCTCATTTTGGCCCAGGTTGAATAAAGTTCCAAGTATGCTTTAATACCACTTCAACACTGAGCAGACAGAGGGTGATTTGGCACATACTAGATGATTAATTAATACAGAAGAAATGGGGAGCTGCAAGAATAGCACAGTGGTTAAAGCACTTGCCTGGCAAGGGCAAGGCCCTGAGTTCAATTTCCCAGCACCACACAAATCTGGGCATGGTGGCACACACCTGTAGTGCCAGCACTTGGGAGGCAAAAGGCAGGAGGATTGCCATGAGTTCAAGGCTAGCCTGGGCTACAGTGAAAGACTCTGACTCAAAAAAAAAAAAAAAATGGAAAAAATGGAAGGGAGAGTTGAAAGGAGGGACCGAGGAAAGGAGGTTCACACCCTGATTTAGATACTGAACTGCTTATGACTTCTTTATTTTTTCAGAAAAAGTATCTCCTGTCTTCTCTTGTGTAATTCCATAGTATAGAAATTCACTCACTCCAATCATGAGGCAGGCACAGATCTAGAAGTTTCTAGGAGTTTCTCTTCCATAGGCTTGAACCTGTCAATTTCATTTTCCATTTCCAATGGCCAGTATCACTTGCATTATATTTCCATTTCAAGTTCCTTTTCTTATTTACCTTACCTCTGAAAAGTCTGGAAATCTCTGAAAATATTTCTGAAGTCTTATCCCATATCCAAATTGTTACTCAGTAGCGTAATGCCTTTAAAAGCAAGATTTGGAGTAGAACTTTTCCCTATGACATCTGTAGTAGTTTTGGGCAAGTTACTTCACGAGTCTGAGTTTCCTCTTCTTAAAGATGAGGATAATAATACCAGTAAAAGATGGTTTTCATAAAAGATTAATGTTATATATGCAAGTAATTCCATAAAATCCTTGAAATTTTTAACATTCAAAAAATATTGATATTTTTATGATTATTACTCTTGTTGGTATTTTACTTCAATCTCCTCTTTCTCTCTTTCTCTCTCTCTTTTTCTCTCTCTCTTTCTCTCTCTCTCTATCTCTCTATTCCCCCTTCCCCTTCCCTCTGGCTCTCTGTGTGTACATGTATGTTGACAGAAGAACGAAAACATGTCTGCATTTCACTGTCTTCTCAAAGAAGCTATACGCAAAAGCAGTAACTATTTCTGACACTTCTTATACACCTTCTTCACTCTTTAACCAAGTGCCATATCCACTGTAGGAGCTAAAAATCTGATTTCTCATACAAGGTACCCAAAGAAATGACAAGGTGCAAACCAACGTCTGCAATTTGCCTTTTGATCTTTGGCATCCAGTTCAGAATTTCTAAACCCTCCAAACAAAATACAGAAACTGGGGAGTATTGGAGAGCATTTTAGAGCCATCCAATTTAACTTTATAATAAAAATGGAACTCTGCGTTTTCATGAATTCTAGTGACATTTACTTATTTTCAGCCATATAACAGTTGAACAACTATGGATGAAACAATTGAAGACAGTGGGCAGCACAGAGCAGTGCTAAGTCTAAAGGAGCTCACATTCTATTGATGAAGAAAAGAAAACCGCGAACATGAGAAAACCGCCACTAGAAAAACAAAGCAGTGTGAGGGGGAAAGGCCAAGTAGAAACCAGGGCAGAGGTGCTCCTCTGGCAGGTGATCAGTGAGCTTTTTCAACCAAGTGTCACTTGAACTGAAACCTGAAGGCTAAAAAGGAACAAGCTGTGATTGTCTGGAAGAAAATGGATGGGCAAAGCCAAGGACAAGCGTCAGTGTCCTGAGATGGGAAGGAATTTGGTATGTGGCTGGAGGGGGAGCTGAGCCAAACCACAAAAGGCTTGTAGGCCATGAATAAAAGCTTCAGACTCCATTCTAAAAATAATGAAGATGGTTTAAGTACCGAATGTCGTTATATTTGTGCTTTAGCAGGTGTGCAAAGAAAATGTTTTTGAAAGGGCAAAAATGAAAACAACGAGACATCATCTGGGAAGATATTGGCATAGTCCAGAGGAGGCATTTTGCTCAAGGGGCAGGAGAATGAGCTTCCACTTAGACATCTTTTCTAATGACAACTAGGGGCAACGAGGGAGCATAAATATTGGAGAATTCTTCTTACAGCAATTTGAAAATGTGCCTCACGACTACTGAAAATGTATATCCTCTTTAGTTCACAAATCCTACTTTAAATAATCCCTCTTAAATAAATACTTTAACAAAGAAAAAGAAAAATATAAATCTTGAAGTTATTTATTGTGGCACTAATTTTAGGCACCAAAAAACCTTAAAATCTGATCATATAAAAGTGATAGAGAAAAATTATAGTACTGTAACTCAGTAAACTTTTATGACACCACCAAAAATTAAAATTATGCAGATATAATTCATCATAGAAAATGTTTGTGATATATTTATTATTAAGCAAATTAAGATGACAGTTAAAAAGCATGTAAGCATGTATCTACCTTCTTAAACAAGATAGTTCCCTGTGAACAAGGCCAGAAATGAAACATAAGGAAAAAGATATGTTAAAGACGTCAAGGATTATTTTTATATTTTCCATAAATTTTCCACGTTATTAGTTTTCACATTTTTGTTCCCTAGAGAATGGATCCACCTCAAGGAAATTGGAATGGCTCCCTGGTAAATAAAACATAAACTTTTACCAATAAATTTAACTATAACCCTAAATGGCTTACAAAAAACTGCTCTTCTTTGGAATCATGAGTCTTTTTTGAAGAGCCCAAGGTCAAGAGTGGGAAAGTACAAACATAAACCTAGAATCAAATCTGTAGACACTTACAAGTATTTTTAATATTGTAATGCAAAAAATATACTCTCCTAACCATTTTCTCATTCCATTGTTACCTGTTCCTTGGAAGAGCAAAAGATACCTCCAGGAAAGGATTAACATCTGTCTAACCAGCACTGTGTACAAACAGCAAACTTTCCTTGTTGTTGTATTAATTCACTGTCATACTCAAGCTTAAAGTGAACATTCTGCATCACCTGTATACATACCAATAAAACCGGGGAGGGGAATCTGGCTCACTCTCTAAGTCCTTCTCATCCATTTCTCATTCACTTTGAACTGGCTTGTCTCTCAATGGCCTACCTAGAACTTCAAAGAGAATTCCTGTCAGGTCTGTTGAGCGACCTGCCTCATGAAAACCTCTAAGGAAGACCTCCAAGAGATCATCGGCTTTCCAAGTACCAGATGATAGGAAACAGCAGCAAGACAGTAACTCTGAACTAAGAGCCTATCGCACAGGCTGCCTTCAGGCAGAAGCAGGATGTCTTTGAAGTAGTACCAGGAAGGGATCAGCAAGAGCTCCTCTTCTACAGTTCTTCTCATGGAGCCAATGGCTTTGCATTCACATGACCCTTTTCCCATTTACCCTTGTAATCAAAGCAAAGCAAGTATGTGTCAAGTTGCCTTTGGTTGTCAGGAACTCAGAAAGAAAAAATATCTTCAAATTTACCCCACTGAGAATCGTGCATATCAAGAAGTCGAATAGTCATCAATGCCGGCAAGGTTGCAGGGGGGAAAGAAAAACTTCTACATTGCTAGTGGGACCATAAACTGATACAGTCACTATGGAGAGCAGTACCAAGATTCCTCAAAAGGGTGAGAATAAATACTTTATTCAATCCAGAGATACCTCTTCTGGGTATCTTTCCAAAAGAGTTAAAAGCAACATATAATAGAAATACATGTCCACCCATGGTTATAGCAGCACAATTAACAACAGCTACATTGTGGAAGCTGCCAAAATACCCATCGACAGACCAATGAATACAAAAATTATGACATACATACACAATGGCTACTCCATTAGGACAGATAAATATGAAGCTTTTGTAAGTAGGTGGACTCAACTTGAGACCATCATGCTCAATAAGGTGAGTCAAACACAGAAGGTTAAAGACCACGTCTTCTCTAATATGAGAAACCCAGAATAAGGCATTTTATAGAACCAAATGGGAAGTCATAGTAGGAGTCAGGGGGGATGGGGAGGGTGCAAGAGGGCTAAAAGGGGGAGGGGAAGGGATTGCAATGTTGACACAGTGTATAGGTGCACAAAATACTCAAGCTCATTGTGACCATTGTATATCACATATAGATATATAAAATATAATATACATATATAGTATACTATATCTATACTATATATACTATAGAGAGGAGACAAACTTATTTCATGAGTATGAAAATTTCATACCAGTATTCACTGGAAAATACATTGAGATATAAGCAGTAAAGTTTTAAATGAATAAAGATCCACAGAATAGGAGACAGATACCACCCTGACACACACGCATGAACAGTCACAGACTCAACTTCACATCTCAATTTTACCACTTACTAGTTAAGTGACAGTGAATGACTCAGTTTAATTTCCTTGAGCTTTCAGTTCTTTTTTCTCTAAAATGGGAATAATAGCAACAGTAATTAGGTCTCACATGTCTGAGAAAGACCTGCCTAATGCAGTGAAATTCAAATTTTAGGGAAACATCTGAAGTTTTTGATCTCAGGCAGAGACAGAAAGGCACAACTTCAAAAGCAGGCAGCATATCCTGAGGTCAAAATAACTGTCCTTTTTGTGCCATTTGAAACAGGGACCGAAGAACTAGTGAAAGCAGCAGGCCTGGACCCTTTGTCTCATCACAAAGAGGCAACGGGCAACAGTTCAGAGGAGGCTCTGAGTTAGAAGCTTCTCTGCTGGTTGTTTTCTGTTGAACTGGAGAGTTTAAATGAAGCCAGAAAAGACCCAAAATTTCTAAAGTAATCCTAAACAACAAGAGCAAAGCCAGGGGAATCACAATTCCAGACTTCAATGTATACTACAAAGGACTAATGATTAAATCAGCATGATACCAGTAAAAAAACAGACAGGAGGACCAATGGAACAGAACTGTGGAGATAGAATCAAACCCAAGTACCTGTAGTCACCTGACTTTCAACAAAGGGGCAAAAATCATTCTCTGGAGAAAATACAGAATCTTCAGCAAGTGGTCCGGGAAAACTGGATTAGCACATGAAAGTGAATGAAATTAGATCCACAGCTGTTACCACACATTAAAATCAGATCAAAATGGGTCAAAGAGCTGGATATCAAAAGAGAAGCATTGAACCTGCTGGAAGACAAAAATAGGTAAAACCCTAGAAGACATAAGGACAGGAAAGGATTTCCTGAACAAAATGCTAACTGCACGAGAAATAACAATAAGAATCAACAAATAGGATTATATCAAACTAAAAAGCTTTTCACAGCAAAGGAAACAACCAACAAGATTAACAGACAGCCTCCACATAGGAGAAAATCTTTGCCAGCGATGCCTCAAACAGAGGATTAATATCTAAAATATACAAAGAAATCAAAAATATAAAATCCCCTAAAATAAATGACCCCATTTTGAAATGGGCAACTGAAATGAAACTTCTTGGAAGAGGACATACAAATGACCTGGAGAGTTTGAGCTAAAAGAATTCACTTGTGGCCATGACCAAGTATCACCAAAAAAAAAAATAAAAAAATAAAAAAATAAAATAAAAAAAAAAAATTCCTGTGAGCCAGAGAAATCCTGCTCTCCTAAGACAACATACTCTCTAGCTGAAATCACGGAGGGTACCAAAGAGAAGAAGGTTCCTTCTGTGTGAAGTTTCCAGAAACACTTAAGAAAAAGCAAAACAGACAGACCCAAGCAAAAAAAGTGCTTGAGACAGAAGTTTGCCAAAAAGATACTTCAAATGGCAAAGAGACAGCTCATCTCTGGAAAAGCCAGGCACGACGACAGGAACAGAACCAGATGAACAGTGATGAGACTCAGGTGGCGAAGATGACAGGAAGAGCTGGTGGCCATGATGTCCCTGCAGAGCCCATCTTGGCATTTGTCATTGGGATCAGAGGTGTCCGTGGTGTCAGCCCAAAGGTCCCCAAGGTGTTGCAGCTTTGCCTTCTCCAGGTCTTCAGTGGTACCTTCATTAAACTCAACAAGGCTTTAACTAACATGCTGTCAGTTGTGGAACCATATTTTGCATGGGGGTATGCAAGCTAGAAGACAGTGAGTTAAGCTACAAGAGCAACTACAGCAAAATCAGTAAGAAGTGAATTGTTTTGATAGATAATTCACTGATTGCTCAATCTCTTAGACCTACATATAGGATCTGGTTCATATGACTTATACAGGTGAAAAATGCTTCTAAGAGGCAAAATTACTTCCTGTGGCTCTTCAAATTATCTTCTCCATGAGCTGAAATGAACAAAAACACCAGCCATTCTGTGGAAGGAGGACACGCCAGGAACAGGGAAGCTTAGATCAGTAGGCTTACTAGAGGAATGAACCAAAGTATATACCATGATATTTCTGCAATCTAGTCAGTTAATAAACATTTGTTGTTCAAAAAAAGAAGAAAGGGAAAGAAGAGAGATATCCTGGCCTTTCCACATGAATCAGACAGAAGAAGTTACTTCAGGAAAGATTCTCCTCATTTTAAAAATGAATAATTGTCAAAAAGGAATCCCCTCCCCAAAGTAACATTCATTACATAAAGAAGAATAAATGAATAAAAGTAACCTGAATGGCAAAGAATACTCATCAGAAAAACATGGTCCTAAATGTCATTAAGGCCAAATTCTATAAGGTCAGCACTCCGAGAGACTGAAGCAGGATTGAGCAATTTCTCAATGTAGTGAACCCTTGCTTGAAAATCAAAAATAAAATTGAGATGAGGACACAGCTCAGTGTGATGGCTTCAGGCTCAATCCTAGAACAAGAAAACAAAAAACTGTAATGATAAACAAGAACTGTCATCAAGTTTGTCAACATAAAAATTCATCAAACAATTATCCCTTTAAAACACCTGCTTAAATCTATTCAATAACCCAGAGCATACATAACAAAGAGATGGTGAGTCACCAGCATCCACAGTTCAGGGAAGAATATTCTAGAGAAAATAGTTATAAGTAAGGGTCCAACTACGGAGTCGGAGGGAAGCGAGTAACACTACAATAAAATGCACTAGGAGTAAGGAAGACAGGGCTAAGAAAGGCAGATGAATGAAATGATGCTGATGAAAGACTGAAAAAAACACAATGGATCTGAAGAATAGATAACGCTAGTGGCTTTGTAGAACCTACGAAGAATAAATTAACTTAAAAACTGTAAAAAATGGAAGAAAACTTGTCTCTGCTGGTTGAAAAGGCCCCAGTCTCAAGAAAACTTTACAAACGACCCACACCAAGCAGGAGACAATACTGTCAATCGATTTCAGAAACAAAGACACAACTCTCCAGACAATCTCATACAAAGAGCAAGACATTTATTTGTTTTCTTTATAAATTCTCTTATTTTCAAGAATCAATCATCTGGACATGGGGAAAACGATAACTCAAAATTATTCTAAAATATAAGTTGGGTTTCCTTTTTTTCCGCATAAAATTTCTACATGTTTCTGGGGTGTCCTGGGATATTTTGATACTCGTACACACAGTGTAACGTGCCAAACAGGATAAGCATATCTCTCCCCTCAAACATTTACCATTTCTTTGTTTAAAAAAAATTGAAATCCTTTCTTCTTTTTAAAAATGCCGTTGTCTATAGTCATCCTGCCATGTTACGTAACAACAGAGCTGATCTCCTACACCACTGTAACTTACTACCCATTGGTCAGAGCTGATCTCCTACACCACTGTAACTTACTACCCACTGGTCAGATTCTCTCACCCCCAGACTCTTCTCAGAATGCAGTAACCTTGCTTCCTCACCACCCTTCCATGAGAACAACTTTTAAAATGCCACTTATGAGTGAGTGAATTTCCTTAACAAAACAGCCTCCAGTTCCACCCATGTGGCCCGTACGACAGGACTGTGTCCTTTTAGGCATGAATAATATCTCTATTTCCTTATTTATATGAACTTCATTTTCTTTAACAACTCGTCAGTTGATGGCCACTTAGGCTGTATCCATTTTCTGGTTATCGTGAATAATGCCAGCATAAACAGGAGTAGAAATGTCTCTCTCCCACGTTGGTTTTGTCTTCTTTCAATATACGCCCAGTGGTGGGAATGCTAGATCAGATGGTAGTTCTGGGTTTAATTTTTTTGAAGAGCCTCCATACTGTTTTTCATAACGACCACACTAATTTACATTCCACCCAATGCTGCGCAAGCGTTTCCTTTCTCCACAGCTTCACACACCTTTTGCATATATCTTTTGTCTTTTTTATAATAATCATTTTCAGGGATGAGACAATATGTCACTGAGGTTTTGAACTGCATTTTTCTGATGACTGACAATGGGAGACATTTTTCATATCTTATCAAGCATTTGTATGCTTTCCATTGAAAAATATCTACTTAAGTCTTCACCTATTTTCTTGCATTTTTATTAATGCATATTGGTTACACACTAACATTATATGGGTTACATACTTACATACACTAAATTAGTTATATACTTCAGTTTGCCAGGTTTGTATGTGCACATGGCATACTTTAATCATTCCCCCACCCACCCATCTTGCCCCATTTGTTACTTTGCTATTGAGTTGTTGAGTTCTACATACATAGAACTGCTATATCATATATATATATATATATATATATATATATATGAACTGAAAAATTCAAAAATTCATCTGAAAAATTCAAAAGCATATCGTCCCATTTGACACTGTATCTCTGTGGATTCTATTTCTTTGCAGTTTTCTGTTTGCTGTAACTCAACTGTCTTACATGTAAGTATTTAATCCATTTCTATTTGATTTTGGTGAGAGATAGGGGTTCAGCTTTATATACTTCAAGATCCCCAGCACCATTCAGAGACTCTACATTCCCCAGTGCATGTTCTTAGTGCCAGTATCAAAGATTAGCTGGGTGCAGACACATGGTTTTACTTCTGAGATTTCTATTCTGTTCAGTGGAAAAGGTCAAATCATTTCTGAAGGCTGACTATCAGGCGGGCCAGTGCCTTCCCCACATTCAACCTTCAGGAATGTCTACACAGTGCTTCTTCAAGGGAAGAAGGAAAAAAGAAATACGAATTTTATATATAGACACAGTACTGTTTAAATACAAAAAGATTAATATGTTCAAGCATGATAGGACTTGAGAGGGTCCATATTCCTTCCTTAAGAAAGTGTAACCGCTTTCAGCCAACTAAGAAACAAATGAAAAAGCTCTAGCCAGCACCCCAGTCATGAGCAGTGGACCTGTGGTTGAATAATTATATTAAAAATCAGCACAAGCACAAGTATTAAAATTGTGGCTGCAACAATAGCTACAAGCCAAGATTATAGAGAACCATTCAGTTAGCCAAAGATTAGAAAGAAAACAGATATTGAGAGAAAATGTGAAAATGCTTAGTTCTTTATACAACATGGCTCTTTAATAATAAAATATCTTTAAACCCAGCCCAAAAATGCTTAAAATTTCACTGAAGAGAAACTATGAATTCTGTATGAGAACTTTAAAACACTCCTAAAATACATCAGCATATAAAAACCATCAGCCAACGAAAAGTTTCACATGTTGTTATAAGCTTATGTCAGCGTGTGTCAGTTATTCCTACTCCGGATAAAAAATTATAAGCTTGATTCACTTGGGCTCCCTAATTGTACAATGTTTTCAAATATATATTTCAACATATTCTCAGAATAAAGAAGCTGAGACAATATCTAGTCTAGTCAGACATTAAAATAATTTATAAAAGTCACAGAAATTAAGATCACAGTTCATTGTCATGTGAACTGTAAAAAGGACAAAATGAAAGCCGAGTCAGCATGTACTAAGCCCAAATGCACATGTGGTGCAAGTGGCTTTGCACACGAATTGAGGAAACGTGGGTCATTCAAGTAACAGTGTCATTAAAACTGCGTTGCCATCTGAGGAAAAACAAAATTATGTTTTGATTCCCACTACATGCTTCACAATAAAGTAAATTCCTGATACATTAAAAATTGGCAGAATGATGTAAAATGACAGGTCATCTCCATGAGAAATAATTTGTGAATTTGGAGGTGAAATAATTTTGCATAGGAAACAGCTTCATGACATAAGTTCCAAAGACCAGGGAGGAAACTCTAAGGGAAGATTTTGATTAATTTTTTAAATATTTTATGAAAAGGAAAAGGAAGTGACAGTAAAGAAAATATAACTGGCTTTTAACTACAGGAGCAGATGTGCCATCTTTTTATAATGGGATATGCAAATTTAAAGTATTAGCAGATACCACTCTTTACATACCAAATTGGCCAAAAGTAAAAATAATCTTAGGAACATAAGGGTTTAACAAGTGCATCTATGGTGCGAATAGAAGTTCATATCTGCTCCATGATGAACAATTTAGACATATCTGTTAAATATAAATAGGCACATGCCCCCAAATCTACTTTTTGGAATTTATCCACAGGTATTTTTTAATTATGAAAAAAGATCTATCTATATCACAGAATTATTTATAGTAGGAAAAGTTAAGCAGCACACTAAATTTCCATCAGTAGGTTTCTACCAGTTACGTAAATTATAATACAGCTTACAGCAATGGAAGGATAGATAACAAAAACAGGGTAAGTCTCTTTATGTTCAAATATTAAATATACATCCACAATTTAAATTGTTAATAAGAATAAGGTGAAATATGTATGTAGAAATGCACTGATTTTTGTGTGTTTGTGTATATTCAAACATGCACTTAAAAACTCATAGGTTATCCGCTGGAGGAACACAAGAAACTAGTAACACTGTGTTTCTTGAGTAAGAGAAAGTAGGTGGCCAGCAGCATGAATAGAAACTGGCTCTTAGATACTACTATTTTTTCTATTAACTAAATTAAAAACTGATTTTTAAGTATTTTGTTAGGAAACTGGAAGCACACTAGTAAGAAGGAAATGGGAAGGAGGTTTTTTTTTTTCTTTTCACTGTTCTGGGGATGTTTGGGGGGACTTGATTTATTATAATCTCATTTTTGCATTTCTCAATAAAATGTTATTTTTAATCTTGGCTGGAAGCTTCGAAAATTAAGCATAAAAATAATTTTCAACACTCTGTTCTATTTAAAATACTTTATCCCACTATTTGGCTGTTTGTGCCAATTCTGGAAGTAGAAATATGTCACTGTAGCTATAACAGAAGCAAAATGTTCAATGTATTATAGGAACTCAAATGGGGATCAGATCATTCTGCAGGTAGAAGAGTGGTCACCAGGAAGGCAGACATGGAGATGGAGATTTACCTGGCCCTGCACACCGTTAACTCTGCAGACATCTGATGCAGGTGTAGAATGAAGCATGAGCAGAGCCAGTGTGGAGAGGCACAGAGCCAGCTAGGGCTGAGGAGGCCCAAGGGCTCCGGCAGGTGCGAAGGCCGGGACAGCACAAGAGGAATCACTAGACCTGAGCCACAAAGACAGGCCAGGGGTGCGAAGACATTCCAAAGAGCCTTAGCACCACGCTGGGGAACGCTGCCTTTGCTGAATGAATCAGTAGACCCTAAATCTACCTGGTTAAGGGAACTGCCTAAAATTCCCAAACCCACCTGCTAGCAATTAAATTGCACTCCCTGAAGTACAGACTTGAAAATCTGTAATTTAAAACTACAATCCCTCTGCCACAGCAGTAGATAAAAGGGAAATGGCCAGAATACCAGGTATGGTGTTTGGGAGTACCACTCTGGGTGCAAGGAGAGAGGAACAGAATCTAACGTCCTATTAGAATTGTATCAGTTAATCTCGTGTATCATCTTATTCTCCACACCTATCAGCCTGAAAATAAAGATTCCTTTCTGGGTAGTGAGTTCTGAACTCATCTCTGCCGGGACTGCATGGAATGTGAAACAAGAGAAGGAGAAGGGGGCCAGCTGCTGTCTGATCCCCCTTTTTTCTGTTCCTCCTTCCCAGAACCACCTCGTCTTTGGTATTAATAAGAAGTCAAAAAGTGTGTGGATGTTGAAGTTCTTAATGCATTTATATCACACTACTCACTAAGATGTTTTATTAGAGACAGAGACTTACATACTCTTTTAAAACAGTAATAGCTACAACTCATAACCAGACCATACCCAAGGCATTCAAGGAACCTTTCAAATAGCTGCCTCTATGTCCCAGGTTGATGTTATTTACACAAATGATGCTCAACAGACTCACGTGTTCATGAATTCCTCTAGAGCCCTTCCTTACTAAAGATTTTTTTCCTCAATTCAACCGTTCAACTTGCGCCTGTCAGGCATGGAGATTTGAAGATATGTAAGACACAGGTCTCACTCTCAAGATGTACCTTGATCTCATGATCTGCTGTGGTATCTTCACCTTCCAAATATTAGGCCAGTTCCTGGCCACTGAAAAGCCACAAGATGGTAGCAACCCAAAGTGTAGACCTTTGGAAATTGGGAGTCTTCATCAGAACAAGCCTGACAAATTACAGTGTTGAGTTGAAGACATAGCAATAAATTTGAAAAGACTGTTTGATACCACTTATTCCAAGCACTTCGATTTATAGAGGAGAAAATTACGGGGTAAAGCCATATACTGAATTGCTCAAAGCTATGCAGGAAATACGGAGCTAAACTTGAGGTAAAATCAGGCATTCTAAGCCTATTCTTGGCCTAAGAGAGCTGAAGATTATAATTTCAATTTCAACTCCATAGGAATCTTCCTGCATGAGCAGGGATGAGCTCGGTTCATCTATCTCTTAGGAGACCTCTGGAAATTTGAGAAATTTAAGTTTCTGAGATAAAGTAGACAACAACCAACAAGAGGGAGATTTCACAAGTTGAGCTCATTCACATGCCCAATTGCGGCCTGAGTCAAAAGCCTCATATAGTTGGAAGGTGACTGGATCAAGGGAGTTAACTGTATCAGTTAACCCATTGGTGATTTCATGTGCTGTTAAGGGGTGGGGCCTAGACAGAAGGGACGAATCATGACTTGGAAGGGGACACCTCCCTTACTAGCTCCAAACTTCTCTCTGTCTTTCCTTCCTGAACATGATGGGTTGAACAGGTTGTTCTCTGGCTAGGCCCTCTGTCATCCCCTTCCACCACTGTTTACCAACCATGCATGGCTGAGACCTTCTGAAACTGTGAGCTTAAAATAAGCCTCCTCTAAGTTGTGGTGTCAGGTATTGTGTCTAATGATGAGAAAGTGACTAAGAGGTGCCCAATTTGTACAATTATTTACTGAGTGTCAATAGTAAATGGGAACAATACAAATATAAACCTAGGTTTTGGACTCTGATAGCCACAATTATCTCACCAAAGAAGGATGATAGGAAATGTGGCTAATTCGTGGTGTGATTACCTGCACTAGCCACAAACTTCTGGTCTTCCTTTAGTCCCTCCATACTTCTTCAAGTTTGGTTCTGAAGCATAAAGAGGTGCTAAAATCCACAGCACACATGCTACCTCTGCCCTGACCTCTACCTTCAGAGAGCTCATTCATCAGCCCCAGCACTGTTGCCTCTGTATTACAAGGGAAGCTGTTCTCCCAGACTGTAGATAGTCTCTGTCTTGCTATCTAAGGTGAAATACAACAGTATGATACATGAATTTTCTTCATTTTCCTTCCTACAAAACTTCACGTGGAATCAAAACCTAAATTGGAGTTGCTAAGGAAAGAATGGAAGAGGAAAGCAACAAGTAATAAAAAATAAATAAATAAAAGGTTGCTCAGAAGGCCCAGCCTCAATTCAAAGTGAATGAAGAAGTTTGTTGAGTGCCGGCACTGTGCTGGAGAGACTCAAACAGGACAGCGTTTATCCTCATAAGATTCTACACCAGATTCCTTTGTACAGAGACCACTGAAACAACACAGTAGTGGTTATAATCCCATAGCTCCACGTCCTCAAGCAGTGATCAATCACGACCACATTTCTGACCGCTATACTCTCAGCACACTGGCCACAGACGACTGAATGTAAGGTCTTTAGGCCTTTCCTGAATCTTGAGAATCAGTATTTGCTGATAGCCAAATAAGAGAAACTTCCACTTAAAAATTTAGGACAAAATTATGATGAAAGCCAGAATAGGGCTAAGGAAGTGGCTCCATGACACAGCACTTGCCTGGCATATGCAGAGCCCTGGGTTCAACTTCTAGAGCTGAAGAACAAAACTGCTCTTTCATTTGCTCTAGGGGATGGTAGCAGTTTCTCCCCTTCCGAATGATTTAAAAATAGGGCTTAAAGACTACAATAAAGGGAAATATAGGTGACAGAGCTGTTTCAAGCCATCCGTATTTGTTATGAATACCCAAACTCAACAGTGCCTGCATTTCCACCTGAGTACATACTGTCGCGGTGATACTTTATCTGGTTTCTTTCACAGAAAACTAATTAAAATCATTTAGGGTGACATGTTATTGACTGGCCAGTTTTGCTGGTGCATAACAAAGAGGCAGAAGAAAGGACTCAAAGGATAATAACTGCCGCTTGTTTTTACTCCCTAAATTGCAGATGTCTGTTTCTACTGGATGAACAAGTGAAATTTCAAAGCACTTACTTCAAGCATAACTAACGGTCTTCCATCAAGCAGCTATATTAGGGATTTGATTAACATTATTTCTTTTCCAAAGGTACTTGGAAGAATTCATCCTTGATGTTTTTCACGAAATACGTTCAGTCTTCCCTGTCTTTGAACTCGGATAAGACTTACAGCCTGTGCCTCCCACGCACACTTTTGTGCTTGGTTATATACGCTCTTGTGGGGTGCACTAATTGTTTGGTGCATGCTAAATCATGTGTCTCCAGTGAGTTGTAGGTTAAAGTCACAGGGGTCAGACCCTCTATTTCTTTTGTAGAAAGAAAGAGGACAAAGGCGAATAAGGAAGAAGGGAAGAGAGTAGACGAGAAGAGAGAGGATAAAAGAAAGAATGGAACGTGGATATGGACTGTCCGTGTGTGGCGCTGTGTGTCTTTCTCTACCATGTGCTACTGAACGATTATAAAAATCCTGTAAAGTATATGCCTCTTTCTCTTCTGGAGACTAGGAACCAAAACACAAACTGACCATCCACTGAGCGGCAGAGACAGAAAGAAACCCAAGTCTCTTCTTTGCATTCACCCATGCCCTTCTGGGGGGACAATTACTGGGGACACCAGTTCTTCCCCAGTTCTGTGGGCACAGGTGGTTGAACGGGATTTCTACAGGTGAGGCCAATCAGATTATTTTTACTACTTCATCTAGACAACAGCCGATAAAAAAAAGTTGCCGGTGTTGTAAACAAAGCAAAAAAATAATGAACTAATAATTTTCCCATCCAGCCAGAGCAAAATATATTTATAATACATATAACCAAGAAATAATTTATACTAGAGTTGCATAAATAGTACTTACATAGCAATGAGAAAAAAAAAGCCAATAAAAAAATAATCAAATATCTGAAGGCGTACACTCCAAAAATAAAGTCTGTGTTGTGTAGGATGGCACTAAATGTATCCTCCAAACTAGGGTCAACTTTGAGAGTGAAAGAGGCCTCTGCTAATCTTGCACCAGCACAGCGGAAGCAAACCAGGAATGTCCCAGGAAACCGCGATATATACAGCACCCTGCACCACAGCATCAAAAGATGCTTAGTCTCATTAGCCATGCAGGAAATGCAAATTAACATGACAATGGCGCCCTTCCACGCACCCACTGGAATGACTGAAATGAAAGAGAATGACAACACTACCTGTGGGTGGAACAGAGAGCACCTAAAAATCTCAGGCCCTGGGGTTAGGGGTGAGGGATTTAAATTGGAGCAATCGATCACTTTTAAAAACTCTTCAGGAGAGCCTATCAAACTACACACTGACATGATGCACCAGCTCTCCTCCCTAAGTACACAGAGAACAAAAATATATAAATAAACGCAAGGAAAATACATAAACGCTTTATAGAGCAACATTATTCCTAAAAGCGCTAACCAGGGAGGGGCCGAAATGGTTACCTACAGTGAAGCGGATCAATGGGTCACAGCACCCTCATATAATGGACACTGTGCTGTAATTAAAATGAATGAGCCCAGATCCCGTGGCTGGAGAGCACAAAGATGGTGCTGAGTGCTGATAAGTTGGGCCTAATGAAGCGGGTACTGTATGGTTATATTTTCATAAATGTTAAAACAGGTGAAACTAACCTACAATGTTGGGAGCCAGGTTGCTAGTTACCAGAAGGAAGGATGCATGACTACGAAGGGGTGGGACGGAGGGAAGGCAGTTCTGGGATGCTAGTTGGGTCCTATTTTTGATCTAGGTGGTGGCAACTTGACAGTCTTCACTTTGGGGACAATTACCAGGCTCTGTACTGAAACTGTGAAAGTATCTGTATATATGGTATATTTCAATCAAAAGAAAGTTATTAGTAAGGAGAAAAAGACAAAAGAAGAATTTTCTCCTGATGTGAAATAAAACTCTAATAGTCAACACACAAGCCAGAATTAAACAGAATAAAAAGTCAATGGAGCAGGTCAGTAGGTAAAGAGGATCACAGAGTGGAACAGGTATGCAGAGGGATGCTCAGAAAAAAACAAGGCAGGGAGACAAACAGAGTTGGCAATAACCTGCTGCCTCTAGTGCTAGCGAGTTCCCCATTCCTGGGTATCCTCATGACAGTCACCTTTTTCTGGAAGCAATGTAAGTGGCTTTCTCTACCATGGTAACAAAGAAGGTAATTAAAACACTAGTAATGGCTTTTTCCCCCGACCTCCTCATAACAGGAAGCTAGGAGCTATGAGGGTGTGGATAAAGATCTTCCCCAGAGGTTCAGGTGCTGAAGCTTTGGAACCCTCCATAGTGATGTTGAGGACATGCAGCCTTCAAGAGGGGAGAACTTGTGGTGGCTGGCTGGATTGTTGAAACTGCTGAAATTGGTAAATGCCCAGAGAAGAGCTTCCAGGTGTGTGTTGTTGACTCACGGGCCAGGAATTGAGGAGACACCCACTTCAGGTGTGTCCCACTCCCAAACCGGCATCTTGAGCTAAGTACAGGAAGGAAGCAGAAACACTGTTACAGCTTTTCTTGGGAAACCTGGGCCTTGGCTGGAGTCTGCAATATGGACTTGCTCCTGCTTTCAGTTCGTAGATATCCATAACAGATGTGTATCAGTCTCTGGTCTACGCCTTACTTTCTGGTCAATGATCCGTGGCAGGCTTGTACCAGCTGTCCTGCAGTCTTGGACTGGTATCCTTCTGGCACAAGTCTGAGCAGCTACTAGACCCTTCAGCTCTTGCTCTTGCCCATGCCCACAGCCAATTTGAACTCTCCCTCTCCTCAGACTTCTTGGCTCTTCAAATAAGTATCCTTTACCACTGTAAATTCCATTAACTCTGCTCTCTTAGAACCCTAACCAACATAGGCCTAATGGAGGGTAATCAGGTCAGAGGCTCCATTTTCACAAAGGTGGCCTTGGGAGTAGGTCAAATCTGGTAGGGACATATTAGTTTCTGAAAGGGCAGGTTGTTTTATTAACATAAGCCTGGCCCCTCCTGGGTCTCTTGCTACAATCTTTACACATACTCCCTTTCTGCAAGAAGCCCATTCTCTTTCTGCTTCTTTGCCATGGTATGACATAATCATGTGCACCATGTTCTCTGGACTGTCCAGCCAGTAGAATCATGAGCTAATTTCTTAAACCTCTTTTCTTTATACATTCCCCGGCATCATGTAGTTAGCAACAACAACAGAAAACAGACCAGGACAATTTATCGATAAAGAGTTGTTTCTGTGATATAAATGAAACCAAGTAAATTGGCTTACCTGGAAAATTAACTCTCATGCCTTCCATGGTAAAGATTAAATGATACATACCAAGATATATATCCAATATATATGGCAAATAGAAAACTATCATCCTAGCTATTGTCTTCCCCAGTTGTATAAGCTATAAGTGGTACTAGAATAAGAGATCTTGTGTTAGATCCCCATGGCACATCAAGCCAGATAGGAGCTGGGCAGTTGTTAAAGTGCATGTGACAGGATTTCTCTGTACAAGCCCTGGTCACATAGATTTTGTCTGTTTTGTTTAATGCTGGATCTCCAAAACTTGGAGTAGCACCTAGCACAGAATAGATGCTCAGTCAATCTTTACTGGATTGATTAGTGAAAGAATGTATAGTATAAATACACCAATAATCTCCACGCTGTGTGGTAAACAGATTGAGTGCCCTTAATCTGAGACCAGAATGTTTCAGATTCAAGAGTTTCTCAAAATTTTAATGTTTACATAAAACTTGCCAGTCTCACTTTACTGGTCTACTTTAATTTGAAATATGAAGTACTCAAAATCTCAAACTGTTTGAGCATTATGTCAGCGTTCAAAGAGTTTAAAAGTTTGGAGCATTTCAAATTTCAGGTTTTCAAATTACACAGTTTGTATAAAAGATGTCATTGACACGGGGAGGTAGTTATTACTGCTCCAGTAGGGTTGGGAAAAGGCTACCAAGAAAAAAAAAAAAATACTGAAGCAAGCCCTGAAGATTTTTCAATTTGTTGAGACACCGATAATTGACGCAGAGCATACCACAGGTAAATTATAAATGTACACGGGTGTGGCCAGAGAATTATGAAGTTTCTAGGAATTCTCAGAGACTTTCCAACTACACCATGTTTTAAGGAGAGGAGACCAAAAAAAAAGCAGACAAAGCCCCCAGACATCCTTCCCTCATCTAAGCACAGCAGCTCTTCTATCTGTTTTCTGCATGTACGTTTTCAGTTGTATTTTATGGGAGAAGTTATTCTCTGTATAACTGTGTAGTTAGTCTGTTTTTTACATGTATATAAATCACTGGTCTGTAAAGCACAAGTTCAGGGAATAATTGCACAGCCAGTTACTGCACTTTTTGTTGACACAATTTAATCACAGCAAGAAAAAGAAAGCTCTGCATTGATTTTTATTCCTTTGAAATTATGACCTCTCCTGGCATTCCAACATCTAGGGACGTTGTCTGGTGGTAGTTTCTAACACCACAAAGAAGAAGTCATCTGTCATAAGTGTCTCGGAGATGAGGAAACTGTGGCTGTACTAGGAGCGACCACCTCTCCCCAGTCTCACATTCTGCATGGTGTCCTTTTTTTAGTTTGTTTTTCTCTGGGAACCACGAGCCCTTCCAACACGTCTCTCACCTGCCACGCTGTTTTAGTGGCTGGGTGTGAGAAATTAAATACCATATTTATTTTACGCTCCTCTCTCAGATTTCCACATTCGGTCTCAGTTTGTGACTTTATCTGCATGCATTTCCACTCACCATTTCATTTATGAAGTCAAGGGACTTTATAGGTCCCACGAACGTGCTGATGTACTGGGCACCCATGCCATTTCCAGAGATTTTATGTATATTCAAACCATTCATTTCCTTTCTTATTTTCTCCAACTCTCCTGGCATTGCTGTGCCTCTTTTAGCACATGGAGTTTTATAGCTATCCAGTGAACTTGTAAGTTCCCAACATAATACGTGTGTGTATATATACATCATTGATATTAAGCAAATATACAGAGAGATACACCTGTATAAGTTTGTGTGCACGCATGTGTGATTTGACTGTGCTACTTGTATAAAAAAGATAGCAGTCATCAATTTCTGTACTCCAGCTTACTAGTTCTAAGACTTTGGCTTCCTTCGTTGCAAGATAGAAGCAATTCAGTCTCAACCTCACAGAGTTTATATGATGGTGTATCTGGTGCATGAAGAGGACAGCTGTGCTATTATTGATCTCTATTTCCTGATACTGCTATCCCAACTCATAGAATTTAAGCTTTGACAGTGGAGTAAAGACTTCCATTGGATTTCTATTGGGTGTGGTGCAACTCTGACATCCAAGTGACACTGACTTTCTACACAGCCACCCTGGAAACTTGAAATGTAACCCAGCGATCTTTGTGAACAAAGATCAACTGGCTCCCACTCTTATTCATGGAGTTTGGAATTCAGCCTGAAATATGCATAATTCATGTTCCTTAGGAATTTATATCCTAAAAAAACAAGAGATTTTTTTTTTAGTTCCAACATGGGGGGGGGGGGGGATCAATGTCCCAGCTCAAGCAGTCAAACAAATTTCACACAACATCCTTCTACCTTTTTTCCTATTGAGGCCTTCCATGGATTGGATGATGTCCACCACCCTTGGGGACAGCAATCTGCTTCTCTCAGTCAACTCATTTCTATAGATAATTTTTCCCAAATCACTCTCACAGACACACCCAGATGAACTACTTAACCAAATATTGGGGCATCTAGTAGCCTAATCAAACTGACATATAAAATTAACCATCACAGTTTTTCATTCTTAAAAAAAAGAGAGAGAGAAATTTAGTAGATAGACAAACACATGACTTCTTCCTATTTCGGATAATGATGAATGTGGTACACAAATCAAGAGTCAGGTAAAGAGATAAATAGAGGAGCCCGTAGCTGTTTTTATCTTGTGGTGTGTGTAGATGATTACAGGCTACCAACTGGAAAGGTGATTTAAAATAAGGGTGGACTGGACTGAGGAAGAAACAGCATTAACTAGAGAGAAATAAAATGAATTTGGAATAATATTCAGAAACTTAAATTGAATAACTATTGCTAAGTGAGCTGGATGTAGGGATAAAAGGGAGGAAGCATCAAGAAGGTCTAAGTTTCCAGAATTTGCAACTGCCTTTCACTAAAACAAGAAATAGCAAGATTGTGACAAAAAGATCGTGAGAGAAAAATTATAAATTCAGTCTTGAACATGTGATACTCACGTTACCTTTGCAGTAAGTATCCAAACAGAAATACCATGGGCTTAAACATCACAGAAGAATCTTTTCAAATGTGAGTTGGGAAAAAATCACTAGCATGCAATAATAATCATAACTATGGTGTCCAACGAGAATGGCAGGGTACAGTACTTGGGAGAAGAAAAATAAGGGCTTAGGACCAAGCCTCAAGAAGCTCTACTATCTACCACCCAGCAGATAGAAAATGACCAGCAAGGCAGACAGGAAGCCAGAAGAGATTTACAGAAGGAGAAAGGCATGGCTCTCACATGTCCACATACCTTGGAAGCAAAGAACTAACTTTTTGCTCTAAACTGTCCTCTCAACAGTGTTTTGTGATGAGTAGCTGTGAAAGTTAAAGAGTTACCCTCTAGAAGAAAGGGAAAGAAAACCCACTGCTCACTGTAAATGATTCAGGCTTTTAAATTCAGTTCCTCCGCTAACCACTTTAAATTCAGTTTCTCTACTACCTTGGCCTTGAAAGACACAGGACTGGCCTCTGAAAAAATAAATGTTGAGAACCTCACTGTCCACTGTGTAAGATTAGGCCCCAAAACTCAGGATTCCGACCCCCCAGGCTCTCCACTGTGAGTGCAAGGCCTTCATCCAAGCCGGCATCAGTTAGGCGTTAATTCAAGCAGAAAGTGGAAAGAATATTCTAAGAACAGATTACAGACCAGAGGGTTGCTGTTGGCCTCAGGCAGGAAAATAGAGGCATTTGCCCATGTGTTAATTACTTTCTCACTGCTGGGACACAATACCCAACATTTACACCTTAGGAGGGGAAAGGTTTATTTTAGCTCAGAGTTTCAGGAAGTCTCAGTCCATTTGTGGGTGGCCGGCAATGGTGGAAGGGCATGGCAGAGACCTGGCTAGGAAAAAAAAAAAAAAAAAAAAAAAAAACTGTTCTAAGCATCACAATAGTTGAAGCACAGAGTGAGAGAGGAGGGGAAGAGCTAGCTAGGCCCTTCTAGGCCATGCCCTAGTGTCCCACCCGCTTCTGACCAGGCTCACCTCTTAGCAGCACAACAAACCAAGTGATTAACCCACCATGACTGAGTTACCTTCAAGGCAGGACATACGTTGGGGACATTCCAGCTCCAAACTGCAGCAACTTGTAAGGAAAGAGTGGTTGAGGGTGTTCAGTGCAAGGAAACCCAAGTAGTGCAAGATTTCCCTCTGAACGCCCTCAGACGCCCACCGTTCTTCTGAAGACCAAAGTTCCTTGGAAACTGTACTTTACCTCCATGCTCCCTCATTCCAGCAATTCCAGTGCTGAGCTCTTCCCGAAGTAGCCTCAAAAACACAGCCACGATACAGTGCTGTTTCCTGAGCCTGACTCATATTACCTACTGAATATCACTGAAAATCAAAGAGCAGAAGATAAAGAAATTCATTCATTGAACAAATATTTATAAGGACTAACTCCATCTTAGATGCTCCTCTAGGTACTGGTTTATCTTGGCAAAGAGCGGGCACACGCAGAAGAGAAGAGAAAGACTCATGAGATATCCTGCAGTCTTTGAGAAATGCAGAGACCTGTAATGTAATTCCCTTCCACTAATGCAGAAGGGAGGGTGAATGGCCACATGCCAAAGCCAGAGCAATCTCACATTCACTGATAGACATCCCTAGCCATAAGCTCTACTTTTTCTATAATGAAAATCCAAATTTATTCAAGATATTTTCAGCCCCCAGTGTGTGCCAATTGAGGCACCCCATCACCTACGGACATCTTTAAGTGATTCCCTTCAACAGCTTCAGGAACTTCTAAGGATTTATGGGATTACGGGTCGATGCCACCAAGCCTGGCTCAGCAACACTGCATGGCACGCTCCAAGAACACATTACATAACTTTTCTACACCTCAGTTTCTACATCTATAAAGTGAGATAAAGTTTTGTTTCCAGTTTGTATGGCAATTATAAGGATTGTATTGATGTGTTTTTATATAATAGATGTATATATGAACCATACTTGTGTATGTGAATTTTATATAATAGATACTTGTTAAATATAAATTTATAATGCATATGCACAAATGCACTTAGCATGCTGTCTGGAATTGTTATTGCCTACTAAATGCCCTCATCATCTACTGGGTTCTTCCCACCTGTAAAATAAGCCCCCCCACCAAGATGACCACAAACAACCCCTCCCATCCCAACCTGTGCCTCTGCAATGTGATCTTGTCACTCCTCCAACAAGAAGTATCTTTTTCTATCTTCCTGAATTTGGGAGAAACTTGCGATAACTTTGACCAACAAAATATGAGAAAAACTGCTATGCCAATCTCACCGAGGCCTTGCTGATACAGGAATCCCTTCTTCCTCCATTTGAGAAATTCACCATGCATAAGCATAATCACCTTGGGTCTATTGTGCTGGGCACAGTCCATGCCAAGATTCGGAGGATAAGACGTGACACAGAAAAAGAAAAGGCCAAAGTGCCAAGGCACCAGAGATGTCAGTGAGAAGAGACACCTTGAACATCTGTCTCAGTTGAGCCTGTGGCCCGTCTGCTATCAGGTGGCGGTGACGTAATGGACCCCAAGCAAGAATCACTCAGCCTAACCCTGTCAGCCACAGAGCTCTGATGTGGAATGGGAAAATGCCGTTTCAAGGCCTTATATTGTTAGCAAGAAGACATACCTGAGGACAACTGCTAAATGATCCCAGGCAAGCCACTTACTCTATGAGAGCCTCAGTTTCCCCAGGCATCACTGGGGAGACAAAAGAAAATCATTAACTCGTTTCCTATCTTTTACCCATAGCTGCAGCAGTAATTTTGTCTTTTTTATCTTTAGAAAGAAGACTGCTACAGCTCGGTCTGACAAGGAAAGAAGAAAGGAGAGGCATGAATTATGGATGCACCGGAACATGCTCCACCTTCTCTTGACATACGTCCACCTAAGTATCTCTCCACTGTCACTTCTAGATAAAGATAAAAGACCAGCCACAGCCAGATCTCAGCCTGCATCCCTCGTCCTAGTGGAAACCTCAGAAGGGCAGACAAGGTGCACCCAAAAACCTTCCCTAGAACCTTGGACTCTTCCCACCTCTGGCCTTTGCACCTTTGTCTGCTTTCAAAATAAGTAATGTCCTCTAAACCACCATCAGTGTGGACATCAAAAAGAAAATGGCAGACCATTTCCAGAAACCCAAAGTTATGCGTTCCTAGGAGTGACCACTATTACATTTAGTAATCAAAAACTATTAACTATATGCAGAAAAGAATAGTGCCTTGTCTGTTTTGTACTGGAAAGCCATATTGTTGTTTGTGGAAGCATCGTATCACAGTCACTAGGAGGCTTGTTTAAAATGCACATTCCAGATACTTATTGAATCAAAATTTCTTGTAGTGACAGTTGGGAATTCATATTTTTAGCAAGTACCTTAAATGATCATTAAGAATACTAAAATTCAAAAGCGACAACTTTTCTTAGATTTTTTTTCCATTTTGATTGAGAACCATGAAACAGCTAAGACTGGTTAACAAAGAAACAGAAGTGAAATTCACAAATTCCAGTGCCTTGCATACCTCTTCTCAGGGGTAATCATCTTTGTGGACTTTTTCTGCACTTAAGGGTATAAACACTACAGCACTACAGATGGTGCACTGATTTTTTTAACCTGTGGCTTTTTTTTTTTTTTTTTTTTTTTTTTTTTTTTTTTTTTTTTTTTTTTTTTTTTTTTTTTTTTTGCTTAATCTGTCTAAATGTAAAACAAAAATGAGAACACCTTATTAAAATTCTAAGGCTTCAGTAGAAGTATTTACTTAAAGGCATGGAGAGGATTTTGTGATAAAAAATGACTGACTCTTCCCTAGATAGGCACGGCAAGAATCTTATTGCTCCTCAGAGTTGACCAGGATCTCTACGTAAGAGGAGCAGAGGATCTGAAGGATGACCTTGAAAAAAAAAATCAATTAACTTCTTAAGGCCCGTTTTCCTCCTGTGCAGAGTTTCTATGAGAATTACATAAGGCTGTATATCAAACAACTTGCATCGACTCATCTGTGCAGTGCAGAACTCAAATATCTATATATGGAAGTCCATGATTCCATAAGCCATTGTGTGTAAATACACTGCAGCGTGTGTGCCTCATGCTGAGAGGGTAGTAAGGTACTCTTACACATGAGCCGGCGACAGAGCAGAAAATGAAATTTCACTTGGATCTATAAAACAGAAGCCTGAGAAATAAGTGATATACATACACACACACACACACACGTGTCATTGCTCATGTTCAATAAGACAATAGATCAGTTCAAAGACATACACATATGCACATACAGACATACACGAGCATACCAACACACACAGCACCCAGTGCAGATGACACTTTCAGGTCATGTCCATATTTGAACATTCTTTCTTCTGGCGAATCCTTTGACTTTCATGTTGGGACCTCAGGATACATGGTCTTGCCAGATCTCCACATTCAGGTACAAGGACGGAAAACCGGACCTACAGGGGTCTTGAGCCTTGGCGGCACAAGAGGAGTATAGGACCCAAAATGGACCATTGAGATACATATCCAAGCCTGCACAAGTGCTTCTGGGAAAGGTTTGAGCTTTTTTCGGTTGGACTTGAACAGAGAAAGGATGACACAGGTGCTATTGCTGCCATTCATACCAGGGAGGATGAATCTGGAGCTGCCCAAGAGCGAGGAGGATCATTTAGGTCTAACTCTTCACAGCTGAGGCAGTCTTTTCAACTCTGTGAAGCCATAAGTCCCCTTTGTGGCTTCTTCAGGCCACTCCAAGTTGTTTCACCATCATTTGCAGCATCATAATTTGAACACTGTGCACAACAGCGAGTCTTCCTGTTTGACTAAATCACATCAGGATTTTACTTTGTCTACTATTCTTCAGTGTGTTAATACATGAAGCAGTTTTACCAGGACAACCACACAAGTTATCTACCTCTGGTAAAGAAAAGACCATGATTTACATGGATACACGTGCAGAAGCACAGAGAAAGGAAAACCAAGCCATATGGTTGCCCAAATCTTCATCACATGGCCTGATGATTATTTTAACATATAGAAAAATAATTTTAAATTAGTTTGCTTTACCGTGCTTCATTACTCAGAAGAATGTCCAACTCACAACACATACTTAACCTTTATTTAATGAGTAAAGCATCTTAAAAGGATTTTAGGATATTCACTCAAGCATTCCTACAAATTATTTTATATGCCAAGCATTGCTGCAGACACTGATGGCAAAGATATAAGCAATACTGTTAAGCCTCCTACCCTCCTGGAGTTGTCATTATTGAAGCAAAGAATCGGTCAACAAATAAGTGAGTGGATAAATACTTTCTTGTAGGAGATGAAATGCACACAGTGAGTGCAGAAGGAGATATTTGTAGATGATAGAATCAGATTATCTTTGAAAAGTTGACATGTGAGCTGAAACCAAGCAAACCAACTAAAGGAAAAGAGAAGCTTCCTACACCAAAGGCTGGTTCTCTACAGAATCGCTACTCCACACTGTTCTCCAGTTCATAGCGTGACCCTCAAGATCGCGTAGTGCTCAATTATCCAGGAATTGCCAAGGGACCAGCCTGGAGGAAGGATCAGACTGGTTGAAGACAGAAAGCACAGACTCAGGCAAAGAATTAGTGCTATGAGCACCTCAGCCTAGAAAAGGATCGTGCATCCTGGAAAAAGGAAGTGAGGGATGGGATTAGGGTCAGGGCCGAGAACAGTGGTTTATACTCGTGCATCAAGCTGCAGAAACAAGCCTTGGGTCAAGACTCTGGCTCTTCTGCACGTCAGCCTTGTGACCTTGAGTAGATATTCTTTGTGAGATCCATGATCTCTTCTCTAAGATTAACATGATAATACTAGGATCCTAACACGTACTCACGTCTTAGTGTGCTATCTGAAGAACAGTCAAGTGTTAGCAAACATTAGTTATGATTAAATAATGGGAAGCAGAAAAAAGTTAAATATGCTCAAGAATACAAAAAGAAATAAAAAGTGAGCTTTCCCCTCGGAAATGTTCACATATCGTCACTGAAGGCTTCCCACATGCCCTTTTTGACCACCAGGGCTTTGATGGCTTCACTGAGTTACTCTGCCAGGAAATTAAAGGATGACTGTACTTTTCTCCAATTCACAGGGGAAAAAAATGGTTTCAGCTCACAGTTTCTTTAATTTTAACTTTTCTTCCCAGATACATCTTTCTTAAATTTTGGACATCTGCTACCTAAAGTACTGGCAGATGAAAAATAAGTGAACAAGCAGCAGACAAATATTACCAGAAAAACTCAGAAACAGCCGGCCATGTTTAGACCAACAGCTTGTTCTTTTCATGGTCATGTGTACCCAAAGATGTGGTTTCTTCCTTTGTACACAGATTGTCATATTGTCTGGAAGTAAAATTGTTCCTATTGCATATCCTGGAGTTAATTATATTAGTGTTTCATGGTGTTCCTTAGAGAGTTCCATGACTCTCAGATGCTCAGCCTCCTAAAGAAGTTGACTCACTCTACAGAAAATTCCAGATCCTTTCACAGACTGTTCCTAATTCTTCCTCTCCAGGTCCCAAAAGCTGGGAAAATGAGTATGAGGGTGGATGTAAGAATGGGAGGAAAATAAAAAGAGGATACTAAGGTACATCTATCTTCTCAAAGAAGGAAATGAGACCTAGGAAATCAGGAAGCAGTCAGCGACATGCCCGAGGTCACTCAAGAACTTGAAAATAAAGAGTTAAGACCACCAGTGACGTGTCACAATACAACAATTCACAGAGTCTTCTCTGCTGTAGACATAGAAGTCTCTGACCTTCCCAGGGGAAATGACAAGAATAGTGTGATTTTTAAGAACTTTGATTACCCTGTATCCCAAGATGTCTTGTCCCAGAGCTGTAGCAAGTAAGTCTCAAAGCCATTTTCACAGATGACATCCAGATAGCAGGAGTCCCGCTTTGCACTCGGCATATCCACTCACGGTTTTGATCACACTAGAAAAGTCTTCTGTCAACTATAACTGGTGGCAAGCCACAAATGTTATTTATTCCACACAGTCTTTAATTGGAACCTCTCTGCTCTAAAGGTCTTTGTGGTTTTTTACCTGCTTTTTAAAGAACCTGACTCCTACAAGAAATATTTTCGTACACTCAGAATTTACTTTTTATTTCTGCTACAATAAGTTACTGTGAGTATCAGGACTTGAAATAAATGGATTCATAGTTCTGCTGGCCAGAAGTCCAAAATGGACCTCACTGAGCTAAAATCGGGGTATTAGTGGGCTTTATTTCTTTCCTGAGACCATTTACTTGACTTTTTCAGCTTTTATGGACTACCTTCATTCCTCGGCTTGTGGCCGCTTCGCTCATCTTCAAAGTCAGCTACAAAACAATTCTCTGACTCTGCCTTTATCATCATACTTCTTTCTGAGCGAGTCAGAAAATGACCTCTACTTATAAGAACAGTTATGATTAGATTGTGCCTACCATGAAAACCCAGGATAATCTCTCAGTCTCACTGTCTTGTGATAACCCCACCTGCGATATCCCTCTGTCACGTAAGATGACATCTTTAGGGAGCTATTATTCTCCCTACCATACTCCACCTTTGACTTACAGAGCTTAGAGCCCATCTCGCATGAAGGATATAGTCACTTCATCTCAAAGTCCCCAAAAGCTTCTGCCCACAAACCTCATCTATTCAAATCAGCTCAAAAGTCCCAAATCTCACCATCTAAATTATCTAAATTACATAAGCATGTAGCTCTGGGTGTAATCCATCCTGGGGCCTACAAAACTCAAGAAATAAGTCATCTCATCTCAAAAGATGGATTTTGGGGAAAAAAAAAAAACAAGAGCATAGATAAAACCATTACTATTCAAAAAAAAAAAAAGTGAGGGAGAAAGGAGAGATCCCACAAGAGAAAAGGTGCCAAGGAATTCTGAAATCCAGGCCAGCAAACCCCTTTAGGTTTCACAGGCAGTGGATCATTTTCTATGGCTTGTGTTTTCTCCTTGGTGGTCACAGCTCTATCCTCCAATCGCAAAGCTCTAGGTCTGTGACTTCACCCTCTGAGTCACCCTCTCTTCTTTGGAAAGGGGGATCATGTGCTTGCAGCTGGAGAGCTCCGTCAGCTTGCTTCCTACCAGGAGTTTTGAAGCCAACAGCTTTCTTCCATGCAGTGCCCCACTTCAGTGCAAGCCGCCGGTGTTTCTGCTGGGGTACAATCCTCAGTGATTCCTGCAGCTGCTCTCTGACGTGTACTATGGCACTCCGCACGCAAGGCCTTCCTGCTGTTAACTCCTCTGAAACGTAGACCTAAGTCTCACTTCCCTTCCTCTCCTGCCGGACCTACAGGTGCAGCCCGGGCCTGAGGCACCAGTTGCCCTCGGGAATATCCACCTTTGTGCACCACTTTAGATTCCCTTTGGAATATTCGGGGTGTGTATTTTAGCCGCGGAGAGAAATGTTTTTATACCACCATAACAAGCTGTTATCTATGGAATAAGACTGATCCTTCACAAGCCCTCTGAGCTCTTTATTTCTTGATACCCAAAGCTAGGGCTTTAGCCTAGAAAAAAAAACACTACACTCTCCAAATCCTGGCTTCTGCAACAGAAAGACTGGCCTTAGAAAACTGATTTGAGTTTTTAAAGTCCATTCATCTATTCACTTGGCTTTATCCTTCTAGAGGCAGAAATTCCTCATTGATTCCTAAGAGCGGAAGAAAGAAGCTGGACAACCAGATGTTGGAATCAGATGATACCCTGAATAAGCTCTGTGGTTCAATCCTTTTCCTAGTTTTCAAGGTGGGGACTGGTGTTTTCATATCATCACTGAAGAAACAGATACATAAAATGTGAATAACGTGACCAAGTCACACAGCTAAAGAAGGCGTCTGAGCCGATACTCAAAACTCAGTCTGTCTAAATTCAAACCTGAATTGGAGCAAGGATCTTTCACAAATGTCCAGCCAGATAATCAGGCCATGCCTCAGTTTCCAGATTTGTTCCGTGAAGAGGTTGTTCACTATCTCTTATCCACAATTCCAGAATCTGAAATACCTTGAAAGTTAAGTGTGCAAACTTGGTGCCAACCCTAATCTGATGCCAAAACAAGACTGAACCGATGTTTGATGGCAGTTTTCCTTCAGTGTGTATACCAGTTCCGTGCGCCCCTACAGTTCACTAATGCTTCCGATGACTCATGAGGCTTCTGTGGCTTTTAATTTTACTCAGAAAATGTTAAATAAAAAAGTCATGTCAAGTTGCCCTTGTGAATAATAAGAGATAAAAAGTATTGTCATGAACAACAAAGAAAGGAAAGTTACTGAAGGAAAAATAAGTGGTATATCTTTTTGAGCCTGATCATGGAACACAATGTGAGAATATCTACCCTACACATTTGAATGAAACTTTTCTTAAAATGCTGTTTTACAATAATCAAGATAACCAAAACCTAAACTGAAATGAATGAAGCATCAAATTGGGAAAAAATATTAATGTCTTGATTTGTGGTTTATTAGATTTGAAAATAATAAAATGAATGTGTCTTAGTAGTCCATCTATCAATAATGAAACCAGATCAGCTTCTCCATGTAAGTGTAAGCACTGAGGGTGAGTATGAATATTCAGAAAATTGCTGCAGAAATCTAGCAAGTGTCACGGTGTAAAATATTTGGAAATCAATGCTGAACAGGTTTCTGCTAATCATGAAGTAGCTGAGAATTACATGTATAAATCTGCTAAGATCATATCTGATGAAACCTTAATTCTGAACAAATTTGTAAATGCTGATAAAACAGCTCTCCACAGTACTATGTACCTGAGAACTTCTCAGCAATGGCTGACAAGAGAAGCCCAGTAGGCCTCGAAGACACAGAGCTCAGGGTGACCCTTCTTAAATGAGCATGATCTACAGGAGACAGTCAGTTGCTAACAAAGAGGAAGAGTCAGCACTGCAAGATTTAAATGATGTGTGTAACTTATCGGTCATTGCTAAGCAAATAAGAAAGTACATATGGTCAGGTAAATATCTACTGACAGAGCAACACCTATGTGACTGTTGGAGAGATTATGTTAACTTCAAGCAATCAGGAACCACACCTGCCTTAGGGTTTGGGAACCATGTCTAGACTGGGAATTGAGAACCACCCTGGATTAGAGTGTGAGTAATTTGTGGGCCAGCAAATGAGGGAAGAGCCCCCACCCAGATGTGGGAGGCCCAACTAGAACTTCATGGTATAAAAGGAAAGAAGAAAGATTGCTACAGCTTTTTCCTCTGGGAAAGCTCTCGCCTTCACAACTGTCTACTGACACCAACTTGCTACACACTGCAGATCTTCCCAGATTCGTTCCAGTCTCGACTTGCACCTGTCTACCGGTTGCTGATCTTCAGTCTCTGATCTTCAGTCTCCAGTCTTCGTCATTGTTCTTCAAACACCTGAGATCTGCAGCAGACTCTTACCGGCTATCCTGCAGTCCCAGACAGGAGTTCTACTTTGTGGCTGAGCAGCCATCGGACACTCCAGCTCTTGCACGTGCCAGCCGCCATCTTGGACTATCTCCATCTTCGGTTTTGTGAGCCTTCCTAATAGATCCTCTCTGTTATAAAATCTGTAAATTCTGCCTTTTGAGAAAACCCACACTAATACAACCTACTATGCTCCCATGGCTTAAGACCATCATGAATGACATGGATGAAAATAACTTCAGTTTTATTGTTCCTGACCACTACACCACACACGCTTTTGAAATGTTTAGGAAAGGTACTATTTCAGTATTCGGTTCCCCTTTAGTGTTACATTGTAATACAGCCTCATTTCCACTCCATGGAAGGAAAGAAAAAAAATTCCAGATATACTTTTTTTTGCTTTTGCTGCATGTATGCTGCAGTGAACAGAAGCCTGGGAATGTCAGACATGTTAAAAAGAGTTAAAGGTTCCATTCCTGCAACATTCACAATTGCTGACACAGGCTCTGAGCTGCACAGACATTTGGGGAAGAAGCTGCAGACGAAGACTTTGAAGGTTTCATTGGTAGTAAAGATAAGACCATGCCAAATCTCAGAGATGACAGTAACGCTTCACCATCCCGCTATAAAAATAAATTAGAAGTTGCCATCGAAGCACTGAATACTAACACAATTGTCCACCTCTAAGGCAATGGGAAAACTAGAGAAATGATATTGAGTGTGATAACAAGAATGCTGGTGTTTTAAATACAGATTAAAAATTCACATAGATCACAGATGAGCAAAGATACCAGGAACAAGACTTTAACTCAGTAGGAAATGAAGGATTTCCCGCAGCTATCTGTCTGCTCCTCATTGCTAACTGCCTGTTTCAAGCACAAACGCAATGAGGAAGGATTTTATCTCATAGGTTGTGACCATTAATCATCATATATCAATTTTCCTGGATTCAAAACGCCTAGATTAGTAAAGCACACGTCAGGTTGTGTTGGTGGAATGTTTCTAAAGATGATGCACATGTAGACCAGCAAACTGAAGGACAATCGCCCACCCTGACTGGGGGTTGCAACATCAAATATGCTTGTAGCTTGGATAGAATAAAAGTGAAAAAGAAGAAGTAGCGTTGTTTTTGAAAAGCTTCATTCTGCTTGTGGTAGGACATTTGGGACTACTACCACCACTTGTGGATAGCAGATTCCAGATTCTTCAGCTTCTCAACCCAGAATCTCAGCGACATTCCCACCAAGCTTCTAAGCCTTCAGTCTCAGACTAACACTGCACCCTTAATCCCTCCCATTTGGCAGCTTCCAGCTTCTGGCCTGCACAGGCACTGGCTCCTCTGAGTGTCCATCATGCATATGGCCACTGGGGACTCTCCCACCTCTGATCCTGTTAGGCTAGGTAATAAATACCTTTACAATGATTTTATTCTCCAAGAGAAACCTAATAAATACATGGGTAATTGGTAGGGTTTGCTTAAGTTATAAATCATCTCTATTGACTTAAGTTATATTGTTAAGGATAACTGCAAAGGTGGCACCAGGGAATTTGAGACATAGAGTGAATTAAAAATAAAGAATGTTCTTGAGATAATGTTCTGGAAAGGAATGTAGTAGCATAGTACAGAATCACACAGTAATAGTATAGCAGAATGTAGTATTTAAGACAAAGGTGTATGTTCTTTGAACACTCTGCCTGAATTTAAAACCTGGCTGCGTCACTTGCTGGCTGTGTGAACTCAAGCAAGGTATGTCACCTCTCTGGATCTCATTTCTTAGTCTTTAAAATAAGAGTAATAATTGGAACTATCTTACTGGTTTATTGGAAAAGCCAATGAATACAAATGTATAAACCACTTAGAACAGTGCCTGGCACTAATAAAACACTAGACAAGCGGTGGCTATCATTATTCTGTCCTTGGGAAGTGCTTCCTGCATGGGATACGTTTCAAAAATATTACCACAACAAATTAATAAGTGAATGCCTTATATTTCTCTCCAGACACGACCTATACGCTTATATTTGATTATTGCTGGTGGCCAAGCTAATCATTTTCTCCACTTTTGTCTCTATGACCATCTCAACTTACCTAAGTCAGTGGCCTTGAACATGAAACCCCAAAAGGCAGTTAATTCAAAGTAATTTTAAATGATAATAAAATCAATGTAACTGTATGAAAATGATCATTCATCAAGCATTGCTGGTAGGAGTATAAGTTGGTGGAAAATTTACTCTTCTCTTATTCAATAATCAAAAGAAGCACACGCAAAGTATTTATGTTACAGAATGTTGACCTCCTATAGGGTGAAAGAGACCAGCACCGCCGAACCCGGAGGATTGCTATTTCTTGTCTTCAGGTGTATACTCAGCACCATTAAGAGTACTTGGTATCCAGCCTATCATTGATAAATCACAAAAAGCCTGCAGGGAAGAATTTGTTATCTGAGCTATCTGCCTTTTAAAGAGAAGTACAGGAGACTACACAATGGCTGACTTCCTCATGTTCCTGGTAAGCGAAGGAGTCTGAACTTGAATCAAGTTCTGTTTGACACTAAAGTTGTCCACTTTCCATGTGCCATTCTGCTCTGAGCCATGCCATGTATATTTCTAATAACTCATTATCCCAACCCTTTAACTCTTTGATTCAATGACACCAAGACTATCCACAAATTTTCACAAGTGTCCCAATCAACAGTTGTCTTAAAGTCAACTTCTTAAAAAAAAAAAAAAAAACCCGCAGGATAAGGACATGAGAATTGTTGGAAGGCTCCTTGGCTTGCTGCCACATCCCTGTCCCTCCCCTTTCTGCCCTGCTTTGATGCCTGCAAACCACACCTCCTGGCACTTGTCAACCACCAGTTTTCTGCAGGGGAAAGCAATGGTACAAAATCTGGGTATAGCGGAGGGAGGCAAGTGAAGCAGTCTCATTCCTGCAACTCTCTTTCTGATCAAAGCAGAGACGTCACAGCTGACGTACCTGCTCACTCTGTGCCCACTGCCCTTGGTTCCCCATCTCAAGTCTGCTTCTTTGCAGGCAGACATGCCCCAGTGCTGGAAACTTTCTGTGTTCTCTTCATGGTGAGTCATGAAATGATCACTATGTGGTACAATTCAGTAACTTCTTGGCAACTCTGGGAACCAGTGATTTTTCCCTGAAGATTTTTCACTCTGAATTCAATTAATTGGTCATTATAATTAGCAGAAATGTAGTTCTCCACTACTCTCTTGGAAGTAGATCCACTACAGTATTGGAGGCTACTCCTACCCAGCACCACACACAGGATTCCAGCAGATATCTTCATTAGCATGCAGATTCTACCGTCTCTAATTGAGCCGTAAGAATCTTGCCATGAGCATCTAGGTGGAATCCTCAAGCCACAAAAAAAAAAGCCCAAGACTTGGGCCTTCCCCAAACAGACTTTGGAGGAACAGAGTTCATTTTTTCAAACCATGTTCTTTTTCTGTTAAATATAAACCTCTTTTTTCCTTCCTCTTCTATCAATTCAAATTAAATTATGAGGTAGATAAAGTCAATAATAAGATGCTAGATGGATCTTCATAAAATCAAGTCAAAGAAATTGCATTTTTTAAGTTTAGCCCTCCCCATTTCTGTAGACCGTGCTATACCTCCTCAGGACAACCTCATCACTCCACATGCCAAGAATCATGAGCTGGAAGGGACGAGCCATGCCAGACCTTTCAGCATAAAAATTAGGGGCTCTACCTGTCCTACTATCTCTGCTACAGATGCTCAGAGGGGCCAATGAGGCACTGAAGGAAGCTCAGGCTCTGAAGGGTAACAGACCAAGATTTGAGGTCCCACAGAAGTGCTCTGTACCAGCATTACCTGAGAAAAGCTGTCCCAGCCTCCAATGCCCACAAAATCCGCATACTTTTAGAAGGTTCATGACAGAGATTAGATATGGAAACCAACATATGAGAGCTAACATATGAGGTATGACTGGAAAATATGGTGCATTTAAATTTAAAAATGTATTTCACTGAAGGACACACTGTCATTTACTCTTCTCAAAAAATATTCCCTTTACTTAGAGTACACTTAGCAAATCATTTGCGCATTTCTGAAGCAGTTCTGGGAGTTCTCCTTCAGTGACTGACTTTAGTTGCCCTGTCACTGCTGCCTCAGTGTCCTGAATCAATTCAAAACATTGACTGTTCGTGGTTACTTTGACCTTGGAGAAGAGCCAGGAGTTGCATGGCCCCAGATCTAGTGAATACGGTGGATGAGGACTCACCTGCATGTTCTCATGAGAAGCTTTTCCAACATTTGGCAGCAGCATTCACCAACTGCTTGATCACATCTTGTAAAGACACACAAAAATATGACTTCCACAACAGCTTCAGAAAGTGGCCAGAAGAATGAGATAAACATGTTCTAAATGAAGGGAGCATTTGTTGCAGTGTATCTGTTACTCTAATAATCTTTAATTTAAATATTAACTGTATTTTTGATCAACCCTTGTATCAAGGCTCATAGAGGCAGGTGCTGTATCAAGAATGTACAAGCTCATCAACTCCTTGCAGTAACTCCATGAGGTAGATGCTGCTGTCCCATTTTATAGAAGGAAAAACTGAAACTTCAAGAAGTTCTTTGCCCAATATTACTAAATGAGCAAGAAGTGCTAAGCCAGATCTGACTGACCTCATGAGTAGTATCTTCTGACCTTTAAATTGTATGCCTCCTCTGCCTTTGTGAACAGTACTAACTACTTGTTCCAGGACCCGGCCCTATATCTGTAGTTCCTTAATGATGAGACCATTAGCTCTACTCACCACATTACCTCCAGTGCTTAGAACTGTCCAACACAGAGTTGGAGCTCAGCAATTAACAGCTGAATAAATGAATGAACGAGTTAATGAATGAATACAAAATGAACAGGAATTTAAATGAATGCAAAACACTGTTTCTAAACCTTTCACCAGTCCCTACTGCTGAAATGCTTTTTATTAATTTCTTCCCATGAGCCTCATGCTTTGATAAATTTAGTCTTCCAAGTGGAAACCAATGACAAATTGGGTTTTCCAATGTTTAATTAATCAAAGATAGATAAATTGCTAAGCAGCATTTCTAATCAGCTTGAAATACATAGTACGACAACCAGCCTGAGTTGTTTAACTCCAGACTAAAACAAATGTAATGATCAGCTAGCTCAGATGCCCTCATTTACAAGAAAATGAAGACACTAACTCCTACAATTCCAAAATTCCACAATTAGCCTTTGAACCTGTGGGGGTCTGGGGACCCAATTAAGGAAACACTTCCCTAACGTGACACATGTCATATATCAGAGTAACAGCTTAAGAAAGGACTGGACTTCGGTGTCAGCAAGCTAAGTAAACACCTGCATTTGGTCCAAATCATCATTGAACACCCATCAAATCTCCCAGCTCACAGTTTTGTATATAGAATCTTCTACAGTAATATGTCTATAAACTTCTAGTGCAGTGTGGTTATGTATGGCACGCCACCAAATGTGTGCAAGCCACAGCTGAATGCACGCCATGTAATTGTACATAATTGAATATTCAATCTACACATGTCATTGAATTGGCAAGTTCAATAAGCCAATGTGATGCCTTCATAGTTTTATATACATAAAATTATATCTGTACTAAATATTTAGGTCATAAAGAGTATTAACTAAATGCTGTTTTACCTTCTACCAGCCTTAAGAAATTAGTCGTTGGCAAGAGTTTTGAATTTCTGTTTTCCCCTTCCTGCTGGCATTCCTGTGTTTGCCTTCCCCAGGCTAACCCTATCTTGTATTTCGCTTTGCTTTTCAAGCTTATCACCCATGTTCGTCTTACTAAACAATGTACCACTTAGCTTTATTTGTGTCATAAGCGTCACAGAAATGGCATCATGTGGCATGTATTTTTGTGTGATCAACATTTTTGCTGAACATTATGTTTGTAACTATACATATGTGGCTGTGGTTCACTCACATCACTCCATAAAAAGTCACTTTTGAACTTAAAGTATTGCTTTCTTTTTTAGCACTTTCAATTTAGAATCATTTTTCCCATTTATAAGTATACACATGCATAATGGTTACAATGAGCTTGAGTACTCTGCACCCATATACCTCGCTTTAACATCCCAATCCCTTTCCCTCCCCACTTTTGGCCCTCCCGCACCTTCCCCATCCCCCGTAACTCCCACTATCACATCCATTTGGTTCTACAAAATGCCTTCCTTTCCTAAAATGACTTTCATCTAACTTAACCACTTAATGCAAATACATTGAGATAAACAGACAACTAACACTAACTGCTGCAATAAACAACCCCAAGTCTGAAAGAAGTGTTTCATTTTCTGTTCCCATCACAAGAAAATGGGCGGTCTCTCCAAGAAACATCTGAGGGACCCAAGCTCCTTGTTTCCTGTGACACCAATATCTTCCACCCTGGCCTTCCAGGGGCCAAGGAAGGAGAAAAGAGAACAAACAGATCTTTCTGGGTTAGGAGAGACTGAGAAACACCTGCTACATGTCCAGGAAAGGGAAAGGATTTGTTAAGCATTCCTCTGGCTTTTGTTGTATTTAAAATGCTTCAAGAGAATTTTCTGTGTTTAGAATTAGAGAATTAGCCTGAACAGACTAATGTGTTACCCAGTGTGCCTTCCTTTGTGAATATTTTAGCAGCAGTAATGACCGAATGATTTCCAGGGCAGCTTTGATGAGGAACTGTCTGCTCTCTGTTTAAACACCCCCAACCCAGGGACCTCACTGACCCAGGAGGACAAGTCCCCCGTCTGCTCCTCCTAAACTAACTGCTGCTTATTGCATACACAACATACAGCTGCAAGTAGTGACAAGACGAAGGTGTTCCTGGGCTTGTGCCAGCCGAAGACGATTCACGATGACTCACATTCAGATTGGTGAAAGAGTCACCAAGGCTGCAGGCATCTGTGACGACGACGGTAATTCCATATTACAAATACCCGACTTTGGGTTTTGTCTTTTTTATGTTCCAGCAAATTTTCATAGAGTTTTTCAAAGTTTGGATGTATTAGATGTCTCCAAATCGCAAAATAGTGGAGAGCCAGCTGGTTTTGCCTTTACCCAACTGTTCCCAGTGTTCCCACTTTCTCTCTTTCTCTCTCTCTCTCTCTCTCTCTCTCTCTCTCCCCAGTAAATTACAATTGATAGAAATGATTCTGACATTCAGATTTGGTAATCTTTCCTATAGCTAGCCAAAGAAAAATGACAGCATATCTCTAAATCAGGTCTTTGTATACCACACTCTGTGGAGGTCAGGACTTTTGTAGGAAAACTAGTACCCACTTTATGGCTGAGCCTGGATTTTCAAAAAAGGCACAATAAATCTTATTGTCAGGTAACAATGCTGAAATATTTTCTCCATTTCCAAAATATTTTGCTCCAGAAATCTTAACTCTCTATGAATTATTATCTCTGTTCTGGCCCTGTGTGTTTAATTTGATTGTCAAAACAAATAACCATTTTCCTTATGGATGTCCATGGGGATACCTCAGAGAAATTCTTAGAGTAATTAACTTGAATGGAGATATACTGGTTATATTTCAGCCAGGAACTGGCAAATTTTTTCCTGTGAAGAGTTAAACAGTAAAATATTTAGGCCTCCATTTCTCATGTTCTCTGTTGCAATCACTCAGCTCTGCTGTTACAGCATGAAAACAGCCAAAAGTGAGGGAACAGGACTGTGTTCCAATTAAACTCCACTAACAGAAGCCACCCGCAAGCCAGATCAGCCCCACTACTATTGTTTCCTCCTTCTGGTTTAAGCCACAAGCCTCTGGTCCCCAAGAAAACAGCAGAGTCAGTCCTGAATCTACTCAGAGGTAAATAGAGACCAGTGACGGTCACCTGAGGAGAGAGTGGAACAAGGACAGGAGGCCTGCGACCAGCACAAACAGCTCTCCTGTCTTCTGTGCTTCAGCTGCTCAGAGTTCAACTTGGGAAACTGTAGACTTGCTGGTGGTTTATCCAAAGGAAGAGGACGACGATGGTGTCGACCATGCACCATGGAGAGGCACCTATGAACTTTCACAAAGGGGACCTTCCCTCCAGACTGAAAGGAGAACAAAGCCTGTGTTATGGGCCACTCTCACGGCACTCCTGGCTCCACATTCACTTCCCACTTGCTATCTAGGTCCTCTGGTACCATCTTCAGCTCTGCACGCTTCATCTTAGCTGAGCTGCCAGGAGAGCATGAGCAGAGACAGAGCGGCAGCCATGAGGACAAAGAATGAGGACTAGAGCTGCAGCGAATTCCAGTTCGGACCCTGGGCTACATTCCTCTACTGCTCCTGCCTCTTACGCTTTTCCCTTAAGAAATCAGGTCACTGTTTGTGCCTCCTGCTGAAGCCTCCGGCTGTGTAGCTCCACTAACACCACCTTCCACCACGTATTAGGTGAGTGCTGAGAGCTCTCTACACCTGCTTCTCTACTAGCCAGCCCATCTTGGTAACTGTCAAATCCGTTCTTTAACTCCTACAGTCAGAAACCCTCAGAACTCCACCCCTGACCCCCTTCCCCCTCAACATTCACTTTGATGGTGACTCAACCCCTTCCCACCACTTCTGCCTCTACCACCCTACTCCAGGTCACCATCACCACTTCAATCTCTTGGAGCTTATATCAGGTCCCCATTTGTAGGTGACAAATTCCAAGTATATACCAACAACCCAAATGCTTCTCTGAGATCACAGTTTGCCTTTCCTTTGCAACTCAATCTGTCTCTTCCTAAACAAGAACAGCCACCTAAAGTCTAACACGCACATAGCTGAGTGAGCTTCCTGCCTTGCCTCTTGGACAAGTTGCTTTAACAGTTCTCCCCAGGTCAGTAAATCAGGAGCAACTCCTCTCTCTCTCCCTCTCCTTCTCTCTTCTTCTACCTCACCCTTCCTCTCTCCTTTCTTGCCTTCTCTTCCTTCTGTATCTTATACAATCCATGAGCAATTTTTTGTCTCTACCTTTAAAGCAAATCTAAATCCACACAATTCTCTACGACCATCACATCAACCCACCGTTTTTGCACATGGTGATAACTTTCTGCCTCGTGTTCCCCGTTTTTTTCTCTCTGCAGCCACTTCTCCACCCAATGGGCAGAGCATTATTTTGAAACTAAAGTCACATGACATCACTCAGTTGCTCACAACCCTTCCCTTTCCAGATTATTTTTCTGACAAGCTTTACCTATATGTCTAATCACAAACTAAAAGAAGAAAGAAGATGTAGATTGTGGTATTCAGGGACCACTGGAAGTTCCAGTGTGTTCGCTGTGGCCTAGGACTTATCCAGATCAAAAACCTGTTCATCTCTGCTTACAAAATATTCATCTGTCTTATGACAGTCAACTCTTTTACTCCTTCTCCTTCCTTGGCTGATTCTCTTGGACCTACAACTTTGTCATTGGGGTGATTCACACTAATTTTCTAAGCAGTTCTCTATTTTCAAAATATTTAATGACCAGGTATTTGCAATAATTGTTAACAAATATATCAAGTTATTGTTCAGTAATTCTTTTATTCATGTACAATCATTCTGACCTCACGATATTAGCAAATATAGGTAGCATTTTCCAAACATTTACTGTGGTTTTAATTTGCAGTAAAATCTCAACTGATCATTTTTTAAAATCTTATGATGTGGCTACTACTATTCACATATTTTAGACCAGCTAATTGAGGCCTGGAGAAGCACAGTCATTTTCCCAAAGATAAGTAAGAATGAAACTAGGCTTTGCATCCCGGCCTGTCTGGCTACAAAGCCTGACTCTTTTCGACCATGCTGGAATTTTGCCTCAAGGAAAGAATTGGAGCAAATGAACTCAAAGTCACGAGCCCTAGAGTCAAGGGAACCTGATTTGAATCCTGCCTCTCTCCCACTGTGCAGCTTTTCATTGTTTATATTGTCTTTCTGAGCCTCAATTTCTCACTTGAAAAGTAAAGCAACTAATACCCACTGTAGGCAATTGTGAGGAATGAGCTGGATACAGTAGGTAAAATTCTAAAGCATCTTAGTTATTATTATTTCTGATTGGACAGATAAAGAAGAAGGGACAATGAAATTAAGTGGCTTACTCAAAGCCAACAGCTATTAGGGGAAAAATCAAAGTTTGCTTATGTTGGTAAAAATGCTGACCTATGGTTTAGCCTAACAGGACTCTGTCCCAAGCTTTGTGCTCTGTTAACAGGCCACACAGCAGCACTTGAGAACTGTGGGGTAGGCAGCATCGAGGCCCATCTCTCAAGTTTCTAGAATTGTCACTGATATTAGAAAGAGAAAATAGAAGTGCGGCTAAATTTTAGTATTACCATAGATTTGGTTCTTAAAACAACATATTTGCTCCCTCACAACTTCTACGAGCCAGGAGTCCAGACATGGCTTCACTGAGGCATCTGTTTGGGTTTTGTGAGGTGGTAATTAAGCTATCAGCTGGGGCTGGTATCTGTGTCTCAGTTGGGAAAGATCTGTTTTCAGCCTAACACAGGCTGTAATTACAATTCATTCCTTGTAGTTGTAGAAAGGACACCTTTAGCTAATAGCTGGCTGGTGTCTGGGGCCCACGCTAGTTCATAAAGGTCACCACAGTTCCTTGCCACAAGAGGTTTCCTGACTTGGCTTCTTCAACACCAGCAGGGGAGTGAGACACAAAGATTCCACCCCCTTGTGTAATTAATCACGAAATCGCTCACATGCAGTCATGTGCATTGCGTCATCTCAGCCATTTTCTACTGGTTACAAGTGATTCACAAGTCGGTCCTGCCCACATTCATGGGGGAAAGCATTGCAACAGAGAAAATGAACTTGGGGACATCTTAAAAGTCAGTCTAGCACACTAGGTATGGTGACAGACATCCATGGGAAAAACATAGTGATGATAGGCACCTATCACAATTATTAAAAATTACCTTTAAAAAAAATCTGTCTACAGTTTGCATAGGTGGCCTACTTTGGCCATTGCCGATTGAAGGCAGTAGTTTAGAAGCAGTTTAGCCTCTGTGCTTTCGGTACGTTATAACTCAGTAGAATAGCCCTGGGGTTTTTTTTACTATTTCTTACAATTTCCTTGAAAGTAGACATTCTGTATTTCATCCTACAAATTATATGCTGGTGGTGCAGGCTAATTTTAACATTATTAGAAGGCTGATTATTTTTCTTGTTTTGAGCAACAAAAGAAACTCTAATTTAGTTCTCATTTAACCAAAACAAAACAAAAAATCTTAATTCTAACATATTGTCAGCCCCTGAAGAGACTGGAAAAGTCCAGCACTGTTGTTTCATTTTAATGCTTGATCTTCTAAATAAGCTGACAAAGAAATGACATATTTCAACTGAATTTATCAAATGTTTATTATTTTTTAGTTCTAGTTATTCAGGGTAATTATGGCTTTATAATTCCATAAACACGTTCTGATGTAAACAACTGTGAAAATTGCATTTCTGAATGTTCCAACTGTGCCCACAGACATAATCAGAAGCAGTAATTTATTAGTCAGTCTAATAATTAGGAGTAATTAACTACTAGAAGCAATTAGGAATAGTAATTCATTTCTTAACATAATGTAATGAGCTACTTTTTCAATGTATGCTGAATATTTAGCAACCAGTAATTACTTTCAGAGGAAAGAGAGAAAAGTGCTGCTTGGTTAACACCCTGGGATGGCTGGCATGTGAGTCAGTCTGGCCCATTCACATGGAAAGTTGACAAGTTGCCGGGTGGAATGCTACTCAGGTGAGCTCTGTGGCACACTTGGAAAGAAACTGTCTCAGGATTTTGCACTTGTTTAATCACTGAGTACTGACTGAGTATCTCCCAGGTACCAGCTCATCTGATCTAAACACTGGTGGGTGATATAAAAGTGAGCAAGATGGCCACAATGCCTCCTCCAAAGTAGTCAATACTGGAGGAAGAGATCAGCAAAGGTGCTGAATAGCACGATGGGAAAGAACAAGATGTTAGAAGAATGCAGCACAGAGCAAGGCTTTTGTTTGGTTCTAACATAGGCGTTCTCTCATTCTCCAGCCTGTAAACCAAGACATTAACTAGAAAGGGGAGTAGTCTCTGGTGCTGGCAAACACATAGATAAAAAGCCCTTGCAGTGCGACAGAACTGGGCCCCTCCAATGACCTATGGGAAGAACCCGGAAGCAGGAAACAGGAGAAAAGATGGGTGCTGGCCTGTTCTTTGCAAGCATGGCCAGAGCAGCCATGTTAAGGTCTTACAAGCAAACACTGTCCCTTAGGAACAACATGGAATCACTAAAGGACTCTATGTTAGGGGATGGCACAGTTGAGATTGCCTTTTTAAAAGATCACTCTGGCAGCTGTTGGAAGGTAAAATGAGAAAAGGCAAGAGAGGACGTGACAAGAGAGGATGTGACAGCCCAGGAGCATGCTAATGAGTGGCTCGGTTCAAAGACATGCCATATATCCCAAGAAACGCAGTCTGAATCGTGAATATTTCCGAATAATACATGCGGTCCTTGATGGATTAGATAAAATAATGACAGAAAAAGAACGGTGATGATGGGCATAGCTGAACAGATATGAAATCATAAATTGATCCAAGGGATACAATTTTGAGATAGAGTTGCAGGCTTGGTTGTCACCGTGATTTGGGACACATTGACTCGGAGGTACTCACGAGATAAGAAAGGGAGCTGCTGTGCAAACAGATGAGCATGTCCATTTGGAGGTTAGACAACAGGCCTCTCGACTAAGGGTATGGATTTTGGGTGCTGTCAACCTAGAGAGAAAGGTCAACTTGAAAGCAGATTAAGGAGAAAACACAGTCCAGAGTAGAGTCTAGAGAAACTCCAACAGTTGAGCACTCTGCACCCCTGAAGTCTCCCCAGTTATTTCTCAGGATTCCCAATGCTGACTCATGCGCTGACAATTCTTCCCCGACGGCCCCTTCATAATATTTCTCTACCAACAAAACTTTCAAGAAAGACAGAACTTTGCTGCCACTACCTCACGTGCCCGATTTCTTAATTAGCACCCAATGCTAGCTTTATTCCTAGCGCCCTCTCTTTTTCCCAAGAAGGCAGCCTCCTGGAGTAAAGCCAATCTCAGTCTTCACTGTTTCATTCGCCCACACTGATTGTGGTGCACAACCGAAGACACCCACCTTGCAGCTCAGGGGGACACATTCTCTTCCTCAGGATCACACAACAGGCTCTCAACCCGAGGACCATACACAGTCCTGTGGCAGGCTTGTCGAATGGGTGCCAGCCAGATACATCTGATGTCTCATCCTTCATCCTATCCTAAAACCACCACTCACAGGACATGGGCACGCTGGAACCTGCAGGGGGCCACGAGCACGCTCACCAGTGTGGTAGCTGAAACCAGTCTTTACAGACCAATTTTTTTCAGCCACAATACCCTTCAGAATAAAAATTAATGAACGTGTTCTAATCTGAAGCCAAGAGCATCTAAGTCAGCAGACATTTTCTAGTGTTTGAAGTTTAGAAATTCCACTTACCTTATCTTATTTCATTTATACTGCAATCCTGTGAGGTATTTGTCATTACTTGCATGACACAGATGAGGAACCCAAAGACTCAGAGAGGTTAAGTTAATTACTCGAATAGCAGTCAATAGTTGTTGGAACAGTAATTGAAAACCATATCTTAAAAGTTTTGTAGAATTACTACAGAATGCTCAAAGCTATTCAAGCTAGAAGAGTCATAATTGATAAAAGATTTAGTAGATCTATGTCACCAGAGCATATAAAATCTGACAAGATTGTCTGAAGCCAAATGAATCTAAGGTAACTTTTGATCATATCAAGTTATTTAAAAAGTTGTATAATTCAGTGACAAAGTCATAATTCCAGGAAGTACATGTGGGGAAGAGAGGAAAGCATTATAAATTCAGGATAAAAACATTATCTAGATTTCCATTTGATATAACATCATGAAGTGAGGAAAAAGTGTGAGCGGTGTTTTCAAAGTATGGTCCATCATCAAAATCACCCAGAAAATGTATCAAAGCGCAGGTTCCCTGGTTCTTTCATGACCTACTGACTCTGAATCTTTGGAAATGAACCCAGTAAGTTTGAATTTCAAAACATATCTTCAGTGATTCTTTTGCATTGTAGCACTAGAAAATCACTGAAATAGGTCATTGCAAAACTACTCGGTAGCCTGTTCACAGCATTGTGTGCAGGACAAACTAGTTTTTCTTTACATAATAACTTTTACTAGGCAGCAAGCTTTAGAGCCCTGATGGAAGAAGTTCTAGTCTACAGAGACAGCTGTTGGGGAAGAACTAACATTGATAATGGAAATTTTAAGTTTCTACTTTCTTAGTTCACGTGAGAAGGTCACTTAAATCCAGAGCCTCAGTTTTCTCACCTACAGATGAAACAAATTCCATCCTGCTGAGGTTATTTTAAGGTTGAATAAGATTCTGAGGGTGGAATGTGAAGGCAACCTCTGTCTATAGAAGAGGTGTGTGCTCTTTGTCGTGTTTATGTTGTTGTGAATTTCTTTCCAGGCATCATTACTAATTAGGACTACAGCAAACAGTAAACATTAAAACCAAGTCCATGACTATGAAGTCTTGGCAAGTTGAGTTCTCAATTCCCAGAGAGGTCAGTTCCATTTTTACTTCTGTTGTGAAAAAAATACCACGTGAAATGCTGCCAGAGAAAATATCATTTCTCAGTGTCCCTAGTCCCTTTTATTCTTTGGCTCCAAAACTAAGTCTCACCCTCCTACCGCCCCTTCATATAATATTTTTATGAAAAGCAAAAAATAATAATCTTTGAGTATTATCTGCATGATTTGCTAAGACATGTTTTTAATGAAATGCTTTTTAATTATACTCTCCTGGAACATTATATTATTGTGGTCTCTGCTGTGTTCCTAGTCATATAACACAATGAAGTTGATTCTACTGTTATAATCTTAGCTCTTAATTAAATAAGAAATGTCACTATCTCATCCCAGCATGGACTCGCATTCACTTTCTTTTCACCTACCCAGAGTTTTATACTGTCCTTAAAATACCTGTATGTGCCTTCTATTTCTGTGGTCAGTGAGTGTTTATATCTAACTTAGCCAGCTTCTGAGGGTGACCGAACTATTCCCCCAAAGAAGACCTTCTGTCCTCTTCCCTTGTCCTTTCTTGGTATGACGAATGAGTTCCACTGAGTCAACTGGGTATGCACTACGCAATTCCCTGGGGACATGGGTTAAACTCTCCAGAAGGTGATTACATGGATCTTAGCAAGAGAAGTGTCTGAAGAAATTAATGATAGAGGAGAAGGAACAAAAATAATAAAATAAAATAAAATAAAATAAAATAAAATAAAATAGATCTATAACCAAAATCAGCATGAAAAGCACTAGGCCAGAACTTTAGATTCATGGCTTCACTTAATCAGAACTCCGCTTCCCCACTATGGTGGTGATCCTAATTTCTCCTAGCAGGCTTTGATTAACTTAAGAGCGGAAATAATAGTTTGCCGGAAAATTCATGCAAACACTGGAAAAATAACTATTTTGATGTAGGGATTGAAATTCCGCATCACTGAATCTATAAAGCCACTTATGGACCATCCGTCACTGGTCCCTGAGCTCAGGTATCAAGGGAACACATTACAGACAGTTTAACTGCTGGTTTTGCTGTGGTGGTTCTAAGTCCACTCACATTCACTGTAAATCTGGAAAGGGCCTTATAAGTCATCCGATCCAGTGTCTGGTCCTCCAAATTAGAGATGTGAAAATTGAGCATAACCTTGAAGCTTGGCAGACCAATAATCCTACTTTTCTGTATATTAACAGATACTCAAAGGAGTGGAGAAATTTCCATACCCACCCATCACAGAGGGGTCACTTCTGATTTTTCTAGAACTTTCATTAACCTTCTTCCCTTAAAACCTAATTATTGGTTGTTTACATTGATTTGGGGAGACAACTCAAAACTATTCCAGAGAAGAGATGAAATGCAACGACCCCCCTTGCAGCCCTCCAACAACCAACAAGCAATGTTGCCGTGTCTTGCTCCACCAAGGGAATCAGAGTCAGTTTAGCTTAACCTCAACATTATTTCTATTCTGCCTGTGTGAAGTGTCACCCCACACTGCTGAGAGGTAAAAAGGAAGTGAAGATTGTGGCATGGTCTACACTGCTAAAATAGAGAAGTGGAGACCTGATGACACCTGGAGCCAATCACAACAAGGAGCCAACCGAACTGTTCTGGGGCTAGAAAGAAAATTTTCCACAAATTTCTTCACTAAAGGAGAGATGAGGAGTCAATATCTGCTAAAGCCAGTAGTGTCTAGTGTCAGAAAAAAAATCCATTGAAGCTATATATAAAAGCACTTGGAAGTTTTCTTAGGGAAATCAAACAAATGCCTTTACAGAAAACCTGAGAATCTAACACGGGGCTTGAAACTGGGAAGCTACTCTCTCGCTTTTAGAGGCCACTGCCTCTCTCTAAATTTTGCTTCTCTATAATTTCAGCTCTGGTCTGTCTTTGCTGTCTCTCTTGGTGAAGATCCAGCACCCAAGGCTCCAATCTACCTGGCTTCTAGGTAAGCAAATATGACACAGCCTGTGTCTCTTCATCCCTAGAACCACTCATCTTGTATCATGTGCTTGCCTCTGCCGTCCCATCAGCTTCCGGGGTGGGAGGAGCACAAGCAGACTGAATGACGAAGGGAAGTTGATGTGACACCTTAAGGGCACCATTCAGCTGCACAAACGGAATATCTGAGAATAGTTACTCAGTTTCCTCCTTCCCTCTCACCTTGTGTCTTCTTTCCAAATGCCAAATACTGAGAGTATAAGTGATAGACCCAAAGCAGAATTTGAGATTGACCTAAATCAACAGTAAGTTTATAACTCAAGGACAAGGGAACAGTATTTTCTTCCACTAATACATACATATACTTGCACGCATACACATGCATACATACACACCCCTAACCCAGGCATTTAATATATCTAAGCACACACTGGCTCTCAACAAATACTAACTGATGAATGAAGGAAAAAATAAAATGCATATGTCTGTGCGGTTGTGATGGTATGGTAGTTGGTATTATTACAAAATCTGAAAGAAATGGTTTTCTATCAATGATCAACTTCCAGTTTCCCTTTCTTTCTGCATTGAATCATTTGGGCTACTATAACAAATAATAACAAACTGGGCAGCTTATAAATAAGAGAAATGTGTTTCTCACAGTTCTAGAGACTAGGAACTCCAGTACCAGAGCATCAGCAGATTCAGTGTCTGCTGGAGCCCTGTTCCCTGATCCTCAGATGACACCTTCTCACTGTCTCTATGTAACAGTAGAGGGCAGCGACCTTTGCAAATTAGAACCGACCACTAATTCTGTTCACATGGGCTCTGCCCCGAAGACCTCTTCACCTCCCAAAGGCCCAATCATCTGTACCATCTCCCCGAGGGTTAGAATGCCAACATACTGTTCTTGGTGGGGATATAAATGGGCCAATCATGGCAGCTTCCACTGGTACCATAGAGAGAAGCCAGAGAGCTTAGAAGCAGAGCACAGGCTCAGGAAATAGACTCCTGGGGTTTAACCCGTGGGAAGCTGGACAAACTGCTTCATTTCTCTGTGCTTCTGCCTCTTGATCTAGAGAATAATACTATTAACCTTGTACCATTGATAGGAAGAATAAAAGAATTAGCATACGCATACTGCTTAGAAGAGTCTCTTACACAGCAAGTTCTATATAAGAATTACTTATCTTTCGCAGAGTGGAAGGTAATAAAAAAAATTCATTATCTTAATTATACCAGATGCATTTCCATAAATTCATTATAATTCAAGAAATACTTATTGATGTATATATCATAGATATCCATATACATTCATATTGGATATATACATAAATACATATACATATATATCATACATAGACATAAGGATATGTGCTTGTGCGTGTTTGTGTGCATGTGTGTGTAGTGTCATGGAATCAAAATCAGGTGAAACAGATAACTGCATAAGCAATTAATCCATGAGATCCACTTTCATAAATGCTACAGAAAATTACTCATTGGTGCATGAGAAATACAGAAGGAGAAGAGTAAGATTAATTTTAACTGTAATTTTCTCTGTACGACTCAGAAATGACAATGGTTAGGGCAGGTGCCAGTTTATACAAAAACCGAAGTGAAGCTTGGACTGACAAAAATCTACAGGTTAGAAGCAAAGTAGAAATGGCAAATATAATTTGTATGGTCGGGTGATTACTTGGAACCGCATCCCTACCTTAAAACTCATAGTGCCCCATCTCAGAAGGAAAGACTGGATTTGAATCAAAGAAACAATGTATCCCTCTTAGTACTCTAGGTAGAGTTTATTTTGGTTGAGACAAGCACAGCAGTAGCCAGATACAAAAATCAATGAACAGCACTTCGTGGCCAGGGGCAGTAAACTGACGCTGTCCCTTCTTACCCTCCTGTTCTCTCAGCCTCCTGCAGCTTCTCTCACCCTACTTGTTCAGTAAATTCCAACTGTAGCCATTAGCAATCAGAAGATAGACTGATTCTGATGGTAATGCCCATGGTGAAGCCCTTTCTCCTTGCCTCAGGAAGACAGTGACCTTGTTCTATGTCTTAGTAGATTTAGCTAAGTTCCTTGTTTGTGGCCATCAACCTCAGAAGGAATAATCCTCCTTAGATTACGCTCACCCTGTAGGTCTGGTTTTGGTGTGCTCTGTGGAGTTTGTGTAGAGCAAATCTATTTTCCAACTGATTCTCAAGGTCACTTCAGGCATTTCAGGACTGCTGCATCATCATTCAGAATTGATCTACCAAGAGCATTCACCCTGAGCCTCTGTCTCAATCTCTAAAGCTCCACCAGTATTTGAAAAAAAAAAAAAAAATGATGTGTTTAAAAGCTACATATTACAAAATATCTCCATCCGATTTAATAGAATCAGAACAGAAAATTAGTTGGCCTGAGGGCCCAAGAAAAAGTTGTTGCAAGGCTTGATTCAAAAATGAAAACATGTAATGAAAACAGCATGAGTTCTAGAAGCCAATGCACCAGCTCTGCCAATTACCACCTATGTGGCCCTGGACACACGGCTTAACAAATACTTGCCTCAAAGGGCTAAAATAAAACTTCAATTCGACAATGTTTGTAATGTACCTAGCACACTAGGTGTTCCAAAATTCGCCTCTTTCTCCTTGTCCTTCTAATAAAATATTGGGCAGAAGCTAAGGACCTAGAAACAGGAGAGATGGTGATGGAGTGACCCAGGCCAGATGTGGTGAATTTCCATTCATTAGTCATAGAATCTTTAATTAATTCTTATTTAGTGTGAGTCCTCAGTCCAGTAGTAGTGAGATCCCAACACCGCTGTAGGGTTCCAGGCATATGGAACCTCCACACCCTCCCCCACAGCTGAATCTGAAACAGGTCAGCCAGTCAGTTTCCATTGGGCTTGGATAATCCTCAGCTCCCTCACGTTGAGGGCTGAGAATCAGCCTCTTTTTGTTTTGTTTACTTTTAACCCATTAGCCAAAGGGGCTAAAACCAACAGCAAAATCAATGCTCATATAACAATGGCTTATTACACAAATACCAACTCCTTCACCCAGATTGGGCCACCTTGGCCAAAAGGCAACCAAAAGGCAAAAAGTCAGAAAATTTAGTATGTCATATTCTAGAAGAAATTCTGTAAAGCCCTTTAGTTCTCAAAGTAGATATCAAGGACTTACCTGAAGAACTTCCAGGAGTAAAGCCACCCCATACCATATGGACGATGTCCGAGTATGTAACGTATTGGCCCTTGGTTCAGCTGTCCATGTGCAGGCTTTCACAATACAGGAGAGAACAGTAAATTCTAGAAGAACAATATTAAGGGTAAATTTTTAATGTGAGATGTAATATTTATGATGAGACAATTTTTAATCTTGACTTTCTTGAGGTGGGAATGCTTAATCTCTACAAAGATGATATTCGCTTTATAATTTTGCAGTTAAAGAGTACCCTGTGGAAAACAGACATTTCCAACTCCCATGGTCAAAGTGATAAATGAGTGAGAATAAAGTGCAAACTTCTTGGAAGCAAATGATACTTTTATGTACATTATATAAAAGAAATTAGGTAAGAGAATGTTGTATGGAGAGACATGGGTTTTGCTGAATCATTTGGAAAGTTCTTATTGATATTGTTGAGGTAGGAACTGGTGGGAAGACAGTCTAAATGATGTCCAAATAAAATAATAAGCAGTTGATCAAAAGTTACTGATACATTCAGTGCAATGCAGCATTCACCCTGTGAAAACTAGATTTACTATTTCTTTTCTCTGACCTGTAATAAAATTACATTGTCTGAAAGCTTTTCAAAACACTGAGTACTGAAACCGCATAAGGTTTTGTAAAGATCTCACACACTGTCATCCCTAGGAATGACCACCCAACTGGGACAAAAATGATGTTGTCTGGAGATAATGCAACAAAGTGGAACCCTATACCATTCCTTAGATTTGAGTGAATCTGGGATACTCCATTGTTTTTAAAATGGTAAATATTATATTCATAGAGGAAAAAATGCTCAGATAAGAAACCCAAACTTAGAGGAGAGCCTTAAATAAAAGGACAACTTCTAGTCTCTCTGGATCCTCTTATCTTATACCAGGAGTTTGAGGCATACTTAAAGATGCCATCAGAGGGGTGGGGAGAAAAAAAAGATGCCATCAGGGATAATAAGAGAAAAACAAATTCAGTCAGGAGAAGAAGATAGAGAATCCATGTCTTAGTTACATTTTCTTGCTGTGACAAAACACCTGACATCCATAATTTAAGGAAGGAAGGATTTATTTTAGCTCACAGTTTCAGATGGTCACAGTCCTTAGATGGGCTACTGGCAATAGTAAAAGCACACGGCAGAGCCATAGCCAGAGGAAAGCTCTTCACAGCAAGATAGACAGAAAGCCAGGTGAGGGAGGAAGGGCAGAGCTACCCTGCTAGGTCCTGTTCCACTTATCCTTCCCGTCCGGGTCAAGCCCTGGAGTTCTTCCCCGCTCCCCAAGACCAAGTCCCACCTCCCAACTGCACATCAATATTTTACTACATCCAAATACGTGAGTCACTGAAGGGACACTCCAGACAAATCCATAACAGCTCACCCAAGAGACAGTCCATATGAGGGAGAGAGAGGGAAAAAAAGACAGAAAGAAAAATACAGAGAAATGAAGATTGGGAATTTCCATTCGCCTGTCCCTGTGTACTGGTCTACCAACAATCCTTTAGGAAGAAACTCTATGGCTATCTTGTAAGGGAGTTTCACCCATACTTCTCATCTCCCACCATAAATCTGCACAAAACTTAGAGCAGTCAGTTTGTGTGCCCCCTTAGAAACCAAAGATGGCTTTCATGAAACACATTCTATGAAGAGAGATGATGACCAGAGTTGATTTCCAGGCAAGAGGAGAAGAACAATGACTTGTCATTAATTTTAGGGAGAAAAAATTCCAGACACAAATGATTGAAATGGCTGAGTACTGGCTTCATGCATTCTGTGATAAATCAGATCATTACTAATGTAAAAACTAACAAGGAAAGGAATGGAAATCGGGAGTAAACTTAGACACAAGTTTTCCTACCACCAGAGGGGCTAACAGTTCAGATGATGTCCTATGAAGACAGATAGCATGACCATATCTGTAAACGGGATCTGAACCCAGACACAAGTCAGTATGAGATATGAGAGGGTAGTTTGCTTTATGCTATTTTGCAAATAAAGCCAATTAAGCCATTTTGTTGCATTGTCCTGATTCTCTCATTTTAGACTTTTTTTTATCCCTTATCTTCAATCTGGTAACTGAGAGCTTAGTGACTTTCTGCTTTCTTACCAGAAAAGCTAAGACTGGTCACTACCAGTGAGAGCTGAAAAGTAATGATAGAAAAGCACAAGGAATCTGAGGTTGAAAGAACTCTGCCAATGTTTAATCTCTTATAGCGGAGCCAGAGTGATTAGCTGGGAAGGGCGGAACCTGCTGAAGCTGCTTATGGCACAGATTCAAGTCCATTCATCTCCAGGATAAGACCCATTGTACTCTAACCCCTCCACGAGTAGGAGGAGCAAGACCAGCGCCTTATCGGACAATGCCAGAGCCCTATTGGCCCAAAGATCAGAGCTCGAGTCTTGCCAACAATGACATGAGGATTTTGTAATAATTCATTATGTGAGTTCAGTGTCTCTGCAGGAAGTAGAATCCACTCAAAAAGACTCAACAAGAGAGAATTTCTGGCCACTGATGGAATGAAGAAAACCAAGTAATGAGGTGGAGGCACCCAGAAACAGCAACAGCAGTAAGTCATCACCTTCCCTGTGACTGAAAGGACAATGGGAGAAAACAGTCTTAACTTAGCCCAGAAGATACTGAAACACAGAGAAGAAAATTCTCTGTAGGATCTCTGCTGTAGAAGACTCGGCCACTGTCCAAACACTGAAACATGGAGGGGTTAAGGATGTAAATGCTCCGAACTCCAAGTCCTCCAACCTCTGAGTAGTGTTTTTCCTTGGCTGAGTCAAACAATGAATCAGGAAACAATGTAGCCACTAAGATAATCCAGACAGATCAGCTTTGAACACACAGAGAACTGAGGAAGAACCGGACAAAGAAATGAAGAAGAAACAAAGGAATAGAAGAAATATCTAAGATAGTTATGCATCGACTGGAAAATAAACAGGAAAATAAACAACCATAGAAAATGCTGAAGTGAGAGGGCATGAGTACCTACATAAATCCCAGCAATCAGGATGGGAGTCTAATCAATTCTTTAAAAAAAAAAAAAAGACATTTAAAATTAGATTCAAATATGGAGACTTAAAAAAAAAATTCTTACTCACTTCGTCTTGCATATTTTGGCAAGTCTACAGAAGAAATGATGGGTGGAGCTTAAACATAGTTATAGAGCACTGCTTAAAGCAAAGCAAATATTCTAATTAAAGGGCCTAGCACCACCAAGCTATGAAATTTTCAACTTTAAAAGAATTATTATAGTCTCATGATTAATTGAAACAAGCTATACCTATGAAAGCCCATTAGTTTGTAGTGATGCTCCAAAGATTATACTTAAATATAAAGTATTTTCAATGCAGGTACAAGACTAAAATAATGATGAACAAAATATATGTTAATTTTGACTTTTTAGGCAATACTGATTACAAATGCACACAAATATTTTGTTTCTTCTATTCAGTACATGTCTATTTATAAAGCTTCAATATGAATTATTTCTTCATGCCAATGGAAAAAAATGAATACAGTGGTACATGCCTGTAATCATGGCTATATAGGAGTCTGAGGTAGAAGGATCATAAGTTTGAATTTATCCTGGTCCACTTAGCAAGATTATTTCTCAAAATAAAAAATAAAAAAGGGCTGGGGAGGTAACTCCACAGTAGATCACTTGCCCAGCGTGGGGAAGCTGAGTTCATCCTCTACAATCCCTAGTGTCACAGAAAAACGGAAGGAAAGAAGAAAGAAGAAGGGAAGGGCGGGAGGGAGGAAACAAGGAAGGAAGTCAAGCAGGCAGGCAAATAAGGCAAGGCAAATATTCCTAGGGTTTATATACAATAAATAAATAATCAAATATAAAAATGCTTAAAATATGCACCAATTTGTGGGTGGGCCATAGCTCGGTGATTACAGCACTTGCCTAGGAAGCCTGAGGTCTCAGAACCTCATAACACCACATAATAGCTAGAGGTGGTAACCACACCTGGAAACCCAGCACTTGGGACGCTGAGACCGGAGGATTTCTCTGAGTTCTAGTCCAGCATGGGCCACAAAGTGAGTTCAGAACGAGCCTAGACTTCTTTCCTTCCTTCTTCTGTGGTGGAGAAAGACCCTGTCCACCCCCCACAAAGAAAAATCTCCAAATTGAATGTAGTTATTATATATCTTGAATACATCCTAACAAAAAGAATAATTTTTGAAAAAAGAGGTTTAATTCAGAAATGCAAATAAATTTGTTCCAAAATTGTAAATCAAACTTGTGGGGGTTTTTTGGTTTGTTTTGTTTTGTTTTGTTTTGTTTTGTTTTGTTTTTTAGTTGTACTGGGGATAAAATTAAACTCAGGCGCTTCGTCCACAGGCCTTCTGTAATTTTATAAGACAGTGTCTTACTCAATCACTAGGTTGCCCAGACTAGATTCAAGCTTGTAATTCTCCTGCCTCAACACCCTAAGTGCTGGGATTACAGGTGAGCAGCACCACACGCAGCTAAGATTTACTTTCTTAAAGAGGAAAGTCAACTATCCAAACGCATTCCCTCATCTTCCAAGAGAATAAACCACTGATTGCTAAATAAATGCAATAAAACATGTATAAGTAACATGTATGTCTAATGATGCAAATAAACAAGGTCAAAATATCACACATCAAATATGTGACATGCAGCCCAACAGCGAGCGAGGATGGGACCAGCAGTCAGGAGGGCGGGAAGATGGTCTTGTCTTGCTGCAGGATGGTCCCTTACAAGCTCTGTGCAACACAAGCTGCCTCACCTCACCACCCACCTTTCCTCTTGAAGCGTCTAGCTGTAGAATTTCCAGATAACGTCCACCAAAAGAAAAACGTGAATCTTGAAAGTGATGTCATAGTCGACGATGTGAGTGCCACCATATATATAAAAAAATAGAAATTTGCAAAACTCAAAACAACAGAAAAATAGAGACAGGTAAGAATCAGAAGGAAAACAAATACAAAGAAACTCAAGTCAAAGTTAGGTGTACACATCTAACTTTGTGCAACAACCCATAAGTCTGCAAACTTCCCGGCAGCCAATGGGACAAGGGAAACCATCAGATTTGTAAAGAGCAGTTAAGAAAGTGAACTTTGGAGTCAGACTTCTTGGGTTCATATCCTTAATCTACCACCAACTGACTACAGGACTGACCCCAGAAGATTTTTTATCTAGAAAATAAAATCACAGTACAGTTCACAGGATTGTTGCAAATGTTTTTGTAAGCCAACATTTGCCTGACACCATTAATTTATATTCAACAGAGTGGGCTACTATCTGAAAACTGGCCAGTGGTATTTTTTTAATTTTTACATTTTACATAAAATTTAAGCACACCATTTGATCAGAAGTAGCAACTCCAATTGATTCCTGTTTCTACAACACACTAAGACTTTTATAGCTACAGTAATTCTCATTTATGTTCATAAATGACTTGTGATTGCTTAAAAGCATGAAGCAGTAACTGCCAAAGTGTTTTTAAAGCTGCATATCCCAAGAACCCAGCATAGTGCCCAACTATGGTAAATGTTCCATCAATGTTTACTGAACAAGATGAGGAACTAAGAACCTGCAATTAAGTAAAATTTGTAAAAATCAGACAAGCTTTTCACATCTTCCAAAAGGATTAACCTGTTCTCTTTCCCTCTTAAATATTCAAAGATAATACATCTTGGTTCAACCATTCAACCCAGAAAAAATGTTAAGAAGGATAAAAATGACCCTCAACCAGGTGTGGAGGAGCACACCTGTAATTCCAGGATGCTGAAAGGCTGATGCAGGTTAACAAGTTCAGGCCCAGTCTGCTCAACTTAGTAGCTTCACAAAATCCTGCTCAAAGTAAAAAATAAAAAGGCTGAGAATGTATCTTAGTGCTAAGGCCCTAGGTTCCATCCCTGATAATGAAAAAAAATGACAAGAAAGCGCCCAGCTGCCAAACTTCACTGAAGCAGGCAGATCCTTTGTATCTTAAGTTTCAGTGTTTCGTGTGGTCAGTGCCAATGGTTATCATTCAACAAGCATTTGTGGCACACTCAACAGCATTCTCGATTCTTCACCAAGTGCCAGGGATGCAGTAATGGTAAGACCTGAGATTCTTAGGGAGAGAATGTCTCAATGTCAACCTGAGTTCCATAACTTCAAGGAGAAAAAAAGGGGGAGATGCGCACTAATAAAGGCGCGATACAGAGCATCTATCAGAATAATGAAAGCAGCACACAATGACAGTATGACAGAACCCAGCGGTGAGATTGCATAAGCCAAAACCGCAGCCAAATACCATGTGCAGGCTGTAGAAACAGAAGGCCCATCGCCGCCATTCTGCCATGCCATTGTTTTGTGTTTTCCATTTCAAAGCTACCTGGAAATAGGTCAGTAAAAACAAATCCCATAATAGACTCTAATGAAAGTCTCAGACAATTTTGGGTGCTTGACACTCATCACATGGAAAGCCTGCCATGTGTCACCTCTGACAGAGCACAACAGTCGATGTTTAAACATTCCGTCTCCTCCAGTTTTCTTTCTGAAATGCACCCAATTCATCTTGTGTGATGTGAAAAACATGGTCGGATGTCTGAGTGATGAAATCACTCAAAAGAATCCAGCCACCACAAACAAGATATTACCATATTAATATTTGATTCAAGAGAATGTGGGACTGGTTATCAATAATTCAGTCATCACTTAATATCAGAGACAAGAAATGTGCCTGGTAGTTGTGTTAGTTTACACATTTGAGTGACTAAGATGCAGCACATTATTGCCACTGTCACGTTTCTTCCGTCACACAGTGACAGCGTGGCTTATGAAGACTGAGATGATATACGTATTTTGTCATCTAGATCCATAAACAACTAGGAACAGCTAGACCAGCCCTCCTGGGAGGAGGTGTTAAGGGGAATACAGACTAGGAGCATATTTTTGTTTGAATTATTCCAGAAGAAGCAGTCCTGGAGACAAGGAGACAGAAACAAGTTGTTTATTTGGAAGGTGATGAAAACAACAGTAGGAAGGAGATGAGGCGGAGAAGTCAAGGTTAACTAGTCAGCGATCAAGGATGTGTTGCCAAGCCAGCTACCACTGTGGGTACCTGGAGTCTGATGAGCTGGCAGCACAGTGACATCAATGTGAAACCTATCTCTGAGTTGTCACGCCCAAAGAATGAGAAAGCTGGAGAATCTACAACCCAGTTCCTATAGTCATGGGTAGAGGCTTCTCCACAAGAGCATTCACTCTTAAGCAATAACAACTCAACACATGGGCAGGAAACCGGGTCTCAGAGAAATCCTCAAACACAGGCACGCAGGGGTTGACAGATGGAAAGGGGGATGAGGCAAGACAGTGGTGGCATCTGCCACCATGTAACAACAGCTGAAACCAACATTCATTAAGTACCTACTCTGTGCCCAATACATTACATGTGTTATAACACTGAATCACCACAAGAAAGACATGACCCATCGTCCAACTGAATGAACTAGATGGCAAAAACAATACAGGACTTACGCAGCTGGTCCAGGCCCAGAACATAAATGAGGACTTAGAGTCCATTCTTACTGTCTTACAGTTGGCACCTTACTAATTAGCAGCATTAGAATCCCTCTGTGCCGTGATGTTAGGCAGTGCTAGGTCATTTAGACACAACCTGCAGAATCGAAATTTGGCTAATGGTTTCCAAATATTGTTTTATTTTTCCTCTAGCCCTTTTTCCTTTTATATCTACTATCTAAGTTGGGCTGTTAATGATCTGAAAACAGCCTAGAAAGGTAACTTTGGCTTAAGCAAGTAGGACAAGAAAATTATGGAGTAAACAAGTGGGAAAGGAATAGGCTACTGAAAAAATGGAGGACAGTGGAGTTAGTATTGTTACCCAGCTGCTTAAGTAAGTGCAAGCAAACCAGAGGTTGAGAACAGCACCTTCAAACAAAATCCAGTAAATGGAATGTGCAGAAAGAATCCTTTGGTTGTAGCTGCAAAGTCTGGCAGATGGCAGAGGCCAGCACAAGATGGCCTTTCCATGCCAGGCAATTGACTCCCGTTTCCTCCTAGGGATGATAAACCACTCTTACAGATTTCTGAGCAGCAAAAGCATCATACACAAAGCAGTATTTCATGAAGATCAATCTGATGGCCACAAGCCAAATGGATTGAAAAGAAAGAAACAAGATTGGAACCAGGAATGCAGTGGCAAAGCATGAAGAGGGCTTAAAATCTTTTCTTTGGGTCCCCAGGGTTTAAATTTTTACTGATTCATTTTCCCCCTTTCGTGTCCTAAATTAAGAACTAACCAACCTAGCTTGGCTCAAATCTTGAGCAGCGTTTCAAGGACTTGCTACTGGCAAATGACATTCAGAAAATTACCTCTCTTCGATTTGTGAGGTATAAAATTCTAGCCAGTCATTTCCTTTGCTTTTCACTCATTGCTCTGATTCATAGGAGACTTTTACTAGGAAAAAGTGAATTTTTTTTCTCATCTCTATAATGGTAAGTTTCTAAATCAGAGCTTAAAAGTTCTGATGTCTGGGGATCCAGGAAACTAAATGCAGATATGTATTATCACATCTTTCCAGCAGGGTCACGAGACTTTCTTAAACACTTAATGCACACAACGCGTGCACACAAAGGTCTGATTTCTGCCTCGGTTGACGCTCTGGATAATATGTCAGTCTTGACTTTTATTCAAAGAAGGGGTTTCTCAATTCTAAGAACCTTAGGGAAGATGCTTCCAAAAAGTTTAAACAGCTCAGTGTTGTTACTCAGGACCTTCCCAAACTTGTAATGCAATTCTAATTTAAACTCCCATGCTCATTTGGATGCTGATCAGTGAGCCAGTGGCCACTAGCCAGCATTATCCCCTCACTAATCACAGAAGTCTAGTCAACTCTTTGCTAGTGGCTGATTGGAAGAACTGTTTATTGCTTGAGGAAATTCACCATCAAATACAGACTCAGAACCATTTTGAGTGGCAGATTTCCAGTTTAGGCAAAACCTTAAAAAGGACGCATGCTGAGACTACAGAAATCACAGGCGTCGGGAATATCGCAACAGTCTTTCCAGGAATTTTTAGGACACGCTCAACATATCCCTTCCTTCCCCACTTCTGAATAAATTGAAAAATACGGTATTAAGTAACAGGTGGATGGCTGAGGTATCACCTTCCTTATCCTAATATGTGTTACTTCATCATCAAGTTACATGAGTCTATGGTACTTGTTCGTGTATGCACAACAGAAACAAAAACCACGCAGAAAAAAAAAAGAGAGAGAAAGGCTTAGTAAAAGTGTGACAGTTTGCTAAGCCACAAGCCTATCTTCATTGATGTCATTGGTACTGGTTTCCAAGGTGATGCAGCTTCAGTTCCATCATAAATTGCCCTCTACTTGAGGGGCATCTGATTGAAATTATGTCCACTTTTGGCAAATACATAAGATGAAAATGTATGTCCACAGGGTCTAGAAGGCTGAAAAATAAGTCAGATACTGACAATGCAAATCCGTCAGCACAAGGCAGAAGAGAAGAAACGCGTCGGTTCCCACTGCCAAGCAGTCCTTCCACAGAACAGAAAAGGCCCAGCGGGCTCCAGGGGACGCAGCACAGCCTGCAGCTGAGTGGGCAGCAACAGAGATCAATCCACTCGCTGCTCACTGCTCTTCCAATCATTCAGGCTTGTGTAATAACTCTGCTGAAATAAGATTTAAAGCACAAAAGTATTTTGATGTATTTATTAAGAACAGACCATTTTCCAGTCCACTGTGACACCCAACAGCTGTACGGAGGGTGGGTTCAACACTGGTCTTCTGGCGACAGTGCTACCAATGTATGTGACTAATTACACAGCCACCTGCGGTGCTCCAGATGGGAACATCTCCACTCCAGCTGGGGTACGCACCAAGCGTGGAACATGCTTGGCAAGGGAGGCTACAGGCTTCGGCAGCCAAGGAATGGAACGGCTTGGCCTATTTTCCCTTTTGAGTTCCAAACTACAGTTCAGGGAAAAAGAGGTTACTCATACTTTAAAGTATTTCCCTAAGGGGCTACACTGGCTGGGATGACCTGTGTCTTTCAGGTCTGTAGCCTCAAGTCACCAGTTTGTGTGATTCAGTGTGTCTTTGGATCTGGCCATCAGAAGTAAATTTATTCATTTATTTACTTATTTATTTTACCATGTAATGAGTTCTGAAAAACACCAAAAATGAAGCAGTGATATAGAACGTCTAGCTACCTGAAGTGCATAGAAGCCAAAAGAATGACACCAGTTTGGGGGGTGGGGAGGGAAAGAGTTTTACTGCACAATCAATCTTCCAGGAAATGAGGAACCCTAAGCTTATCTCTGCCTCTTGGACCTGCTGGTATCAGGAGAATTTATAAAAAAGGGGAGAGGAGATGCTGCGGATTGACTAGAGAATGAGAAGAGAGAGTTCTAGGGTACTTCTGTGTGTACATAAACACCATCACACCTTTTGAAGGGTCACAACCTTTCTTTGGGGTGGGGGGCGGAGGAGGGAGTGACATTGTGCACAGTGAATTTTGAGCTCTTGATGTCTAAAGTTATTGACCAGAGAGGAGCTGGCTTCTTTTGCACATGTCTGTTCTTGGAAAGCCAGTTTCATTTGGTCCTTGAGTGGAATCGGAAGGCTTTCCCTGAAAAATAACTTACACACTTAGTTATGTAAGAGGCCTGAATGATCTCAGTATATATAACATGTGTTAGTCATGCTAGTTAACAATGGACCCTTTCGAAGAGGAACAAATGAACTGCTAGGCCCAGGTGACAGGGAGGAGCCCGAAGTGAAGGTCAGACACAGTCTACAGTAAGCTTCACCACATCCCATGGCTCTCCGCACAATGGCTTACCTAGACACCCGGGGATATTCACATTTCATCTCTGTCTATGAATTTCTGCTAAACTATATTGTAAAGTGATGACTGCTAAGCTTGCTAATATGAAAAGAACAAGTTCTACCTGATGTTCAACTTCTGAAAATCTCAATGCCAACCCAGACTGGCTTGTTCCTGCTTTTGAGAGAGATCTTCTGGATTCTTTGAAAACAAGTCTATAAAGCAGAACTGAGTAACAACCTCCTCAGGTTTGGCAGTGGAAAACAATGGATGGGTTAATTTTGTGTGATTCCAAGGTGGACTCACTTCTCTGGAGGTATTGAAAAACAGCTTTTGGCTTATTGCTTGCCTTTGAAATGGCCATTCCAGCACAGAGCACACAGCTTTTGAAAACCATTAGGCATTTTTGAAAACACAGTGTAGTCAGACATCTGTTCTTGCCATCTTAACGGTATGAGAGGGAGAATAATCTGTACTAAACACTCCTCATCAGCCATTTGTTGGAGAAATGCAGGATTTACTCAGACCACATTAAAAGCTTGCCAATTGCATTCCCTTGAAGTTTACCTATTATTTTTTATCACATTCCTTGCCTAAAATAAGGCATTCATGGCAACATTGTTACTCTATTATTATAATTCCCACTGACAAGATAAAAAGAATAAAGTCCAGAAAAGCCACTTGATTTATCTGAGGCTGCAAAGTAAGTTACAACCAAAACTGAAATTCCATGACTCAAAATTATTCTCCTGCCTAAATCAAGCTAATAGAGGGACACTAAACTGCTCCACCAGGTCAGACAATGTGTTAGATACTGAGGGATACATTAAAGAAAAATAAAATGGGCCCCTTTCCTTGGCCTAAATTCTAATTTGGGGGGAAGACAAACTTTGACACAAACAACTGGGAAGTTCCATAACTATCACAGGATGATTTTCAACTCTGAAGCCCTTTGAATGTCAGTCAGCGTTCTTCCCACCTATTCCGATGTGACCTCTGATAGGTTTCTCCAATGCCCTCCCTCTTACAAGCACACCCAGCTCTGCATGTCTTGTCATCTCCTGCCTCCACTGGACCACTAACACCTTCTTTTCTTCCCCAGAATCCATCCTTTTTCTTCAGGAGATCCTCATACCCAATCATCCTTCTTCTCTAATTAAGCAACCCAAATATTATTTCTAAAATACATTCTGATCATCTCACATCTCTAATTTAAAGAAGCAAGCAAATCAAAAGACCTTCTGGATACCCAGCTATGGTAGTATAAAGAGGTCAGGAAATCTGTCTATTTGTATAAAAAACATTGACAAAACAAAGTTATCATTAAAAACCAATGCAAAGCACTTAAAATCAGGCAAAGATAAGTAACAAATTGAAAAGTATTCATGAAAGACTGTCAAACTTTGATAACAACACCCACAGTCTATGACTTTTCCCAATGGAAGGGCTCCTATCCCTTGCCAGCTTGACAAGAATGATAATTTTTGAGGGTGGGAAAAAAATCTTAAAATTCAACAACCACTTTGCCAGAGATTACAGACTTGATTTGGGAGAAAAAGAAAAAACTTTAAGCAGAAATTTATGAATGAGAGAACCCAACAGCTCTGCTGGGCTGAGGTTACAGACTTGACTAAAAAGAACAACAGATTAGCCAAAGTTTAATAGGAAGATGAGAGAAATGTGAGCCATTGAATGACCTCAACACATCTGTAACTGAAGAGAAAATGGCAAAGGGCTCAGTGCCCATCAGACAAAGAATTGCCTGAGCACCACAGGTGTACCCCATGCCCAAAAGCACACCCATAATCAGAGGTTGGGAGCTCACAGGCTGCAACTGTTGGAGCAAAATCTCTTCCCAAATCAGTGATTTACCACTAAGCATTACAGACAAGGCATAACCATAAACCTGAGAACAAAACATTAAGTAGACACATAAGGCTAAAATCACAAGGAAAACAAAGGCACCAGTTAGAGTCCATGCAACTTACCAAAAGAGTTAAAAAAAAAAAATGAATTCTAGAACTGCTACAACTTATTTCTAAAATGCCCAGTAAAATCAGACACCATGCAAAGAAATGAGAAAGTAGGATCCAATCTCAGGAGAAAAAGAAGTAAATAAAACTGTGTCTGATGTATCCTAGATACTAATTTAACAGACTACAAAGCAAAAAAAAAAACAAAACATATATATATATATATATATATATATATATATATATATATATATACACACACACACACACACACATATATTTTAACAATATATAATACATATTCTAAAAATAATAAGCTTGCATTCAAATAATAACAATATAATTATATATTCAAATTAGTATAGGAAATTATCTTTAAAGAATTAAAGAAAAACATGATGACAATGACTCAAAAAGAACTCAACAGAGAAATTCAAACTGCTCTATAAAAGACCAAAAAAGAGAAAGTCTGGAGTTGAAAATTTCACCACCTGGCCCCAATGGCATATTTAAAAACGGCAGAAGAAATAATCAGTGAGCTTGAACAAAGATCAGTAGGAATTCTCCAATCTGAAAATGACAACAAATGTTGAAGGGAAAGACTACACGCAGTACCGTACTCACATCTATCAACCTGCATATAGACAGAAGAGAGGACAGGGCAAAGGGTGAAGTATTGGGGGGAAATGGCCAGAATTTCCCAAATTTTGCAATAATTTATTAATCTGTCGATCAAAAAAGCTCAACTAACTGCAAGTAACATTTCACATCAAAACTATCAGAGCAGAATCAAAATGCCAAAGAGAAAAACAAAAACAAACGGAAAAATCTACCTTAATGAGTTTCCTATAGCTCCTGTGACACATGGTTTGGATCTGGAGTGTCCCCCAAAAGCCTCATGTTCCCACAGATACCGTACTGTTTGGAGGTGGGGCCCCGCTGGAAGGGGTAGATGTCTGGGAATTGACCTGGAAGGGTATATGTTCTACCCTTTCTCTTAGTCTTCTCTGTTCTGCCATGCTGTAAGGACTGCTATACCTGGAGCTCCGGCTGTGGCCTCAGATCCAGCTCTAGCCCTACCACGTGATTCCACCATTTTCGATCCACTCACCCGCGCACACACTGAGACCTTCTGAATCTGTAAACTAAAACAAATCTTTCCTCCATAAAATTGGGGGTGTTGGGTATTGAGTCACAGTGACGAGAAAGTAACTAAAACAGAAACTGGTACCAGAGAAGTGGGGTCGGTGCTGTACTTCACCTGACCATGTGGTTTGGAAGCCTTCTGAACCAGTTTGCAGGAGGAGTTTGAAAAAGTGGGAGGATGCTGGCTGGAGAAGGCCTGGAGTACTCTGAGCTGAATTTTAAGGGAGATGCTAGTCAGAACTCAGAATACTGATGAAACTGTGGATTAGAAAGGCCGGGCTAACAAGTTTCAGATGGGAAGGAGAACTGTATTGGCAAGTGGTCTAAAAACCATGGATGCTATGCTCTGGCAGAAAGCTTATCCACATTTTGCCCTTGTCCAGAGACTTTGCCTGAAACTGAGATTAAGGGCATTAGGCTCCTTAGTCTGGGGAGGAAATATCAAGGCAGCTTGATGTCCAGGCTGTTACATGGCTACTGTTTGTGGCTTTTAGCCAAGTCTATGGTGAAAGACAAGAAAAAATGGCAGAGAAAAATCACATAGAAGGTTTGCAGTGCCAGGAGTACATGGCCTGCAGTGGTGATGACCAAGAGCACAGGGAAGTGAAAGAGATGAACATTAAAAAATAAGCCAAGTACTTATACTCAGGACTCTCAGAGAGACACCTTGAGGGCATCTCGAAAGCCAACAAGACCCCACCCTTTACCACCTCAAGAGTGGAGAGGGAAAAGACTTTCCTCTAAGAAGTATACACTAGGGCCAAAGGAAAATATGTCTTTTCAGAGTTCTGCTGCTTGGAGTTCAACCATGTAAGAACTCTGAGGCTTCTATAACATTTGTCCAAAGGGGCCAAGCTAATGCTAAAGGCAGTGGAGGACCTTGGATCTCTGTCCCTGGAGCTTCAGCTCCAGCTGTGGCCCTGCCATATGATTCTGTCATTTCTCCAGCCACCCACCAGTGAATGGACTGTGACTTTCTAAAACTAAAGCTAAAATAAATTTTTCCTCCGTAAGTTGTGTATGTTGGGTATTGAGTCACAGTGATGAAAAAAAATAAAAAAATAACTAAGACACTTGGCCACCAAAGTGGAGGCTCAAAGCAGTGGAAATGTCTCCTTCACAATCCTGGAGACCAGAATGTGAGATGAGTGTGACTGGGCCAAATTCCAGCTGTCAGCAAGGCCACACTCCCTCCAGAGGTTGTAAGGCAGAATCTGTTTCCCACCTCACCTCCTCCAGATGTTGGTAGCTGCTGCCATTCCCTGGCTTCTCGCCCATCTTGCAGCCAATATATTCAAATTTCTCTGTTCCATTTTCCTCTCTCTCTCTCTCCCCCCACCCCCCATCTTTGTGTATGTGTGTGTGCGTGTGTGCACATATGTGCCTGCCTATCTGTGTTAATTTCCCTCTGCCTTCTTCAGATTAAAATAAATGTGATTGCATTGACAGAAAATATAATCTCTACTTTTTAAAACCTTTAAGTGAATCACATCTGTAAAGACTGTTTTAACCACATAAGGTGATATTCACAGGTTCCAAGGATTAAGACATTAAGAATTTTTGAAGAAATGTTTTTTTAGGCTACCACTCAACCCAATTTTTAAAACTTGCTATAAGATGACCAAAATCAAGAAAGTGTAATACTGAAAAAAAATAGTCTGTGAGAACTAGGAACTTAATAGGGTCCAGAAATCAGCCCTACACTCATGACCAATTTATGTTAAATGATATCCCCAAAGAGATCCAGTGGTGAGGAACAACCCACTGAAGAAATGGTGCTTGGGACACAGACATCCACATGAAACAAAAGAACTTGAGAAACCTTAGCCTCTTACTTAATGCCAGAAAGAAAAATTAGCCATTTTTTAAAGGCAAGTAATACACCTAAATGTAAATACTAAAATTATACAGCGGTCTAGGCTGAGTCTTGTTGGGGACCCTCTGCAAAACATCATTTTTTTTTAATTAAAAAGTTTTCCTTGAGAAAATAGACATTAGAAAGCAAAATGCTAAAAGTAAAGTCATCGGAAGGCACATGGCCCTAAAGCCGATTCCAGCCACACATGAAAAGGTGAGCTCTAGGAACAATGGAGGACAGCTGTAAGTCAAAGAGGAGGAAAAAATAAAATAAAATAAAACAGCTAAACACAGGACTGTTTCTTGAAGGCTTAAATCCTTGCAGAACTTATAGACCCAACTTTAAATAGGGAAAAAGAATTCCCACTTGTTTCACCTGAGTTGTGCTTCACATATGACATCACCCTTACACTCTCTATAACTCTGAGATTATCATGATCGGCATTTTAAAAATGAGGAAACTGAGGCCCATACATGACCTGTGCAAGCTCACAGAGCTAATAGATAGAAGCAGAATTTAAGTCAAAGTGCATCTGAACCAACCTTGCCTGCTTTTGACAATGCTGCATTAATTAAAGTCACTAATACCCCTAAGGCATGGAGCAGAGTGAGTTCCTGATATACTAATTTAAGACTTTGATACACACACACATACACAGACACACACACATGCACGCGCAGAGGGGCAAGGTTGACCTGCAACAACACCTCATTACAGACAACCTATCCAGAGGTAAGATTTTTGTATCTCAGTGTAGATTTATACCCAGTACCACCAAATAAATTAATGAAAAATAAATAAGGCACAAGGAAAAAAAAAGCACTGATCTAAAGAATAGGCAACAGCCCACGACACAATCAAGTTAACCCAACTCTGTAGCAAACATGCATACTGTTATTCCATCATTCTTATTGGCTTAAAGTCTCCGTTAAAGACCAAACATCTGCTAATTGAGACAGAAATAGATTATCACCGCATGAACTGCTGCTGCTGTGACAGGAACGGCTTTAGAGCCTCTGCACACTGGGAGGAAAGGACAGACTGAGGAATAAGAAAGCTGGGGGCTCAACTGTGATGGCTAATCATTCGCTTTAGTAGCAGAGAAAGTCTATGTCACCATAACAATTAGCCCACCCTGAACACCTGCTGTGTGCCTTCCTGGCTGAGGTATTTACACATCACTCACAGTCCTAAGCGAATTCACGCTTCTCCCTTCCCCTCCCCCGGAGACTGACACAGGAGTCACAGCCACACAGCTAGTGAGTTGTAAATTCAAAGTGAGACCTAAGTCTCCCCAGTCTGAGAAATGAAGCGCGTAACTGCACCTCTGCATAGTCTCTGCATCCTCAAAGAATAACCTTACGGCATGTTTCCCACTCCTCCCACAAAACACCTGGCAGCATCATGACTTATAAATATAAATAATCTAAATACCTTTTCACTTTTCTAGCACTTCCTTAGGGGCAATGCTTTTGGAATCCTACAATTTCACTCTTGAAAAGTGTATTAGTCACTATGGAAACAGTTAATTCATTGATAAAAGTGGGTATCTTTTATTAATAAAGATACAACAGCATACACGGTTCCAAATTTGTATCTTTACAAAGAAAGACATCCCAGGAAAAAAAATATGTATATACACATAAAGGATATACAACACTGCAGGATTGTGGCCTCAGCATAACCTAACGGGGCTCGGGGTCAGCTGGGCCCCTTGCTCATCGGAGGCCGATCTGGCAAACCTCCTGAGGATTATTAAATACTGGTCTCCCCAGGCCTCGTTTCCCAAGCCTGCTACTTGCACAGCAGCAGCAAAGTGCCTGCTGAGCACAAAGTGGTCCTCCTCCTCCCCACCCCATCACCCTGGAGGGCTTTCAAGTGAAGGTAAGGTGGCCAAACAGCTGCTGGGCCTAATTAGCTCCCCCTCCAACCAGTGTACTCTCTGCCCACACCCCTGGGGCCTCCCACACAAAAGCTGCAAATTGCTTTCCAACCTTTGAAGCCTTCCCAGGAAGTCCTAAGGAACAGCTTTCTAGCTGTGGCTTTAGTGCCCAGCACCCTGTGATCAAGAGCCTGAGCAAAGGTCAAGAGAATCAGCTCCCAATGGGCGGTGCTCTGGAGAGGGGCTAATGCCAGGGACTAATGAGGGCCAGCGG
>PVKB01000511.1:0-214371 GCA_004027205.1 Ctenodactylus gundi | reverse complement strand
TCCTACTCTTCCTCCTCTTCCCCTTTTAGGATGCCCTACCTTGGCCCTCATGTTCAAGGGCAGCAGAGAGTTAGGGACCTTAGATCATCCCTGGACTCCCTCACCTTCAGTGAGGGCAGTTACATCAGGTGTCAGGAGTCTGGCTCTGTCACCTAGATCAGCGAGACTCTGGGCTACTTCCTCACCTCTCCAAGCTCCAACCTCATCTTCACTCCACCAACTGTGCATACTATCTCTCCTACTGGTAGGTGGAGGTTTAGAAAGATAGATTTTCTCCACATCTTGCTACTCTCATACCTAAAAGGAGGTGTTAATAGCAAGTGTACTGGGACAGGAGCTGGAGCCACAGCTCCAGCTAGAACCCACTGTCCTAGGGTATTGTGATTTGGAGCTGGAATGTCTCCCACCAAAAGCCTCAGGTATTTGGATATTGTGGGATAGCTACGGATTCCATGCACTGTTAAGAGGTGTGGCCTGGTCAGAAAGATCACAGGGGTTTGACCCAGAAGGGGCACAGTACTGAGAAATGACCTGAAAGGGTACTGCTAGCTCCACCCTTTCTCACTTGCTCAGCTTCCTGTCCTGCCATGCCACGAATTGCTTCTCTCTGGCTAGGCTCTGAAAATCCCTCCCTGCCACTGCCAGCTGCCCATAAATGACCTGAGATCTTCTGGAACTGTGAGCTAAAATAAGCCTTTCCTTCTTTAAGGTATAGATGCTAGGTACTTGTCCCAGCAATGAAAAATAACTAAGACAGACATTGGTAGCAGAGAAGTGGGATTATTGCTGTGACTTTTCTTGGAAGGGGTTTGTGGGAGTAATCTGAAAAGATTTAAAGATGGTGGCTAGAGAAACCTTAGAATGTAATATGCCAAGCTTTGTGAGAGACTCTGGTCTGAGCTCAGAAGACCAGAATGCTGATAGAAGTTTGGACTGTAAAGGCTTGGATTGAATAGACTCCAGATGGAAAGAAGGAATTTATGGACAATTGGTTTAGGCACCATATATCCTATGCTCTAACAAGAACAACAACAACAACAACAAAAAAAAGGGTCAGCATTTTGCTCCTGTCTTGGTTTGCCTGAAACTGATATTAAGAGAGGTGTACTACTTAATCTGGAGAAGGAAATTTCAAGGCAACCTAATACTCAAGCTGTCGCCTATATGCAGCTTGGGACTTTTAGCCAGCTCTACAGTGAAAAGCAGGAAAAAATCAATGGAAGAACAGATGTAAAAACACTGCAGTTTTTCCAGAATGAGAGTACAGAGCACACACTGTTGAAGAGAGGAGCCTTGAAGAGAAGTTTAGTATTCTGCATCAGGAAAGGTGACCTGAGACATCTCAGGAATCAGCAAGACCTCGGCTCAAGCATGCAAAAGCAAAAGACTCTTCTCTGAGAAGACTAGTCCAGGGCTCCCTACAGGACCAAAGAGGGAAGTGTTTGCCAGAGTTCAGGTGCCCAGAGTTCAGCCATCTAGGCACTAAGAGGCTGCTACAGTCATGGTTCCCAGGGACCAGACTACTGCTCAAGCCAGAAGCTGACTTTGGCATCAGTATACCAAAGGCTTCACAGGCCCGCAGAATGTGAGTGTTGTGGGGTCAAGAAGGCTTCCACTCAGATCCCAGAGGAAGGGCCTTGGAGGCCAGGCAGTGTGTTCCTGAAAGGAAAGTGCCTAAAGCTGTGACGACAAAGCCTAAAGTGCAATAGAGACCTTAGAAATTTGAAGACGCCAGAAACACGAATTGTCTGCAGAGGAGAGTCACAGACTGCAAGAAGAGCTGACCCAAAAGAGAAGCCATGAAGGTTGCAGCCAGAGGCAACATTGCTGGGGTGGGGCTACCCAAGCCCTCTGGAGCAAACTCCTTGCCAAAATCTACCTTAGGTACTGGTCATGGAGCTACAGGATTTAATGTATTTTCCTGCTGATTTCAAACTTGCTTTGGTCTGACTGCTTTCTATCCTCCTATTTCTCCATTTGGGAATGGGAAAGTTTACCCATGTGCCATGGTACTTTGGAAATGTTTAATTTTTCCTCGATTTTCATAGCTAAGCATTTGTTTTAGATTTCAGGAGAGACTTTGGACTTGGAATTTTTTAGCAGTTTTAGAATTGTTAAGACTTTGGCAACTCTTAAAGATGGACTAAAAGTATCCTGCCTAAGAAGGCAGACACAAGCCTTTTGGGGGCCAGGAGCAAAATGTTATGGTTTGGTTGAGGGATATTCCCTAAAATCCTCATGCATTTGAAAGTTGTGGAATATCAATAAATTCTATGGGCTGTTGAAGAGGCGTGGCCTGGTCAGAAGGGGTGGACACCTGGAGTCTGACCTGGAAGGAACGGATCACTGGGGCTTGATCCAGAAGGACAGATCCCTGGAACATGGCTTAAAAGGGTACACGCTAGCTCTGCCCTTCCTCACTCTCTCAGCTTCCTGTCCCACAAACAACTTCTCTCTGGCTAGACCTTCACTAAGCCATTCCTGACACTGCCAGCCACCCATAAACAGACTGAGAACTTCTGAAACCGTGAGCTAAAATAAATCTTTTCTTCCTTAGGTTTGTGAATGTCAGACATTCTGTCCCAGCAACAAAAAAAGTAACTAAGACATAAGGCTTCAGGCAATGAGACCGGTGGGAGGAGCTTGAGCGATGACAAAGACACAGCCACCACAGGCCTAGCCAGCAGCCAGTAAACCAACGGATCCCCAGATCATTGTTTTTTGGCAGTCATCTGTGATCATGATTATAACAGTTTTAGTAGTGGGAAACAGAGAAAATTCACCCCAGGGCCCTGAGTGGGTCGCAATTTGGCCTGGGCAGCTGCATCGGCCACCTTAATGCTTCCTTGCAAATTTCAGTTTGCTGGGCCCCTCCCCATCTCTACCTAAAGCTGAGCAATGTATAACCCTGACACATCCTTCTCTCTGTCTTTTCCCTGCTCTCATTCTTAAAGGCCAGAGTACTGCTGAGAAGCACCACTAACATGGTCCACCCAAGTTCATTTGCTTCCATTGTGCTGTGTCCCCAAATGTTCTCCTCACTGTGGCCCTCCTCTTCCACTAAATCAGGACCACAAATTTCATTTTCCCTCCAACTTGCCTCTGGGGCACAGAACAGTGGTCAACCGTATGGACTCTAGGGCCTCGAGAGCTAGGTCTGAAGTGTGACTGTCTGAGGATATTCTATGTGACCTTAAATATGCCTATTAACTACACTGAGCCTCGGCCTTTTCATCTGAGAAATGAATGGTTCTGAAGATTCAGAGAAGAAATTCATGGAAAGTAATTAACACAGTAACTCCAACATAGTAAGGTCTTGATAAATGTGACCATTCCCTGCTATACTGTGCCTCTGCCTTCTCCCCTCCCTTATCTTGTGTTTCTCTGTGTAGAAACTGTTTCTCGACTTATTTCCTAGTATAACCGTGCCTTGTTCTTGGGTAACATGTTCAGATTACTCTCCACTGACTACGGCAGCTTCTTAGCATTTACTCATCTCCTTCCACCTTGTATTATCTCCATCCATAGTTGCAGATAACTGGCATAAGAAAACAAATGTAAGAAACACAGGAAAGTTCTCTTATTGGTAATGATTACAGAAATGTACATTAAAGTGTTCTGAACATCTACTTTACAGCTGCCAAAGTCATAAAATCACATCTACCCATTCACTGTTTTGGTTTTTTTTTTTTTCAGATGGCAAAACATCATCAGGAAAGTTGAAGAAAGACAGACACAGTGGTGGCACTAGAAAGTGGCATGGTCTTCACCGGGGACAACTTCAAAGTGCTGGCAGGAGTCATTACAATGTTCATACTCTTTGTCCCAGGAATATCAATTTGGAGAATTTATATGAATGAATTAATTCTAAAGAAAAATATATATACATGTATTTCTGCAAAAAAAAATGCTTATGGTTGCCCTAAATATTATCACATGAAACTGGAAAGCACCAGTCCTGGGAGGAAGGTGGACAAGCTCAAACACTGCACACAGGGGACAAGATGTGGTCCTTAGATGTGGCAATTATGTTGGAAGAAAGAAAAAAGTATTTATCATGCATCACAGATCCCATAACTGCCTCTAAGAACTCGATCTGTGTCTGAAACAGACCACACGGTAAAAGTAGAATTTAGAGTCAAACGACCATAAAAAAATAACACACTGTAAAACATTTGTCTTTTCAAGCCATAAAATGGAAACAGGCAGTAGGAATTTGAAATAGTTAGTGCTACAAACGGCTCAGTGCTCTCTGCTCTTGCTTCATTCAGCTGATAAAAAATTATTTGCAGTCCTATTAGGTGGCAGGCCAAGAGACTGCGACAAGGGCTAAAGACAGTGGCCTCTGTCATCACACACTCGGAATCCAGACAGCTCCTAGACAGACATGCAGTAGGGGGGGAGGAAAGTAGAAGGTGCAGGTTGCCATGGGAACAACCGGATGGCTGGGGTGGGACAGGTCACCTCCAGGCGTTGCTGGGGCTGAGAGGGAGACTCACCCACACAGGAAGAGTGAGACAGGAAATTTCAAGCACAGAGACTACTGCTGGAAGGCAGGCCATATGGGTAAAATGGCCTGTTGCCTTCTGGAAACTGCAGGTGGTTAGGGTAGCTGGAGAATGGCGCCCTGGAGGGCAGCAAAGTCAAGCCTGAGTTAATAAGCTGGAGGCTTCTCTACAGGATCTCCACGTCGTAGGCCATGAACTGTACGTGGAAGGTTCTGGAAGGACGTGAAGAAGCAAAGTGACATAATGACAATTGTTACAGATAACAATGAAATATTGATGTCCAGGTGTCAGTTTCACATGAATTGTTTTAAAGAGAGAATACATAATCAAATAGAAAGCAGTTTATTCTAGAAAATAAAACTTTTCTTCCCTTTTGTCTGCTGACATTCCTAAAATATGAATCCCCTATCTTAAAACAACAACAATGCATGTAACTGTGCTGCCAGTTTGAGCTACCACCACCAGATTTCTCAACCATGTGAGCCATGTCTTCGACTTGTACTCTTCTGCCCCAGCCTCTCCCCTGAAGCTACTTTAGTGAGACTTCTGTCTCCCAACATCCTATCAGCCAGTACTCTTAAACACTTGTGTCAAGTAAACCATTCACTATGGCTATGAAGGGGGAGCTCTGTGTGGCTCTGGAGATGGGGGAGAATGAGAGAGCCACAGTCCATCACACTCCAGGAACAGAGAGAATGGGAGATAGGACAGATAAAACTCAACCGTCAGCAGGGGCTTCCCTGCCCTCAGGAGAAATAGGTAAAGTGAGCTCAAAGTTCTCAGGGCCCACAGCTCCAGAAGTTTAAAATCCTCCCTACAAAAGATTCCAGAGATCTTACTCCAAAATCACGACCCCTACTCCTGCCTACTGTTCCTGCTTGTATCAGCGCCTGGGCCAGAGATGTCTCTCCAGATAGGAAACATAGCATTTTTCCTGAGACCCTCTTCCCCCCATCAAAAAAAAGGAGGAAAAGAAAAACTTCTCAGCACCGAGAATTTGCATGTGTCATAAAATTCCCTGTAAATTTATAAGGCAGAGGAGGAGACCAAGATTTAAATTTAAAAGTGGAGCACACACCATCAACCACGGTGGGTGTGAGTGGTGCAAGAAAGCCACTCCCTTTCACCCCATCTCTGCTCTTCTTTCATCCCTCTTCTGTCTCAAGACAGTACCCCTCCTCTCCTCCTGAGGCCAAGCCTTTGACCGTCTTGAGATGGCCCACAATGCCCCCTTGGCAGTGGCATTTCCTGATGATTTCTACCTTGCCACTGCCATTTATTAACTGCAAGCTGGGAAACTATGAACCCTTCTGAGCCTCAGATTCCTCCTCCATAAAATAAGGATAATCATCAGGGTAATATCTTAAAGCAATTAATGAGCTTTTCGCTTTTGCACTGTACATAATCTATGTAATCAATCTAAATTGCCCATCTGCCTTGTCTGGGGTAGAGGTAAGAAAATTAAGATAGGTTTTCAAGGACAAAAGAAAGAACTGTTATTGCTGGGCAGATATGCAAAATAGGAATTTGAAACCAGACAATGGGATTAAAAGGCAGGTTTTGTCAAGAAAAAGATTTTTCTAAATTCCTTTATCGCTCTCCTTTCATACTATTCAAAGGTTGTCTTGGTTTCACTGAAATTGCACTTTGGAATAAAGAAGGTCCCCGTCTAATAAAAAGGAAGAAATTAGAGGAAGCCGGCCCTTCCTTCTATGGGGAAGAGGGAAAGCAGAAAGAAGGAGGGAGGCGGCTCATCAGACAACCCCTACCATCCATCTCCAAGCCCGAGTTCCAGAGTGCAGAAGACACGCTCCCTGAGATAAGAGTGATTACAGGGACCACTTAGGTGCTGGCTACAGTAATTTTGGAAAAGTCCTCATAAACCTGGTCTTGAGTAGCTACAGGTAGTGATTAGAGACATGGAATACACAAATGCTAAGGAGGTTGACGTCCCACGACTTGGTGAATATGTAGGTCCCTCCTCATTTACTACTTTGTGATCCTCTGTATCCACCACCATCATCTTCTTAAAGCTCTCTTCTTGCCTGATTTATAGATTAGCTTGTCCCACTCTGAAATCTCATTCTCTACCACTAAGGAGAAGTTTTCATGGAACAGTAGCTAAAGAAGTTTGTAGAGGAGCAAATGTCTTGCTTTACCTCAAGGCTAAGCTAGGTTTGCAACCCACTAACAATAAATTGTATAAAGTTTTTCATTAAGATGAAAATGGCTGATAATACTTTTCTACCCTACTATAACTACTATACAAACAAATATCAGATTCAAGACAAGCAAAGTAATTTAGAATTTACAGTTGGCAATCCATCAATATCTGGAGCAGACTAGTGCCAAAGATGTTGTCATTAATAACCATTAGCTGGACTCACTGGTAATAAAAGAGGCGATCAACTGTCTTCTACTTATTACATGCGTTAGCTTAATGACGATAGCAGTCTCAGGCCTTCCCGTGGAAAGCAAAGCCATGTGAATACCTCAGGATGTATGAGGAAGGCAGGAAGGCTGTCTTAGTTACTCTTTTATCACTGTGACTCAATACCCACAATTTAAGGGGAGGAAAGATTTATTTTAGCTCACAGTTTCTGAAGGTCACAGCCTGTTCATGGAAAGGGTACAGTCACATGGTGTGGCCAGAGCTGAAGCCAGGGCCAGAGCCAGTGCTCCAGAGACAGAGATCCTCACAGCATGGCAAGACAAAGCCAAGTATGGGAGGAAGGACAGAACCAGCACATGCCCCTCCACGTTCAGCCCTAAGCATCCACCCTTTCCAGCCAGTCCCACCTCCTGATACTACACAATATCCATAGCTATATGAAGCTTTTGGGGGACACTCCAGATCCAAGCCACAACAAAAATGTAATGGTATCTACATCTTACAGACATGTAGACCCTGTACAATTCCAGTATGAGAATTAGAATGTGAAGAAGGAAGACGGTAAAGAAATCCTCAGTGTCCTTGTAAGAAATACGTTTCTATTTCCCGTAATCTGGCCCTCCAACACAAATATCCCCCAACATCGCTGAAGGACTGCGTAGGGAAGTGTTTTCCAGAGACGCAAACACTGCCGGTCCTCCTGCAGCCTTGGCTTAGTCTTCTGTGGCTTTCATCTCCCTTAATCACATGGAAGTTGTTGTCTTTTCCAGCTGATCACTATTCATCTTGATGGACAAGTGAATTCATTAGAACTCTCCTGATTATCACAATCAAGGCCAGCTCACTTCTACAGTGGAAATACGGAGATGACCTAAGCAAATGAGAAGGGCAGGAGCACAACGGGCCTGAAAGCCTACAGCCATGAACTGAAGCCTACCTGGATCCCAGACCTGTTTCCATCTCTGTCACTCTCTTTATGCTATCTTTGCTTCTACCACTGGACATTGTTCATGGATCTGGTCATTCAAATCAACAGATCTGGCCTGATTCTAAGAGCTCCAAGAAAAGAATCCACTGCTTGAATCTCAGCAAAGAATCCATTCCTAGCCAATCAAGTGGGCCTGGAAAACTATAACCAGGCCCACTGACAATTTTATGACAACTTCCATGTCAATTGTTCAAGTCAAAAATACAGGAAACTCCTAGAAAAGAAGGTGGATAGAGAGTTCAGGAGTCTGCCACACACAAAAAAAGTTCTTCTGCATTTGTTTCTGTCATGTTCCCTCCATACCACTTGACCCAAGCTGCAGGAATTAAATTCTCTGCGGTCTTTTTTTTCCCCAAACATACTTAAACTCTTCTTTTAATTTTCTTGACACTTTTACAAAGTCTTAGCTTGGTTTTTCTGATGTTGATATAATAACTCTTGTATGTGGCAAACTCATTTGAAACATTAGGATCATTTGTAATTAAACAGTCAATTGTCTTCATTACCATCCATCCATTTGAAGTCACTGGCAGAGGTCAAAACTACATCGTCTCTGAAATTTTTAACATATCCCCTAGATCAGGCATGTCCAACTTGCAAGTCTGGCATTTTTTTTGCTCTTGATTCTTTTTAAAGTTATAATGAAAATAATCTAAAAAGAGAAGTTTTAGTATTCATATATATTAACTATATCATGTAGTTGATTTTATATGTGGTCCCAGACAGAGCCTTTAATTAAGGGTTGAGGCCCAGCAGGTTGCAGATAGGACACACCTCCCTAGGCTGGTGGTAAAAGGTGCTTTAACAAAATAAATCTTCATATTTGTTCATATATGTCAGACACATGCAAGTGTTAGGCATCAGCTACATTCAGAGACCAGGGACAGAGGCCCAGGAAAAGGACAAGATTGACTTGCAGGTGAGTCTAGCAAGACAACACAGCACGGTGCAAAGGAAAATGGTCCTGTGTGTTAAGCGCTGAAGGTATGTGGGAGTCCTATACATGGGCGAATCAACACGGGTGGAACAGGCTCAGGGGAGTAACTTGAAAGGGTAAAGGTCTCTGTACTGATATTAAAATACATGCCTTGGGCTGGAGGAAGGGCTCAGCGGTTAAAGCGCTTGCCTAGCAAATGCTAAGTCAAGCGCTAAGTACCCAAGCTCGATTCCCCAGCACCACAGAATCCGGGCATGGTGGCCCACGCCTGTAATCGGCTGAGGCAGGATTGCCATGAGTCCAAGGCCAGTCTGGGCTCCATAGTGTATTCAGGACCAGCCTGGGATACAGAGTGAGACCCTGTCTCAAAATTAATTAATCAATTAAATTAATACAAGCCTTCTCCTTTACATCTTGTCTCAGTGCAGAAACCACTACAATTGCAAGATTATGGAATCACTAACCTTGGAAGTAGAAGAGACCTGGTAGGTCTTTAAGCTTAAACCCCTAGCCACATTTCTCCTGCCCACCTGTCTCTCTCTGGCCTCCCATGAGGGGGACTTACCTCACTGGGATTACTGGGGACCAGGCTGGCAGAATGGAGAAAGTAAAAGGTTTGGTTCAACAACCTGGGATTCCAAATTCAACACTTAAGTGCTTCTGTGATTTCAGACTGACATCTCAGCTTCTCTGAGCCTGGAATGTTTTGTCATCACGTTACCTACAGTCCACGTTTATTGGTGGTGGTGGCCTTGGCTCCTGCCTTCCTAAAACAGCCCGTTGTACCATGGAAAAATTGAACTGATAGGAAACTCGCTGTTGGCTTAAGAGGAAATCTGCTTTATTTGCACTCCGCACAGCCCTGACTTGGCACTCGGCAAAGGGTAAAAAAAAGAGCACACCTTTTCACGCTCTTACCTAACAATACTGCTGACTAGACCACAACACCTATGAATTTCCTTTTTCCATAGCTGTCCTCTTCCTGCTGAGGCCCATTCTCCTGGCTTACTGTATCCTCACTACATCCGCCATTTCAGCCCTCAGAGACTCAGACTAGTAACCCTCACAATGTCGACTCAGTATAATAAACAGAATTTAAATTAAATCCTAGATGCCACAACTGCCTTTCAATAGAATAACACAGAATGAGAATATCAAAAGCTAAAGAAAGCGTAACTGCTTGACAATCAAAGACAGAACCGTGAGCTAGAAGCATTTAAACGGGCTCACTGGGTCAGACAATAGATGCTTCTGTCACAAGGAAAGAGAGTATGGAATCTCCTACCTCTGCAAAATCAAATTCATTGTGTTCTGATCAGACGCCAGAAGGGATCCCATTGACAGATGTAAAATACTCAGACCACAGGCTCTGTGGATGAAAGCCAAGCCCTTGGCTCCCTGATGCACCATCTTTAGCAAGGCAAAGCAAATAAAATGAGGTTTCTTTCATAAGAAAATGACAAATTTCTTACTGATCCTTATAAAGTACAAACTCAACCTACCAATGGTACAATGGTAGCCTAACACTCCAATTATTTTCATACATTTACAAATCACACAACAAACCATATATTAGTCAAATTTCACTTGCTGGCTACGTTTATAATTATGTATTGTGAGCACATGAAGAAGAACATTTAATTAGCATACCTCAACATCATCTTAAAACTTTAAGAAACGTAGCACTTTAGAAATGGCTGAAGACTTTGAAATTTTTCCATTTTACCATTTATCTCTCATTGTTGTACATCCCAGAAAGTAAAGTTATCAGTGACTATCTTGCCATAAGATTAAGTCGTGGAAGAGACCCCAAATTGCTTGCTATGTTGTATTTTAATGAAGAGATGCCTCTTTGAAAAAATTATGTGCATTTAACATTTCCTTAGGAAAACAATGGAGGGGGAGAAAACACATTTTCAGAGCTCTTGGGAAAGCTATTCAAAAACCAAAGTGCTCCGCAGGCCTGCACACAAAGAGAGTGGTCCCTCAGGCTGACTGTGGGCCCCAGGCTTGCACCTATCTCAGAGCCAGCCCTCTGCAGTGCAACATCCTACAACCACAACAAAATGAGGGTTGAAAAGGTCTTCTTAAACAGGCAAAGACACTAATAATATGAAATGCTGTCGGAGCAAGGAGATGACCTGGAGGCTGTCTAGTTAGATGCACTGGATTTTGACCCACATCAGACACCTGACAATGGAAAAGAACAGATCTGGGAGACCCTGGACAAAAGAGGCCTGGAGAGCAAGTGAAGGAGGAGCTCCTACATAGGCAAAGAGCCCAGAGGGGTCTCACACTGAAGCTGAGAACTCAAGCAGAGCTGGCTAGAGCTCCACCTCTGCTTCAGTCTGCCTAAGCCAGGCTGCCAGCATCTGTAAAATACGTCTATAAAATAGCAAGATCCAGCTCACTATAAATACTTAGCACAGGACCTGGTATATGGGGGAAAGCACAGTGCGATTGGCTATAATAATCACAATTAGTACTCCATAGGCTCAGGCAAAGGGCTCTGTCCTAACTTTCTAAAGACATTCTGATGTCTAAAACAGATCTTAATCAAGAAATTCTATTGGACAAACTACGCCAATCTGGACCAAAATAAACCTGAGTTCTGTTTCTTTCTCCCTTTTGGTGATTTTCATCCCTCTATTTCCAGTCCCTGCTGTGTGGTTGACCAGATGGTTCATAGAGTCCTAGGAATAGTGCCTATGGGACTGTTCAGGAGTTTTACTGCTGGACCTCAGGTCCAGGAGGATGACTTGGCAAAGCGATTGCTCCCACTGGCCAGCACGGTATGTCTTTTGCAAAATTCATGCCAGATTTGGCCATCAAAGAGGTGGAGAAATTTTGATTACTACTGGCTCAAATTATTCATATAGACAGAGGCTCTGTTTAAAATATAAAATACGTGTGTGTGTGTGTGTGTGTGTGTGTGTGTTCTAGGGTTTCCCACATACCATAGGAAAGCTCTTGTCGTAAGATGCCACCCATGGCGTCAGCTGTCCTTTTTCTATTCTCATTCAGAAAGATGACTCCAAAATTTCTTGGAGGAACATAGTCAGGAAGTGCCAGATGACCCAGGATATTACCAAAATGATCTGAAGCCCTTTATTTACCATGAGCCAGTAAGTCACTGACAAGCAAATTCCTGGGATTTACTCTTCCCCAGATTCCTGTAGCCCATAATGGCAATCACTTGGGAAACTCAACCAGCACCAGAAGATCCTTAATGCCCACATAAGATTTTTTTTAAGTTACCACTGTTGACAAGCCAAAATTAAAATCATGAGTTTACATTTTTCCTACCATACAAAAAATGTTTTAAATAACAATTTCAGAACACCAACCAACATGATGATAGAGGAACATGCTCGTATTTTTCTGGTTGCACTAAAAATTGGTACAATCCTTTGGACAGCAATTTAGTAATATGTGTGAAGAGAATTTGAAATGCTGGTGCCCAGTTATATCACTTCTGGGAATCCAGCCTAAGGAAATAATCATAAATATAGAAAAATCTGTCAGCTTTTCTGTCCTTAGCAGCTGGTCTCATCTCCTTTATTTTTTTTTTTCCTTTTTTTTTCCCCCTTGCAAGAACTTCTAGAGAACCAAGTAAAACATAAACTATATTCTAGGCCATCCTCGATGACAGGCATAATGGATCTAGTCATGTTTTCATTAAAGTTAACATTTATTATTAATTCTTTACCAAATGCCAAGCAGGGTTTGGAGTGTTTTATGTAAGCTAATTCATTTAGTATTCACCACATCACAAACAATGAGTACATCACTTAGGAACCCTTCAACCTCAAGAAACAGAAAACCACAGCACAACTGGCTTAAACTATGAGGAACATTGTAATAACCAAAGACATGCAGAGCAGATGATGCTGTGATTGATGAACTCAGCAGCGCCGTAAAGGTGGACCCTGGTGCCTCTCTCATCCTTATTGCCATCCTCAGGCAGAAGGTGACTAGTTGTGGTCAAGGTTGGCTCCCACAGTTCCAAGCTTTAAATCCAGACACATTATCTAATAAAATATTTTCATGTTGTGTTGGAGGCCAGCCTGGGTTCCATACTGAGTTTAGGACCAGCCTGGACTGCAAAGCAAAACCCAGAAACTGCCTCAAAAAAAAAAATCATTTCTTCATTTTTTCCTTAACTGAAAGAAGTACATTCTATGCTCACTCCTAAAATACTTCCTGCAAGTGGCTCAGAGATGCACACAACAAATTTGGGAGCAGATGGCAAGGCACCAGGGGGCACTTGGACATTAGGGAGCAATCAGAATCCCCCGCTAGGTTAAGCAACTTGCAAGTGGTCACACAGGTCGGAAGTGGTGAGGTTAGAATTTGAACCCAATACTGTCTAGAGTTAAAGCCCACACAGGACAATTCTGATTCACTAATTTTCCACATATGAAATGTGATTAAAAATACAATGAATTCTTAAAATTTTTACAGCAAAAGACACATTATTTTGAGTCTCCCTCAAAATACTCTCCCTCTCTTCAAGCACACTCATCCCATCACTTTCAATCACTTTCTGAAGCCGTTCTGGAAACCCTCTTTCATGAGTGTCTTCAATTGCTGTATCACAGCCACCCTGATGTCCTGAGTCAATTTAAAATGTTTACCTTTCTTAGTCATTTTGATTTTGCAGAAGTCAGAAAAAGTCAGAACATGTTGCCAGTCATAGTATTGAAAATGGATGAAGAAAACTGGGCTATTTCCTTCTCTCCTTGTCACGCAGAAGGGCTGGTCCCTGCCTCACTCATTCATTTAGCCACTGCTTAGTGGGGGCTCCGCCCCTACCGGAAGTGGGTTCCCAGGCCAGCGCGAAGCCCTGGCTAGGTGAGTTCTGTATAAAATAATGAATGAATGGGAGGCTAGGGATGTGGCTGGGGTAGAGTTCTGGCCTCACGTGTGCGAGGCCTTGGGTTCCGTCCCTAGCACCACAAATAGAGAATAAATGGAACACAAGCGACAGTGGCTGTCAGCAGTCCCACTAGAAACAGAAAACAACAGCAATTTGACACAAAGATTAAGAACAAGATGAACTTCGCAGTCCTGGCGTTGCTCCCTAACAGCTGAAGGGAGCACCTGCCTGGTCCGTGTGCCCCGCCTCATCCCTGTTCTGGTCTGCCACTGCTGCCTACATCTGGGCAGCTTTTGGTGTTTAGCTTTTGATGTTTGATTTTCTTCCGTGTAGAACAGGAAAGATGAGAGAGATAAACCAGAGAAACCAGAAGAGGCAGAGGGAGGAAGGCCAAAGCCTCTCAAGCCGGAAGACAGAGAAACATCTTAAGAAGTGAAATTAGTGGACAGCTTTTTTTTTTTTTTTTTTTTTTTTTGAGACAGGGTCTCACTCACTCTGTAATCTAGTCTAGTCCTGAACCCATGATGTGGACCAGGCTATTCTTAGACTCACGGCAATCCTCCTGCCTCAGCCTCCTGACTGCTGGCATTACAGGCATGTGCCACCACCATGCCCAGTTTATGTGGTGCTGGGGAGTCAAACTCAGCTCCTTGCACTGCCTAGGTAAGGGTTTTAACCGCTGTGCCACTCCTCCAGCCCCTAATGGATAGCTTTAAGGAGTGATAGATAGCAAGAGGGCCGTGGAAGAAAGGACGGAGGGGCTCTGCACGGGCACACGGGTTCTCATCCATGCCCCCAAGGGGAGCAGGGGGCGCTTCCACGTGCGGCACAAGCACGTTTCTTCCTCGTTGGAGAAGTGCTCCTCCAAACGAGGGGGCACACAGGAGGGACCCGAGCAGAGCCCCAGCTTGGAGTCCCAGTGACCATGCAGCAGTAGGAGTGGCAGCCATGACACCCGCAGGACCAGGAGCGGGAAGGGCATCCACACCTGGGCAAGCTGACTGCACCCACTAGGTCTTGGGCTCTTAATTTGCAAAGTAAGATCAGTAAAATCTCCCTTAAGGAGATTTTAAGTTCTGTAATTCTACTCTGGCCACTAACTTCCTGCTGTGACACAAGAAGAGACGCAAAGATATACAGGACCTTTGCACCTGCTCTTTCTTCTGCCTGGAATGTTCTTGACCCCAGCAATCACTTAAGTCCTGCCTCGCCTACTTCAGATTTTTGCTCTGATGACACCTTCTCAGCTAGGTCTCCCCCAAACACCTTACCTACAACTGCACTCTCTTCCGGGACTCTGCCTGCCTTCCTTCCTTCATTTTCCCCTATACTTGTCACTATCTGATACACTGCATGACAAATTCATCTGACTGTCACCTGATATTCCACATCAGAATTCATATTCCATTCATGTAAGATTTCTTCTCTATTTTATTCTTTGCTATCTCTGCAGCCACGAGAACAGTGCCAGGCCTGTTGCAGAGAAGCAGTGGACACTCGTGGAATGAACCGCAGAGGCGGCGTGACATGCCTGGGCCCAGCAACAGAACAGTCAGTCTACATGTAGGATGCAGAGGAAGCACAGGGAAAGGTGTCCAAAGAACTCAGAGAAGAAAAGGAAATGTGCGATCTGGGGAGCTTAGGAGAAGGCTCTGCACGGTGGCCGAGGCAACGATGTTTCCGGGTACGGCTCGGCTGTCCTCTCTGAGGCTTTCTGGGCCAGTAAAGAAGGGAATAAATACACAGTGCGACCAAAACACATGGAGAAATTGTAATTTGAAAAATTCGTTACAGTAAAAGGCAGATCGCCTTTCATCCCCCTCAGGTACTCCCTGTCCTCTTGAACACACGTGTCCCATCCTCTCGCCACGCGCTGAGGCAGCTCCAGAAGGTCCTCCTGTAGTCACACCTGTGTGGAGGCCTCAGTGCCCCGACTGACGCAAAGTATTTACTTTACAGCTTTGGGAAAGAGGCAGAGGTCCTGCGGTCTCAGGTTTGGTGATGAAAGTGGAGGAAGACACTGCAATGTCTCTACAGGCTTGCCTTCCCATTGGAGACCATCCTTGCTTTTTTTTTAATCACAAAAAACACGCATGAAGAAAGCCTTCCAGAACTAGCTCAGAAGGTGGCCAGAATGATGGATAAGGGTGTCTGAAGTGAGGAGGGGCACTGTGAGGGGGATTCACAACAATGGGTTTTTAGTATATAAAAAATTGTATTGAAAGATTTACCACGTATTTTTATCACACCTCATATTAACTACTTTCTAATTATTTTTATTTTGGATTTTTTTAGCTATTGAGATGGTGTGTCCTTTAACATGATTCTTGGCTGAGACTGGACCATGTGAATTCCTGAAATAATGAAGGTTTCTAATTTAAATTTTTCTGGTTTTTTTTTTTTTTTTTTTTTTTTTGAGACAGGGTCTCACCTCTGTAGTACAGGCTAGGCCTGGACTCACTATGTAGCCCAGGCTGGCCTCAAAACTCATGGCAATCCTCCTGCCACAGCTTCCTGAGTGCTGGGATTGCAGGCATGTGCCATCCCTCTACTTTTTCCCCACTATTTTTATTAATATACAAATGTAATACATAGTATTTACAATGAATTTGGGTGTTTTGTACATCTATGTATCACACTGACTTCACAGTCCCTTCCCATCTTCTACCCTCCCAGCCCCTCCCTGTCCCTTCCCCCGGCTCCGGCTATCACTTCATATGGTTCCAAAGAATGTCTGTGTTCTGAGTTTTCCAAGTCCGAGAAATCATACAGTGTTTAAAATATTAATCTTCCACACCTAAGTCATTTCACTCAAGTCACTACTCTACCCCAGCTTCTTATTCCTCTAATGGGTTCGCAGCAGTCAAATCTTGATATCTCCTCTCTGAATCCAACCAATCCCTTCATTGGGATATTCACCAACAGTTTTTTTTTCCATATTTTCCTACATCTTTGTTGTTATTGTTAAACCTGGCCTTACCAACCAGTTCACACTAGAAAATAATTATAAGCATGTAGTTCAAAAGACTAGTTAATCTGGGGAAGAAGAGAAAAAACAAATAAATAAAATTCAATTGCCTTAGCTGAATACTGGAAGGCACATATTCTGAAATAACCAGATTTGCCTTCGTGTCTGTCACTTTATTTATATGGTATAGATTTAAGTTCATTTTATGTAGCAATGTGATACAGTTTTAACTTTGTTTTGTTGTAGCAATTCACTTATTAGGTCACTAATGAAAGCTTATCCTAAGGAAACTGATTGATGTAAAGATAACCTTGTGAATGTACAAATGTGCCATCCCTCTACTTTTCATGTGGTACTGGGGAATTGAACCCAGGACTCTATGTATGTTAGGCAAGTGCCCATTCACTGAGCTACACCCCCTCAGCCTCATTTTTCTGCATTCTCCACCGTCTGCATCTTCAATGCACAACTTCAGCCCTTAGAACAAGTCACAGCTCTTTTACTCACTTACCCAACATTTCTTGACACCTAATCTACTGAAATATTGGGCCCAGTAACGGAAGTGTAAGAACCTTCTGGAAGCCTCACAGAGGCACTAAAAACCTCAGTAATTCATGGTATTAGCATCAGACTGACAATGTTGTTTTCAAACATTAAAGACTTTGGTGACCTGGAGAAAGGAAGTTATTTAAGAATTGATGTATCAACATATCAAACTTTTATTCTTTGTGACTCAAATTCTCTTCTTCCTCTTTCCTTATAGAACCATCCTGAGCTGATCCTACAGTGATAATCTTATTATGATATAATGAAGCCTTGTGCAATGCCCAGAAATAATGAGCACCCAGTCTCAGAGTGGCCCAGGGCTACACATCCTCCCAGCAGCCACAACCTCCTACACAATTTTCGCCCATCTGCAAAGATCGACAAAGACAAACAAGACATTCACAGAAACAAGTTCACTAAAGACAGCACATCGGTTCTCCCCTCACTGCCGGCCTGGTTCGCCCTCTGCAAAGAGGCCTGCTGGGACTGCCTACCGGCTTTGCTGTACATGGTGAATACCAGAGAATGCTCTTCCAAAACTCTCAGATGTTACCAGGAAGCATGGGAAAGAACTCTCCAAGGCTGCACAGAGAACTGACTTCAGAAGGGGCAGGGTAAACTGGAAATCATGGCATCTGGGGACACGGACTGGGCATCTGAGATTGAATTCTTGTTGTTAACTTTGACATTTTTCGTGATGCCAGAGTGTTGCAGTTCAGATCTGGAACGTCCCCCAAAGGCCTCATGTACCTGAACGCTATGGACTATCTATGGATTTCACATGCCACTAGGAGGTGGGGACTGGTCAGGAAGGGTGGATCACCAAGGGTGTGGGGAATCGACAAAACTGCGGCCTGGACCAACATACCTCTGCCCCACTTCTCCCCAAGCCCTGATCCTGTCTCCTGAGATGTCACATGCAGCTCTTCTCCACCAGATTATTTCCATCACTGCCAGAGCCCGAGAATTGTCTGAGAACTTCAGAAGGTATAACCTAAAATAAAACTTTCCTCCTTTACATTGTATCAGGCATTGTGTCCCAGCAGAGAAAAAGTAACTAAGACACTGGCGTGTTTAGGTCCCTGATTCCTCTAAAATACTTGCTACTCTGCCCAACGAGTCACTGCCACTAACTATAAAATGGGTTACTACCTTTACAGGATGGTTTAGAAATTTGAAAAGATTTTATACATGCAAAGTGCCCAGAAGAGCATATGATACCAAGGATCATAAGGTAATGATTCTTTACTTTCCCTAACAGGATTATTTAATGTTGCCAGGCCTGGAAAAGCAAAAGACCTGGAGAAAAGTTCAAGGTAGAGTGGCCTATGGGACCAAGCCAAGGTTTCAATAATCATTCAAATTCAAGTGGTACAGTAAGGCAGAAAGGCCGGCGGTTAGGAGAACAAGGCTCCAGTTTTCACTTGACCATTCACTAGTTCTTTCTATCCTGGAGGTATGGTTTGGACCTAGAATGTCACCCAAAAGCCTCATGTATCTGAAAGATGATTAGATCACGAGGTTAACTGGATCAAGGGGATTGGTATATTGACTTTATGGGCTATTTAGAGGTAGGGCGTGGCCCAAAGGGCAGAACCACTGGGGTCACAACATGAAAGGGTGTGCGCACTTGCCTCCAGCTGATCCTTGAGCTCTGCTTTTGGCCACAATGGGATGAGCCGCTGCCCTCTGCCCTGCCATTCAACAAGCCTTTCTGCAGTGCTGCCACTGCCTGCCGACCAGGCAAGAAGTGATTGAGACCTGTGAACTGTGAGCTAAAACAAGCCCTTCCTCCCCTAGTTAGGGTTTTGGGGTATTACATCCCAGCAATGAGAAAGTAACCAAGAGACCTGGTACATCCTTAATATAGTTTCTTCAAAGTAAAGATAGAATTGTTCATCCTAATCAAGCCTATCCTAAGATCAAGATGAAATAATAGGGTTAGGAGTGAAAGCAATTCGGAAATCCCCAAAAGTTATTGAGAATTATTAGGTTTCAACATATGAAATGGAGATTGGGGTGGGGGTGGATACAAACTTCCAAACAATAACATCCTGTCTACTCCTACCTGAAAGCAAACACAACCATAATAATATTTCAAACATGTGCACTTTTCCTCCACAAAGATGAAAACAATCTTTCTAGAGCCATCCAATTAAAGCTTGCTTCTACATCACACAATAGGATTAAACCAGAATCCCAAATACTATTTTATTAGGTTTGTCTGAGCCATATTCCCCTGACTGATTTAGCACAAATCCAAACTTTAAGCCTGAGAAAACATTTCCGAGAGAAAATTTTAGGTCAAACTAGAATTGTTGCTCTCCTCTGTTTATAGGCCATGAAAACTGGAAATTGAATAGCTGTGTTGAATTTAAAAGGTGTGCAGCATTCAGCCTTAAAAAGAAAAAAAATTCTGGCATGCACTAAAATATAAGTAAACTTTGAACACATCAAACTAAGTGAACTAATCCAATCACAAAATGACAAATATTGTTTGGTTCCATACAACAAGATACATAAAATAATGTCTTGATTACTTTTTTGTTGCTGGGACACAATACATGACATCCATGACTTCAGGGAGGAAGGATCTATTTAACTCATGATTCAGAGGTGTCAACCTGTTCCCCAGTCGGCTGGCAACAGTGGAAGGACCAGGCAGTTCATGGTATCTCAAGAGGGAGGAATCAGATCCGAGGAGAACTTGGGCAGGAATACATCCTTCTGGGCCACATACCTAGAACTCTCCACACACCCAGTAATCTTCCACACTCTACCAGGCCCCACCTCCCAACAGCACTGAAGTTCTGTAGATAATCCACAATGTCCAAATGCATGAGGATTTGGGGGACATTCCAGACTCAAACCACAAGTAGCTAAATTCATAAAGACAGAAAGTGAAGTGATAGTTGTCAGGGGCTGGGATGGGAGGACATGAGGAGCTACTGTTTAATGGTGAAGGGTTTCCATTCAGGAAACCAAGAAATGTTCTAAAGATGGATAGTGTTGATGTTTGTGCAATAATGCAATAAACATCAGACAAAGGAAATTTGTCCTTAGAAGTTAATCAAACGATAACCTTTACATTGTCAATATTTTATCACAATTAAAAAGCATGGCTGAAAATTCTTTGCTACTCCTCCCCATTGCAATATGAAGGCTAATTTTCTTCCCTTTGAAATTTGACTAGCCTTAGTGACTTTCTTCACCAGGGGACAGTGCAGAAGTGAAGTTCTAGGATTGTCAAGGTGAGGCCATAAGAAATCTGCAGCTTTTACAAGGATGTCTTGCGATTCTTGCTCTGGATTCTTAATAGGAGAAGGAAGGACTTGTCCTGTCAGTGATATCTAGCAATGTCTGAGATACTTTTGGTGTATTAGAGTCAGGAGTGCTATCAAACATCCATCATTGCACAGCATAAGCCATTCTCAACAAAGAACTGACCAGCCCAACTTATCAACAGTGATAAGGCTGAGAAACACAGCCCCTAGGAAAGCCAGCTCCCATGTGAGAATTCCATCAACATTGAAGGCACCATGTTGTGAGGAGGCCCAAGCTAACTCTGTGAGCTGGTCTTGTGAAAAAAACAGAGTATCTGGATAGCTCCGACTGTGTCTCAGGCATGGGAGTGAAGGTGCCCATTCCAGTTCCCACAGAAGTGCTATGAAGAACCAAGAGCTCAGGCCTGGGTATACACCTCCAGATGACCAACCCAGATGCCACCACCAGTGAACACCATCCCAGCCGAGTACTTCCCAGTCATCAGAAAGCTGTGCTTGTCCTGCTTTGTCTAAATCCACAGTTGCAAAGTTGTGAGCTTCAGGATGTGACCGTTGTTTTAGGTCCCTTAGTTCTGAGGCAGCTTGCTTCCAGCAGCAGACAGCCAGAAGAGCTATCTGCTGATGCCACAGAAGTGACAATCCCTTAAAACCTAGGCTCTGATTTCAAGAAGGTAGGAACTTGGTAGAGATAGCGCAGGCAGGCTAATGTAAGATTAATTTCAGGGATGCCATCTGTAAATGGAGATATTAATCTCTATCCTGCAAGATTTTGAGAAAACTAAATAAGATCATGTATTTAAAAGCACTTAGGATAATACCTGGCCTCTAGTCTGTTCAATGGTAAGTTCGGATTGGATTTTATCTTATCTAAAGAACACAGAAAGAAGATAACCTTGTTTTCACACTAGTCTCCTTCAGTGCTGGATGACTTAAAGGGACATGAATGATTTCTCTCTCAAAAGCCATGTTACCTCAAAAGCCATCTTCCTCATTAATGATTTCTTGCACACTTTTCAAACAGACCTAGGTTGAAGTCCTACTTTCCACCAACACTAACCGCATGACCTTAGATAACCAACAGGTGATTACAGTCTGAAAGCTTCCTGTATCTTCAGGAGTCATATGTCAAAATCTTACCCCAGGTGATGGGATTGAGAGACAGGGATTTGGAGAGGTGATGAAGTAATGAACACAGAATTCTTATGAATGGAATTCATGCTCATAAAAGGGGTCCCACAAATCTACCTTGTTGTCCTTTTACCACGTGATAGCACAAGAAAAAGATGTTGTCTCTGAACCAGGACACCAAATCTGCCAGCACCTTGATGTTGGGCTTCAAAGCCTCCAGACTGTGAGAAACAAATTTCTGTTATTTATAAGTGATTTGGTCTACAATCCATGGTTATAGCAACACAACCCAGCTAAGACAGTATCTCTAAGCTTCTCGCTCCTCCTGAGTGAGGTAAAGATATTAATAATAATATATCTAACTGACAGAGGAGTTACATGGATTAAATGACAAAAATGTGTATGAAGTCTCAACCACACAGTTTCAGGCACAAACCAAAGGCTGAAGAGGATTTTTTTAATATCCTGTGGGCTACTTGTTGCTCAAACCATCTACTTCCCTGACATCCGGAAATCTCAGCAGTGGGAATAATTTAGGCTCTATTAGTCCCTTCGTAACAGTATTTTGAACAGTAATTTTGAATTCATTCCTAGGGAGTTATAACTGGGGATGAAAAGATGGATTCATTTCTTCTTCTCAGTAACAATCAAAGCATTCCTTGTAGCCGAGGAACATCTTCAAAGTCAGAGAAGGCAACCCTATGACTTCCACTAGATCAAGACTTGAGGAATCATTTTCTGCATGGGCACCCAGGAAGAAAACCACTCCTGAGGAAAGAGTGGGACATCTGTCCTGGAGCCACACCTGCACATGGCCACCTGTGCTCCACCCCATGCAAAAGGCAGCTCTGCAAGAGAGAGCGAAGCACCACTTTGAGTTCAGATACTTCTTAGGTTGGAAGGAAAACACAATAAAAATCTCCTACTACCCTCAGCGAGAAGCCGGGATGAAAAGTAAATTCTGTTCCCTCTCTCCTGGCCAGTAGAGTTATTATGATGCATGCCATGCCCTTCTGTCCCCAAGGCCCCAAGGCTATGTTCTGGTCTTCCTACCAGACCGTTTTCCATGAAACCTGGCAGCAGAAAGCGACCACTCTAAGCAAATCATCCATCTGAAACCCCCCACCCTGTGGTGGGACTCTCCCATTCAAGAGGCCTCCTTGGTGCTCTGGAAAGTAAATGAATAATTTGTGTCAATGAATTTTATCGAATTCCTTTGAGAACTGTGAAATGGGGAATATCCTCAGAGCCACAGATTACATTTGAAAGTTGGGGTCCTCTTCTTGGCCACTGAATCTATGGTTTAAAATGAGCCTCAGAATTAGTCCTAAGAACGTCGATGGGTGCAGAGATCACGAGGTCAGCTCACAGGAAACACCACACACACACACACAGAACTGAAACCCTTCGCTTTTTCTCAGGTGTGACATCTGTTGAGAACCCTATTATATAATTCCATAACCTCCCTGGCTTTACAAAACCTCCCATATTCACAAAAAGACTCTATCCATGAAACAAGCAAAATAATCCCCAATATTTGGGCCAGAAAGCATATATATATATTTGAAAAACAAACACCCCTCCCCTCAGTACTGCCATGCCCCTCCTTCCATATCTTCCACTTCCATTTTCTCTTTGTTTACACACGTTTGCTCGCTGCTTTCCCTAATAGCATCCAAGCTCTGGGGGTAGATATTTTCTACTGCTTTCTTCTTAGTGCCTAGGACAAAGCCTGTTCCAGGTATGAGGATGACTCCAGCAGCTGAAGAAACTGCAAGCTGAACTCAAGTGCTGCCATCAGGGAGTTGCTGTGTCCCCAAGGATGCTCACAGATGCTCCAAGCTGACAGGAAGCCTCCGCCCACCTGACCCCCAAGAGGGAGACAGGAAGGAGAAATGTGATCTGCACAGTTCTACCACCACAAGGCTAATGAGTTTGGGGCTCAGAGATAATAATACAGTATCAATAAAGATCTATAGAAGGCTTAAAAGGAAATAAAAAGGAGAAGGAGGGACAGGAAGAAGAACGCACATTGTTGCAGATAATTTCGTAGGATTTAGAGTAAGAATAACAGCACCTACCAGTAATTAAGCTTTTATACTGTGCTGAGTTCTCTCAGCAGAGGACTCTTTTGTCCTCTGACAACTCTGTGATACAAGATTTATTATTCACATTTTATGAATGAGAAAACTGAGAGCCACAGAGGTTTAGGAAATTGCCCAAGATCACAAAGCTAATAAATACTGAATTGCGGATTTGAACTCAAGCCTGTTTGGTTCTAAAGCCCATCATTCATCACACATAGTCAATGGGTAATGAGTATTTAGAAAGCTGACATTTCAGAGAATTGGAAAAAGAATCTTGCACCAGTAAACTTAAATTTAATATGAGCCCAAAGGTTAATTCTACGATGCAATAGCTCTGTGATCTCAGTGACTTATCATCTCAGAACTTCACTTTCCTATACAATGGAAATATCAAAACCTGCTCTGATGTGTGGACAACAGATCGATGACTCATACGAAGCCAAATTGATGACATGAGAGGTGTGAAGACGTGCTTTCCCCGGTCAACAATCCCCCACACTTTCCTCTTTGCTGAGAGCCCTAGTTTTGCTTCAGGAATTTGAGGCCACATGACCCATGATTTCCTCTGAAAGGTGACTGTGTAGACTCCATTCTCCTTGCGTAAGATACATTTAGGCCTGAACACACCACACAGCCCAATCTATCTTACTAAGGAATAAGTAAGCTAGATGATTTTAAGGTTCATTTTCCTCTTTCTTAAACATATACAAAGCACAGGCTGCTGATTTCTGCCTCTGAACACAAGAAGTGAAAATGTGAGGCTTGGAGCATTGCTGTTATCTTTAAGTTATGAAGAGGTGCTATCATCAAAATCCTAATATCATTCTACCTATTGTTATCTGAAATAATAATTCCATTATTACTTAATCCCATTTTAGGTATTCAAATATAGTGACATTTTAATTTTAAACCATTTAAACTTATCGAAAGTATTGTCTTTGGTATAGTTTCAAAAGGTTAAGAGCAGTAGGGATGCAAGGAACACGTTTCATTTTGTTGTTGCTGATGTGCGTACTTTCTACATCCCTATGTCTGGCCAAGCGCTGGGCACAAAGCAAGGACTCCTATTCTTTTGTATGTTTTGTATGAATAAACTAATCAGTGGATCTATTACTATATATATATATATATATATATATATATATATATATATATATATATTTTAGTGACCTATTAGGTACCTGACTCTGGCCTCCAGAGAAAATTCCAAGCTCAGTGGAAAGCCATCTACACACAGAATTACTACAGTGTTCAAGTGTTAAGTCAATTATTATAAAAGCATTTCTTGAGTAACTACTTTATCCCAAATCCTGTGTTAATAACGAGGAATAAATTAGGATTGTGAGCAGTCAATTGGGTGGCTGCAGGCATACGTGCAGAGATCAATGGGACAATCAGGAGTCTTCTGTGGATAAGATCGGTCCATTGTTGGGACTGCTTTGTGATCCTATTCCCAGACCAATGAGAACTCAACAAACCATGAGAACAGAACTTCAAATGTGATGTTTGAAAAGGACTATGAAATGGGAGGAAAAAAGAGACAATCACAAAAAAAAAAAAAATGTGATGTTTCATGTGTTTTTGACTTTTCAACAAAGTCATCTATTGTGTTGTAGATCTGGAATGTCCCCCAAAGTCTCATGTATCTGAATGTTATAGATTGTCTATGGAGCCATGTGCTCTTGGGAGATTGGGGCCTCGTCTGGAGGGATGGATTACAGGCATGTAAATTGGATTACAGTCATTTAAGTGGATTATCTCAGGTGATTACAGGCATATACTGGGGGTTTACCACACCTTCCACACCTGGATCCAGGAGGGGCTGATCACTGGGATGAGACCTGGAAGGATATATAAGCTGCTCCTGCCTTCCTGGGAGGACGAGTCTCAACTTGCCTTGACTTGGCTTCCTGTTTGTGATGTCACGAAAAGCTGGCTCCACCTCTGCCTCTGTCATGCATTTCCATGGCTGCTGGCCACTCCTGAATGGACTGTGACCTTCTAAACCTGTGAGCTAAAATAAACCTTTCCTCCCCTAAGTTTATGGATGTCAGGTATTGAGTCACAGCAACAGAAAAGTAACTAAGACATCCAAAGCAGAGGAAAAAAATGACAGTAAATCCCAAATACCATCACATCATAAAGCAGGTACTCGGCTGTGCATACAACAGATATAGACAGTCAGCCTTCTGGATCCAAAAGCCTGGCTCCACCGCCCACCTTGTGGCTCGTGTCGAGCTTTGCAACCCATCTCTTCTTTGGTCACCTCAGAGTCATTTCAGCACTGCCTCTCACTGCAAGAACTCAGTCAATGTTAGTTAATCTCATTACTTCCTTTCCCTCCCTACTTCGAAGCTACCCTTTTCCCTGACACTGCACTGCATGGTGCTGTCTAGCAGCCGCTGTCTTTAACCCGGTCCTGAGAGCTGCTCTCACTAACTTGTCAGAAAACCCTCCTCCTCTCCCTGACCTCTGCCCCCAGAAGTCCAACCTCTAAATGAAATGCAAAGCGGATGCAAAGTTGAAGGAAGGTGATAAGGACCACCCTGAAACAAAAAAGAAGAGTACCAGGCACTGAACTCCTCCCACACGCCCCGAACTCCACGTTCATCACTTCCTGCTCCTCACTGGAGACAACGGAACAGAATCAGAGTCCAGGTAGCCTGCCCGGGTTCCTGCAGCTAGAAAACAATGAAGCTGATTAAAGCCTCAGTCTCTTTGGCCAAATCCTCCACCTTCCCAACTCCTCTTGCTGAGGAAATGAAAACAAGCAGGCAGGGGAGTGGGCGAGGTGACAGTGTGGTAAGGACGCCTGGAGACCCCATGGTGGGCAGCAGGCAAAGTAAATTAGATCCATAACTACAAGCGATTGCATGCTTTGAATCAGTAGATTAAGTTCTAAAGATTTTTTAAAATATCTGTAAGACTTTCTTATGATGCACCAGGACATGTTTAACTCAAATTATCACATTTAACCCAAGGAGCACGGAGATACAAAAATTAAGAGGAAAAAGATTATTAAACAACAAGCCAAGGATACACAACTTAAAAGTGGTTAAAGGATCACAATCAGCGTCTCTTTCCTCACCGAGTCCAGGGCTTTCAGGGGCACTCGGTCGACCATTTGGGAAAACAGCACCACATTTCAGGGACCCTCACTGAGAGTGTGGGGCGGAACACATCAAAAAGCAGGCTCCTATTTCAGTGATTCTCTTTGAAGTAGCAGCACACGCCAGCAGAGCCCATGTGGAGCCTGGGCATCTGCTCAGGTTCACCGTGGGATCCCATGTATTTGGTTTATTTGGGAATGGGCAGAGGTCAGGGAAGAAGGGCAGAGAGGGACAGGAGCCTCTGAAGGACAGAGGAGGGAGGGAAATGGAGAAGAAAGTGTCTCGACCTCAAGGCGCCAGGAGCCAGGTCCAAGTCTCTGTGACGACGTACTTGGACATTATTAGAGCCCCGGGTGCTTCTGCCTCAGGACGGGTGACAAGCACACAGAAGGCACACAGTACTCGGCAGGGCACTGTCCTCCCAGGAATGCTGTCCTCCTACCACAGATGACAGCAGCAGAAGCACTGGCCATGGTGGAGCACTTCAGGAGCCCAACAGGGAGAGGGCTCCCTCCACAGAATACAGACAGCATGTCAGACACTACAGAGCAACTGGCTTGTGTGCAACTGTCAGGAATACCTAGAGAAGGGAAAGATGGCGTCTCAGGGTCACCAAGACCACCAACAGCATTTGGTGTGAATGTGAGTGTGTGTCTGTGTGTGTAAGCCCCAGGTTCAACCCATTTACATTCACAGTCTAGTCAGGCCTGGGGACATTATGCAAAAGAAAAGAAGACAGAGAACACAAAAAAGAAATTAAAGGAAAAGAGAGATGAGAAGGGAGGGGAGGGGAAGGGAAGGAGAGAAGAGAAGAAAGAGAACAAGGAGTGGGGGAAGGACAGATGAGGGAAGGAAACCCCCTCCCCGACCTGTCACCAAGCTGTGGGCACTGAGGTCCACAGCACACAAATAACTGCTGAAGAGATTCGACTTTTCTTCCCTTCTCTCAACCAGAGAGAAGCTCTAATGAGGTTATTTATTCACCCCAAGAAGCACCGTGGTAATAAGTCCCTCAGTTGACTGCTCTCAGGCTAAGCTTCCTCACAAATACGTGAAATGCCCAAACCCGGCGATCAGTACAGCTAATTGAAATGCCAACCTGAGGTTCACTAGATGACTGCTGCTAGGGTCACAGTCATTACCAGTGATTAAATGTTACGCGCAAAGCTCCACGAAGAGACACAGTTCTAGCAATATGCTTCATGTGGGAAGAGAAGGAGAAAGACGAAGGTTGAGAAAGCTGAATGTAACCAGGGCCGCGCTTGGCTGTGGAGCATCGCAGGGGAATGCAGACAGATGGCAGCAGGGCGAATTTAGGAGAGCTCTCAGGAAGCCGGGGCAAAAACACAGACAGGAGGCCTTCTTTAGAAAAGGATCCCCTCATCAGAGCAGTTTAAGACACAAGATTCAGATCTGAGGGCCAGCGCAGCTTCATCTCTTTTATCTCACCCAGAAAACAAAGATAATAATGCCTGAATCTTGGAATTGCCGTGAGAATTAAGTAAATACACCATCTAAATGCCATGATGCCTGTCTGACATGCGGCAGTTATGCGATATACAGATATTTCAACCATCAACAACCAAACTCTCAACCCACAAATCTTCATTGTGAATTTATCATATCCAGGAACCCTGAAGGGGGAGTGAAGATAAATAGGACCCACTGACGTAAGAGAAAGGACATCTGTCAAACACATTCCCAATAGCAGGGCCTGTGCTAAGGGTTCTGTGTAAATGAGAACCCGCTCTCCTCAGGGAGATAAGGAATATACACTGAGGTTCAGAGCCATCCCACAGCAAGGACAAGAGGTTGTCCACATTTCAGGGCCATGTCATTTCTCTGAGCCACTTGGCTGCCTCGAATGGAAGCACAAGAATGTTCAAAAACAACGGGAGAGGGACCAGAGCTCACAGCAAACAAGGCATTCTGCACGTCCCCCAGACGAGTGAGAGCCCCATGCTTGCAGGAAGAGGGGATGTCACTTTGGGTGGATTATGCCTGTATTAGTTCTCTAGGGCTGCCATAACAAATTACCACAAACTTGGGGCCCTAACACAACAGCAGTGTATTCTGTCAGAGGTCCTAACGCGAGGAATACTAAATCAAGTTGTCAGCTGAGCTGCGCTGCTGTGGAAACTCGGGACTCCCAGCAATCCTCGCTCTCCTTGGCAGCATCGCTCCCATCTCTGCCTCCATTGTCCAGTCACAGTCAGTCTTCACATATCTGTCTTCTTGGGTCTTTTAAAAGGATGCTTGTTAGTGGACTTAAGGTCTTCCTAGCTAACCAAGATGAGCTCCCTCAAGATCCCTAATTATGGAAAGGAGGCTTATTCAGTGTCTACAGTGCCTGCACAGCAGTTTCAAGGCCTTGGGTTTAATTTCCCCAGCACCACATTAAAAAAAAAAAAAAAAAAAAGGTGGGTGTGAGGGCACAGGCCTGTAATCCCAGCACTATGGAGGCTGAGGCAGAAGAATTATCATGAATTCCAGGCCAGCGTGGGCTATATAGTGAGTTTAGGACCAGTCTGGCCTACACAGTGAGATGCTATCACCTCAGCCCTGATATAAACGGGTTCCCAGAACGTCTACCCTTTGCCAATCCCTTCTCTTCTGCCACACTGGCCTGTATGGCTGGACCAGGTTTCAGATGAAGAAAAGTGCACCGGGGACTGTGGCAGTTAGGGCAGGGTCTCATCTTGATCGGCCTTGGGATCTGGGGAATGGAGCAGCTCTGGATGACTTCGTAGGTCACGGAGGCAGGGTTTGGGGGTCCATATGTGGTCCCTCACCCCCTCATCTCTGGTACTATTCCCAGCTCTACTTCCAGTCCTCCAGGAGCCAAGTAGCTTTGCCCCATCATGCCCTTTGCCATGTTGCTTCTGCTTTGGAGCCAGCTGGCAGAATCCCCTTAAAATGTGAGTCAGATCAAACCTCTCCTTTAATTGTGGGTGCTGAGTATTGTATCTAGCAACAGAAAAACGGACTAATGTAGGTCATCTGGGTAATGTTGATAATAGTTCCCTTTTACGACCCCTCACCTCGCGCTGGGTCTTGGGCAAAAACTTTTTTTACTACGAACAGTAATTTGTATTAACTGTACAAATAAATATTTTCCGTGTGCATCTCCACATATATAGAGATGGTGCTTTAATCCCTCTACACGCTAACTTCTCCCTCCCCAAGTCCCCTTCTCTGTTAGTATCTCTCCTACTTCAGAAATGAAGCTTTGATTTACACTGTGCCAGCTACTCTCGGCCTCTCCAGAGGTACCAGTCCACTTTGGAGATGTGGACACTGGGGCTGAGGGAGCTGCTCACCCCATGGTCACACAGCTTACAACTGGCAGGCTTAAAACTTGGGACAATATGACTCCAAAGTCTACACTCTCATTAGACTAAAGGTCTAGAAACCCTGGTCAGAAACTGCATGTTACAACTTCTTCCACCCCAGCGATGCCTGGGGTGGCTGGGAGTACAGTCAGCGCACAGGAGGTGCTTGGTGGCTTCCTGGCTCGTGCTTGCCTGCAGGGGCACTGCCAGCTGTGAAGGGGTTAATGGCTCTGGTGGAAGGGACCTGGCTTTGGGCAACCTCTTTTAAATAATGAGCGTCTGGTATTCTAGCTAATGACATTCTCCTCTCACACTGCAGGTTTTACTCTCAAGAGTAATGAATTAATTAGTGAATATGGGTGAGTGGCCCTTTGAAGTTGTAAAGGGCCCACAGTACAAATGCTGGGAAAGCGAACCAAAGGGACTACATCAGAAAGCCTGTAAGTGCTGCGCAGCGAGTTGTGGTGCCACCACCGGCCCTCTGAGGACAAGTGCCACAGAGCAGAGCAAAGTGAGCAGGGGCGCCATGAACGCACCTGCACGGACTCTCTGGCGGCCCCTCCCGGAGGTCAGGCAAGCAGTTCCCCTGGTCTGCTCATTCCTGTGGATCATGAAGGGCCGCCTGCTTGGCTGAGAGGCAGGGGGCATCTAAAATCACCATAGGCTCAGTAGGAAAGAGAACCCTGTCATTGCGTGCCATGGATGTGGTAACAGTCTCTCTTCTGCTACTAATAACCATATAGTCAAGTACTCAAACCCAGGAGTTTCAAACACACCATGTGTAATGGCAATCTACAGGTCAACGGAGGACCAGCAGGCTGAGGGTGGGATTATTCAGTCATGGAACACAACAGCTGACACCCACAACTTGAAGGACTGACTCTCCCTCCTTCTCTCTCATTTTCCCCACTTCAGACCTAGGAAAAGTGCCTACAGATTCAGTAAACTGACACCAGTTCCCGGCTTGTACTGGCAAACAAGAATGTGTGTTGTAATATTCTACAGCACAAATGTTTCTCAAATATTTTACCTCAGAACTTTCTAAACTTCAGTGGAAATGCAAAATATATATCATGTGTCCATGTTAAATGTAGTTTGTATGTCTCTTATACTGTTTTGTCCTGTGAAAATATGAGACTGAAATAATTTATGAAGAACAGAGATTTATTTCTCAGAGTTCTGGAGGACAGGGAGTTCAAGGTCAGGTCCCATGTCTCACAGAGGCTTTCTTGCTGTTGTGACATCCCAATGCAAAAGGCAAAGGGCAAAAAGTCACGCCTGCAGAGTGGGGGTAGATTCATCCTTTATGAGGAGCTAACTCCCACCACAGCTAATCCATCCCACAATACTGGCAGTAATCCATTCAGGGGGCGTCTAAAGGCCCCAACTCACAACATATGCTTTGGGGACTTGGTTTTCACCAAATTGGGGAAATTAAGGAGACTCATTCAAACTGCACTAATAGGCAATAATATAATATAAAAATGTATTTTATTCAAGTGGTATCACTGTCCCCGTGAGAGCCACTTAGCTACATGTAGCTTTGGAGTATTTCTTAGTGATATAGTTTGAAATGATAACATTTTGGGGGCACTAGACTTAATAAAAACATACTCAAAATTAATTGCACCTGTTTCTTTTCACTTTGCTCAAGTGAAAAACTTTTACCCACATCAGTGTGAACATATGTGTTATGTCCTATATGTAACATACAATATTAATGCGAAAACAAAAATTTTTAACTGCATATGTATCTCACATTATATTCTTCCTGGGTGACTTACTATCTAACATGTCCAACACAGAACCTGAAACCAAGTCAATTTTCAATAAAATTATTTTAAACTCAAAATTATCTAATTCTATAAAGACAGGTGTTATTAACTCTTTTTGTAGATAAAGAAAAAGGAGCTGAACAAAAATTAAAATGTGAGTAAGCTAGAGTACCAGGCAGCGCACACGCAGCCCCGTGTGTCCAGAGCACAGGCCTGCTCTGCTCTGCCTGCTCACTGTCTTGAAGACATCAGCCACCTGATCCCCCGCAAGTGACCCACACCACAACCCTGAAACCCAGAGCCCTGCGACTTGTCTTAGTGGAGATCAAGCAAGGGCAGGTTGCTTAGACCAAGGCAGATTCTTCAGCTTGGCTTGAAGAGAGAAAGTGCCTTCAGGGCAGGGACCCCAGAAGATGGGACAGCACCTGGCAGGGTGGGAGGCCGATGAGGACTGGGTCAAGAAAGACAGGGCCCTGAGAGCATGTCCCTGAGTGGGAAGCCCACCCTGGGTGACCACTTCTGCTCAGGTGTCTTCCGTCTTTCCGGACTGCTCCATCCTCATCACTGCGCGTCAGAGCAAAGGTCACATCCTTGTCATAGACATCCTCCAGGAGCCCACCTTTGTGGTTGCGACAGGGCCCCGTGACAGTCAGCGAGAGCTTGCTCCTGGGGAAAGACAGTTCAACGCCCGAAATCCAAGATGACGTGAGGACCCTGATCACAGGCTTCCAGTTGTTGCTGGACAATCAGACTTGAGAGCTTAGGTAGTAAGGAGCAGCTCGCGCCAGCAGGACTGGTAGGGACTTGGGGACGGGGGCGCGGGGTAGGGAATGGTGGCCAGAGTTTTGGTCAAACTCAAACACCACAGCTACCAAGGCTGTAGCCAGGTCAACTGCAGATGCAGCCTGCCAGCCGGTCACCCCTGCCCAGTAATGGTCCACACGCCCCCAGCTCCTTGAGTGGACCTGGGCTAGGACAGCTGGAGCTGGGACAGTTCTGAGGCGCCAAGGGAGCTGGACCAACTGCGGCCTCAGTTGGCAGGGCCAGGAAGGGAAAGGAAGCAAAGAACAGCCAGAACAGGCAAAGTGGCCCCTCAACTAAAAGTTCCCCCGCAAATCCCCTAAGGTAGGCGAGCCAGCAGGGATCTCTCAGAACTTGAAGCTGCCCCAACGCTCAGTTGGTGACATTAGGGACTCAATAGCACCACCTTCTGGCAGAGACAAAAATTACAAGCTTGAAACTAACATTAAGGGAATGTTTAGCAATTCCAATCAAGGGTCCAAAAATTATGTCCTGGGCCCAGGCTCTGAGAGGAGAGGAGGTGTGCGAAACAGACATTTGCAGACAGAGCAGAAGCTCAAATCTGAGGCGCCAGCTCATTGCAGAAAGTGGTCTGCAGGAGACTTTAGAAAGCGAGCCTGTCTTTAGTTATTAAAAAGGAGTTGGGGAAGGGTGTGCTTAATGTTCCAAGATCACCGAGCTGCTGGGCCAAGCAAAATGAGTATTGCCTCATTCCACACAAGAGACTCCTTAATTTACGCAAGAGGCTCAGGTCTCAGAACTCCATCCAGGAGCAATGGTGACACAGCAAGTCATCTCTGGCCACGAGGTTGCGCTGACCCTGTAGAGCTGCAAACGGAAGCCCAGGAGGCTCCTAGCAGCCGTCTCCCTTCCCTTGGTCACGGGATCAAACTCCAGCTCTGCCTCAAGGCGGGGAATGAGGCTGGAAGTGAGTCAGGAGAAAAAAATTACATATATAAAGGACTCCCGCAACCTGCTGCTTTTACCAGATGCAGAGAAGTCCCTAATGATCTTTCCAGAGCAAGCACAGAACTTGCCTATGTCTCACAACTTTTTCTAAGACTCCTAGGAAGCAGAGAGCTGAACTTCTGGACTATTTATGGCCAAGCACCATCTCTCCCCAGCAGCAAACTTGATGAGGACAGCCTGCACAGCCCCACCCGGTAGCTCACTTACAAATAGGGCAGTCCCCTCCCCCACGCATGGGAACGCTGCATGGGGATCCCTAGAAACCGGACAGCCTCACTCCCAAAGGGCTGTTTTCTAACCTGTCCCTGCTGCCCAAGCAGAAGATGCCCCTCTGCAAACAGCGAAGGATTTGAAATCCAGAGAGAAAGCACACTGCTCCCCACTGTGTTTCCACTGCAGACCCATCCCAGTCTTCCGTGTCCCAACAAGTCAGTAGTGCCTGGATTCTCCACTGTGGGCCTGTACTCACCCCACCATGACTTTCTTTTCCACCTGAACACTGACGGCCCCCCTCCCCCCGTGTCATCACCATCCTCTCTGGAGGGTGGGATTTAATGGTGTCTCAACATGCCTACGTCACAGTACAGTCACCCCACTCATCAGAAAGCCCAACGGGCCTTCTGATTCAAGCAAGCAGGATTGCACCTCGCTGACTCTGCTGGGGCTCTGAAGTGAGTGGCTGTTACCATTCATTCAACAGGTCAGTACCGTCAAGGCCAGGACAGAGGCTGCTTTCTCGACTGGCTTCATGCAAGGGCTGCACATGAGGCAGGAGGGAAAAGGAAGGACACATGGCCTGCTGTCCACTCCTATCCCACCAGGAAAAGAGCGCTGGGAGGCCTGGGAGCACAGGACAGAGCTGCCCCACTACAGAGCTGCCACCAGCTGCGGGGTATGGCTCTCCCACTCCCATGTTCCCACACTCCTAATACTTGGCTTCCGCTTCTTTCCGAACACAGATGGCTCCCAGTCCCAATTGCCAACCTTTGTTCTCTTTAGAGAGATCAATTTAATGATGCCGTGACCTTCCTGTCTCAGGAATAGTCACTCAATTTACCAAGAAGGTTGACGCAGACCCCTGACCTAAACAAGCAAGGTTTTATCTTGACCACACATCAAGTAATCCATAGGCAAGAGGTGGCTGACATCAGCTCAATAGTTCAACAGTGTGCAGACCAGGGCTGGGGTTGTTCTTTTGACTCCTTGGGAAGAGCCTGTGTGAAGACTCTCCACTCCGCCTGGCTCTGAATTGATTCAGAAATAAGACAGAGGAGTTGGCTCATGAAGAACCCATAAATCATCCTTTTACTGATAAAAACTTTGACACGAGATCATATCTATTATTCATTAGTGTCAATAGAATTCCTATCCATGAAGCCCAGAATTTGACAGAATTATCATTCGCATATTCACAGAACTGATACGGGTCGCAGATCCACTCAATCTCTGCAGTAGCAAAAGGAGAGCACAAGCCATGGCTGTCGCTCCATGGCACCCTGCCCCTTACCTTAGCCACTGTCCCATCACTGGTACACAACACCCAACATCTGCACCTTCAAGGAAGACAGATTTATTTGGTTCACAGTCCAGTAGATTCCATCTAAAGTCAGCCTGTCTTGTAGCAGCAATGCATGGTGGAAAAGCTGGAGGGAACATGGCTGCTAAACGCAGGAAAGAGAGAACCCAGGACACACTTCTCCAGGCCACATGCCCCGTGACCAACCTCCGAACAGGCCCCATCTCGTAAGAGCCCACGTGGCTGCTGAACTCGCCAATGGATGAATACCCTGGTGAGCAAAGGCCCCATGATTCAAACTTCCAGCAACACACATGACATCTTCATGTGGAAGGGCATGTCAGCCGTGGAAAGAAGTGCTCCCCTTCACCGTCCACACAGGACTTGACCTGTCACCGCCTCGGCCTCAAGGCGTGTTCCTAGGTCTGTCTCCATCCCACTGCATGTTCTGCTTTTGTTGCTGTGCGTCACTTCTGCATTGCACTCAGAATACCTTCCTAAAAATCCCGTAGCTAATCAGGTCACTATCCTGCCTTCTAGTTGCCAAAAGAAAAACCAAAGTGCCTGTGGCTCAGAATGGCACACAGATCTCACCTCCACCTGTCCCACCTCACCTCTAGCTGCTCCGGTCCTCACCTCCTAGCCTACTTCCGGCCGCGCCTGACCCCCTTCCCTGGACAAGCCACGCCTGTCTCGCCTCTTCCTCCTCACCTCTGCTGCTCCTGTGGCCTGAGCAAAGCATCCTTTTTGAAAATTCTGGTTTCCCTAGACAAATCTGCTCTTCCTTTAAGACTAAGTGAAGTTTCTCTACTTTGTGAAACCTTTTTCTGACATCTGCTCCAGGGCAGAGTATGTATTTGAATCTCTGATAATTATCTGAGATGTAATAAGGTCTGAATAAAAGCTTTGAGATAGAAGGCATTATGGAATAAATGTGTGAATAGAGGAATAAATGAATAACTTCACTAAGCAAACTAGTTTGCAAATTTCTCACAGGCAGGAGCCATGCCTGACATTTCTGAAGTTCCCTGTGGATCTCCAAGAATATTCTAGAGTATGACAAGAGTTCAGTAAGAGATGGTGGAATGCAGGCATCACTCAAGTTGAACACGTGAGTTAACAGGCGATGGATACCATGCCTTATGGTCTTCTGTAACACATCACAATCAAAAATGATGCCAACAGTGAGGACTCCACCAGCCACGGGAATGAGCACCATGAAATCCTCAGACCCCCGCGTCCTGCTCCTCCCAGGCAGGCCATGCATCTGATCATGCGCTCCAGTCTCGCTGGGCTACTGAGAGGAGTAAACGATAACGTGTCAGAGCGGCATCAGGCAGACAAAAAGCTCCGCAAACAAATCTTACCCCTTAAGGCTGTCCCTGGCTTTGAAAGGAAGTGGCTGTCTAACCACGTTAGCAAAGACTCATGTTTGGGAATGCACCAGGGGCCATACCTTATCATCTGCTAAAAGGTTTCAGAGCAAGAAAATATCCTGGCAGAGCACAACTATGGGCAACTTCAAACCAGCTGGCAGTGCTGACGCTCTGACTGACTCCTGGCGGACACAGAGCACACATACATCTTACTCTACCCCGCTGTGGTCAATCTCCCCGAAGCCTCATGCCTGAAAGGTGATTCAATCATGGCGGGTAATTGATTGACTTGCTGTGCTGCTGGGCCAGGTTAGAAGGGGCAGGTGACTGGGGCTTGACCCAGAGGCATATACGCTAGCTCCAGCCTTCAGTCACTCCCTTGGCTTCCTGACGCTCCATGCTGTGCATAGATTCTCTCTGGCTCAGCTTCCATCATGCCCGTCCACCACTGCCAGCCTCATGTGGATGGACCGAAACCCCCTGAAACCATGAGCCAAAATAAAACTTTCTTTCCTTAAGTTACAGATGCTAGGCATTGTGTCGCAGCAACAAGAAAGTGACTGAAACACATCCTTCCATTCAAGACAGCCCAGCAAGCTTGGTCCCTATAAGACAGTGAGAGCTTCACCTCCGCAGCCACATGGCACCAGCCTACCTTTGGCCTGCACCTACCAGAAGGCAGCCTGGCCATGGTCTCTGCAGAAGAGATCAAGGATTGATTCTGGGGCTGCAGCACTTACCAGCTGTACTTTGTGACCCTAAGACAGAACTGCTCACTCTCTGACCTCGGTGCCTCTTACAGTCACTATGTCCCCAAAGGGCAAGAGGCACGTTCTCTGCCTTTCAGTTTACACAACAAAATGTACTGCTGATCCTTGCTTACCAGCTAGTGGCCTTCTTGCTGCTTTAGGACATCCCAGACATGGGCGGGCTTTAGGGTTTCTACGCTGCTCTCCCACCACGGGTAGTACCCAACTCCCTGCTCATGGCCTCCCACACTTGGCTGCTTGTCAGTTACCACCCATCCGCACTCCCTGGGCTCCCTTCTCTGACTTATTTTTGCCATAGCCATTCTAACATATTAGGTAAGTTCTTCCTTCATTCACTTTCTCTCACCTTGTACCCTGGGAGGCAGGAAGCTCTAAGGTGGCAGGGATTTTTATATCTTCTGAACAGTACCTGACACGAAGTAGGGACTCAAAAATATCCTTTGAATGAGTAAACGATGGTACCCATGTTCACTGAGCATCTACTATGTGTTTGGATCTGGGATCTGGAAATGAATAAAATAATCCTGAAGGTATTAGCCATTTGCCCGGAAAGAAAATTAAGCTCAAGCTGGCATGTTGGCACACGTGTATAACCCAACACTCCAACAGGCTGTGGCAGGCAGATCGCAAGCTTCACCCCAACCAAGGCAACTTAAGGGACTCAGAGAGTGTCTTGGTCAGTTTTTTGTTTCTAGGACACAGTAACCATCATCCACAATGTAAGGGAGGAAAGATTTATTTTAGCTCACAGTTTCAGTAAGTCTCAGTCCATTCACTGGTGGTGATGGGGGGGGGGGGGGGGGGGGGGGGGGGGGGGGGGGGGGGGGGGGAGAGAGAGAGAGAGAGGGAGAGAAGAAAAATGAGAACAAATTAATTAACTAATTAAAAGGGGTAGAAGTGGAGGGATGAAGGGCTCAGAGATGACCCATCAGAACAGCTGCTCCTGTTCTGTGGGGGAAGGAAGCACCCTGAGCTTCAAAGTGTAAGGGGAGCTGGGGAAACTGCTCTAAGGCAAAATTTTTGTCCTAGAAAACACCACAGGCAAGACTCTGCCTTTTGCTGAAAAGGTTCTCTGATGAGTAGAGACCCCTGTCTAGTTCTAAGAGAGTTCCATAAGGATGTGCTGCATGACTAATTATTGTACGTACTCTAAAGAACAGCCAGATAGGAGTAATAACCCCTCCATGACAGGGAGTGGGGGAGATTCAAGACATTGAAGAGAGAAAGTAAATGAATTTTAGGTAAGCAGATGGTAGGAAGCAAAGGGTGGACTTGTGGACATTGAACGGGCATCCTGCGATGAGGGAAACAGAAGGGCCGTGGCAGGGGGTGTATGAGTAATTAAGATGTGATACGTATATGTATCAATTCCCCAAGATAAATGCACTTATTACATATTGTAAACATATACTAATAAAAATGATAATTAGGAGAGAAAAAAGATGGGTGGGTCCTTGAAAGAACAGATGGGAGAGAGTCAGCTGGGAGAGCCTGTCTGGCCGTGGTGCTGACCTCAGGATCCTCTCCTGTGACACAAGTTCGTGTTCCTGATATTGAAACTCTCAAGGAAGAAAGGGATGACAATTAAGTCTGTACATGTGAATTGGACAGACAAGGAGACATTGGAGAAAGCCTCTTCTGCATCTGCTGTCTTGAAATTACCTTACGCTCACAATAATCAATATACCAAAGTGGTATCTTTTAAGCCAGCATCTACTGAACCCTATCAACCCCAAAAGTAAAGTTATAACATGATATTGTTTGAGGAACGAATTCTCACTAGAAGCCTTAGTTTAAAATGCACATTTTTAGAGGAAGCTGATATCTTGAGTGACTAGTGCAGACTGTTTTATTGGAGACTTTAACCAACACTCAGAAATACATCAAATGCTGAGGAATGAGATAAGACGGGAAATTCTGATTCTGATGGAGACCACAGTGGTACAGAACAGAGGGCACCAAAATATGGCTGATTTGAAATTACCCACAAGCAAAGAATGTTTTTACATTTTTAAATTTCAGGGGGCAAATATCACACTAAGAATTCTACCATCGTGATACCTGAAAAAGTCACTTGTACGTAACATGCCGGTGTCTGGTCCCAGGGTTTTGCTGAGGCCCTGCATGCTCACTGGCTTGCATGCAATCTGCAGGTGTCCTCTGACATGAGGGCAGGGCTGAGCAACTGTGGCAGACGGCACAGCCTGTAAGGCCAAAGCATTTGCCATCTGGCCTTCCATGGGAAGAGTCTGCAGGAATGAAGTCATGGTACTTAACCCCATCCGCACATTAGAATCACCTAGGTGGCTTTTACAGTAGTTCTCTATACCCGAGCTTGACTCCAAAAGACTAAAATCTACTCAAAGTCAATATGACTCAAGGCCAAAATAGCAAAGTCTTCATCACATCTGAAAAGCCAACAAGGGCACACTGGGAAATTCCCAGAAAGAGGCAGCTCAGCACTACCAGGCAGATGCTTCCTTCATTTTTGGCCCCATATATCCTTGATAAATGCCTTAGGTTCTTTCTTTTTCTGGTCAGCAAAGAATGCTAAGGACTATGAAGCCTCGCTGCAAACCTGAGGACACCACTGGTATCATGAGCCTTAGTATCTGCCTGGCCACCTTTGAGCTATGTAACCATGGGCAGTCAAAAGCAGCAGAGTCTCAGGGATTGAAACCAAGAGGGTGCCTTGTGCAGAATTGTGGGAGAGACACAATGAGATCATGACAGCCTCTGGGCAGCATTTTGTTCCATCAGCTAGATGCTGTGAGCCAAGTTAGAAATGCACAGCTATGAAGTTCCTCCTGGCAAGTAAGAGCAGGCCAGAAGCTACCCAAGGCAACAGATCAAGGGCCGTGAAGCTGTCTCCTACAAGAACACCACTGTGAAAACAGGACTCCGTCCCGCTTGTCCTTGTGATGACTAATTTTGTAGGCTGACTTGGTTCAGCCATGGTACTCAGGCATTTGGCGAACCATCAACCCACAAACTTCCAGGCAGGTACTTTTCAAGAAGGATGAACATTTGAATCCACAGACTCTAAGTAAAAAGCACTGTGCATATTGTCTGTCACATGGGTGGGCCTCACGCATCAGGGGAAGGCTGTGAAAAAAAAAAAATAAAACCAGACTGAAGTCCTCCGAGTGAGAGGGACTTGTGCCTAGAAATGGCCTAGGGACTCAACAGGCAACATCAGCTCTTCCTGGGTCACTACAGGCCTGCAATCACAGCACTCTGGGAGGCTGATGCAGGAGGATGGCACATTCAAGTACAGCCCAGGCAACACAGAGACACAGTGAGACCCTAACCAAAAATTTAAAAATGGGCTAGGGAAGTGTGAAAGCCCTGGACTCAATCTCTTTCTCCAAGAAAAAGAGAGAAAGAGAGAGAGAGAGAAAGAGAGAGAGAGAGAGAATTTGAATTTGTCAGCTTCCAAACACACGTATGAACCAAGTCCTTACAATAAATCCTCTACATAGATAACAGGTATATAGACAGGCAGGTACATACGTCCATACATCAGCTATGGCTCCAAAATCCACGTGGAAGTCAACTTTCCAACGTGACAGTTCTGGGAGGCATGGCCACAGGGGAACTGTTGCTGCACGATGGTTCCATGCTAATAAATGGGATTAGAAGCCCTTACAAAAGGGCTTTAGGGAAGGACTTTACCCCTCTTTGCCCTTCCTCCTCCTGCTGTGTGAGGACCTAACAAGAAGGATGTCACTAGGTCCCAAATGCTGGACCCTTTGACCCTGAACTTCCCAATCTCTAGAACTATGAGAACTGAACATGTTGTTTATAAATCACCCCATCCCAGGTATTTTGTTATAGCAGCAGTGGTGGGGGGAGGGGGGAAGTAGATACACACAAAGTTGTGCTTCTCTAGAAATCCTCACTGTTGCAGTCTGGATCCGCAAAGTCCCCTAAGAACCTCTTGTATTTACAAGATATTAGACCAAGAAGAAGGTTAAATAGATCAAGTGAATTAATCATCAGTGATTTTACGTGCTGTGGAGAAGCTCTGTCAGAGCAGGGGCACATAACTGAAACTGTGACCTGAAGGGCATCTTCTTTCCCCAGGTTCCCCTCAGGTGCTCTGCCTCCTGGCTGTGATGGAGTGAACAACTTTTCTCTGCTGTGCCCTCTGCCATGTCCTTCCGCCACTGCCAGCCACGCTGAGTGGACTTCAGACCTCCTGAAACTGTTTGCTAAAATAAACCTCTCTCTTTTCAAATTGTGGCTAACGGGTATCACCTCCCAGTGACACCAGCTACTACAGCGATACACACAATGATTTATTAAATAAGCACCTAGCAGTATAAAGGCAAAAGCAATCTGTGCAACCTGATTTAGAACAGCAATGAAGACCCATCTTGTTGTCCACTGTATAACCATTTTTCAGGCCAAAGTAATATTTTACAAGTCAGGACTGGGGATTTGTCCACTCCTGGCAACTGCGCCCAGGGTTTTACTCTTGCTAGGCAAGCAATTGACCGCTGAGGGACATCCCCAAACCTAGATTCCCTTTCTAATTGGTAACAGGCAACCAGCAGCTTCAGCCCAGCCTTGGAAGGACTTGCCAGGCCTCAAGCACTGGACACCAGCCCAGAGATACAGATTCAGCACTGGGCTGGTGTCTAGTGCTTGCCAGATTCTTAGACGTCATCCTTTCAAATGTAAAAACGTCCTCTAGGATGTTAGCTCAATGCACAAACTACAAAAAAGCACTAATTTTGCCAGTAAGGGTCCCTTTCTAACACCCTTTGTGCTAATTAATAGACCATAAATATCCTCATTAAAAATTATTTCCAATTATCAAGTCCCTGATATTAACAAATGAAGTGGTAACAGAAGAGGTTGTCCTAGCCACTTTGAGGATTGGAGTTTTCTGAATAGATTACTTGGTGTCTGCTCCTGGAAGGCAACTTTCTGATTCATGGTAGCTTCTGGACATAGACCAATGCTTGTCCATGGCCTATTAGGAACGAGGCCAAACAGCAGGAGGTGAGTGGCAGATGGGTGTGTGAAGCTTCGTCTGTATTTACAGTTGCTCCCCAGTGCTCCCACTCCCCCTGAGCTCCACCTCCCATCGGATCAGGGCATTAGATTCTCATGGGAGCACGAACCCTGCAGTGAACTGCACATGTTCTAGATTTCACACTCCTTATGAGAATACAGTTCCTGATAATACAAGGCAGAGCTAAGGTAAGAGGTAAACACACTCCCTACCACCCACACCTCATCCATGGGAAAATCCTCTCCCTTGAAACATGCCCGATGCCAAAATGTTACAGGACTACTGCTGCAAATCGATGCCCTTCATGTTCGCACTGGGTGGGCCAATGAGAAGGCAAAGCCCAACTGTGCGACCGCATCCTCATTACCACGCTCCACTCCCAGGTGCCGGGAGCTACTCAGCCTGCTGGAGAGATGGGCTACCACTTCTCTGCCAACGACTGTCACAGCCTGGCTGCTCGCCTGCCACTGCCTTCACACACAGCCAGCTTTCCGTGTGTTCCACACTAGTTGGGTTGGATAAGAGATCTGCCAAGAATTCTCTGTCTGATGGTCCAAAATAAGTGTGTCTGGGTCTTCATTGTCCTCTGTTGACCTTGGCAATCATCTATTTCTTCCCTGCCGATATACTTATACATGGTTGCACACCAGGCTGGGAAGGACGGCCTTGGGCTTCCTGGTAAAAGTGTCTCTGATTGGCAGTAGAAAAGCCATTGGCATCTAAAGGTCCATTTGGCTTTTCCCTTAAAATGCATGGTGCTATTCCTGTCACAGCCTCAGGGAGACACAGACTCTCAGTCAAACCTCGGGAATACAGAAGTCAAAAGAGACTAGAAACAACTTCCTGCATTCCTCCCACCCCAGCAGCCGCCACACCCCACCCTGTCCAGGGTAGAGCAAGGGGGCAGGTTATGTCTCCCTCTCTGCCTGTCTATTGTTGCTCATGCCCCCCAAATCAACCTTGCTTCTGCTCCATGTTAGAGACTGACAGGGCTGCAATTCAGGCAAGGCCTCCCACACTGCTTCCTGTGAGCCTGCAAGGGAGGAATTTCATCAGGCAGCCTGGTGGTTTCTATGCAGGTACTCTCGTTTCTTTCTTAAGAGGGACTGTTTTATGCCATTCCGAGGTAGAAAAAAAAAAAGACAAGAGAGTAAGAAAATATGAAAAAAGGTTTTATTGATTTTTTTAAGGAAGGAAGAAAGTGGCTAGCTTCTGAGAAAGGTCTGTGCTATCTGGGATCCTCCAGGAAGTGGAGATCACTGGGGAAGAGACTGACTGGAGGTGTGCTGGTGGGAGTTAAAGGATAGGGGGACAGAGAAGGGTTTCAGGCCACCAAGCAGTTCTGACATGTGAGAAAAGATATTAAAGAAGGGAGAAAGTTTTGGAGGAAGCGCCTCAGACTGCAGCCTGAGAAGGGATCGGACAGCCCAACAGCAGTTCCAGCACAAAGATGACCTGAGACAGAAGTCTGGGCTGCGCAGAAGTGACCTGCGCCTGCCTAGGACCAGTGTCTCGCACAGCAGCGCAGCGGATCCCAAGGGTCCCTAGTCTTCAAGCAAAGCTGTCTCTTTAGGCCCCTCAGACAGCCCAGCTGCTCTCACCCTCAAATCGATGCAAACCTGTTAGTCACTCCTGGCAGGGCCATTGTGACAACACGATCTCTCCACACTGTTAGCTAAGGCAGATGTCGTGGGGACCTCAGCTGCCTTTTGGAGAGCCACCTCTCTGGCACTTTGAGTTGTGTTGTTCTGATGGCTTTGTCTCTACCACTGGGCTTCAGGAGGGCAGGGCACTTGGGAATGGCTGCCCAGACATGTCAGTCTCAGGCTAAAGGATGGATTGAGAAGCTCGCGACCTTGGCCAGGTAAATCAAAGCCCTGTTGGAAAACAGTCAGGAGACAGGTAAGATCACTGGAGGTGAGCATAATCCAAGTCTACAGGCATCTCTGCCATCATGTCCGAAGGGTTGTCCTGGAAAAGAGGCTCAAAGAAGGCACAGACAGACCAACAGCATCCCAAGGACACACTACAGACTTCCATAAATGGGGTGGGCTTGGAAGAGTTTACCACCAACCGGTTTCCACTGAAAAACTTACTTCAGAACGAAACTGGTATCCAAAAGAAGGTTCTAGAAGAATAGCAAATGAAGAAGTCAACCTTTCAAAACAGTGAACAAATCTAGACCCGCATTTACAAGTCAATAATAAATCAATTGCTCAGTTAAAGACTACTGACAGGGTTAAAAACAAGGTCAAATATAAATAATGGCTGACAATATCTAAGGCTAGAGAAGGGAGCCCAGGGTTAAAGGGGCCCGAGGTCCCCATATTTTTCAGGAGTTTAGACATATGACTTTCACCTTTGTTTAGTTAAGATGAAGGTGAAGACTAAAGCCAAGTACTTAAAGAGCAAAAATGTAAAATAGCTTCAAAATGGTTACAGGGAAAAGAAGATGGTCGAAAAAATGTAATCAAATGAAAAGACAGGAAAAGGATGCAGAGTCACCCTTTACCCAAGGAGGACACAGTTTAAGACCCCCCAGTAAGTACCTGAAACCTCAGGTAGTATTAAATTCAATATACATTATTTTTTCCTACACATATGTATCTGAGATAAAGTTTAATTTATGAGTTGAGCAGAATAAGCGATCAAAAACAAAGAAGATAAAACAACTGTAACACTCTGTAATAAAACTGACCACATAAGCAAGTCGTGTACTTTGAGACCATTGTTAAATAACGTAAGTGTGAGTGGAGTCCAATCACTGCGATACCCTGACCATGGATCCCATAACCAAGGTGGCTACCAAGTGGCCCTAGGCAGGTAGAATACACCTCATCCCTATACTGGGCATGGGCAACTTGACACGGTCCAAGTGCGAGGAAGCAGGACAGCGCAAGACCGCATCATACCACTCATACCAGCACATCGTGTAGACCTGTGAATTGTGTATTTCTGGAATTTCCCATTAAATATTTTGAGACCATGTTCGACTCCAGATCACTGAAACTGCAAAGGCAAAACCCCAGAGACAAATGTGGACTGATGGGCAGGAAGGAAGCATAAAAGCCACACTGAGTACCAGAACAAGATGAATAAATAATTATCAAAATAAATAAGACACTTGTAATAAAACATAAAATACATTAAAATTACATTAAATACTATAAATAAATAAAATAAGATGAAAGGACCAAATTCAAATCTACCAGTATCCAAACTAAAATGTAGATTGAACTCTCTAGTAATGATTATCACATGTGGGGAAGATCTACTTCACACGAGCCTGGAACGTATGACTACACCGGAGAGCAAGGGGGTCATGGAAGATTACAGATGTCTCGCTGAGGAGTCAGGGGCCACTTCAACAGGCTCCCGCTGGCTAAGGCCTGGACAATCTGAGCATTAAGAAAGGCAGCTGCAGCAGATGGAAACACAGAAAAGAAGTATTCACAATATCAAAACGTATAAAATCAAATATGAGAGCAAATTATTGCAATTAGGTGAAATGACAAATATTTCATAATGGTAATTTTTAAATGGCATATTTTTTGATATTTTAAGAAAATCAGCTCTTTCAAAATGGTAAAGAAGTGGGAGGAAACTATTTTGAAAATCCAATGTTGAGGTAAACAAATAATAAGAAAATAGGGCCTGGTGGAATCGCACAGGGGTTAGAGTGCTTGCTCAGCAAGTGCAATGCCCTGAGTTCAATCCCCCTGCACCACATAAAATGAGGTGACGCACACCTGTGATCCCAGCACTTGGGCGCAAGGTAGGATGACTGCTGTGAGTTCAGGACCAGCCTGGATAACAGAGTGAGGCCCTGTCTCAAAAAATAATTACAGAAATAAAATAATAAGGTTTTTCCTTATGAAGAGATCTCAACTATTAAATGCAAGATTATATAGTTAGAATTATAATAAGAAAGGGAATACAAAATCACCATTTTGCAACCCAATTAAAAGGACAGATCCAGTCCAAGAGTTAACAGACTCTATCTTGAAAGGCCAAATAATATTTTAGGCTTCGCAGGCCAATGGTCTCTGTGACAACCACTCACCTCCACCACTGCAGTTCAAATGCAGCCACAGACTACAATACACAAGTAAGTGGCCATGGCTGTGCTCCAATAAAACTTTATTTACAAAAACTGGCAGTGATTCGACTCACAGGCCACCGTAGTTTGCTGCTCCCAATCTACATGGTGATCGTCAGTGTTCAGAAACATTATTAAAAGAGAAGTCACTATACTGACCATACACTCTTGAGAAAAACAAAAGTCATTTGAAAAACAGCTGAAACAAATCATATTGAGACATTTTAAAGTTTTATTTCTAAGGATCAAAGAATGCATCCACATAGAAGCTAGAAAATGTTTGGAACAAAATTATCATAAAAACCCTGTGCATCAGTTCACACGCCATGATACCTAGAGGAAAATTAGAGCCTTTAATAATATTAGAGAAGAAAGGCTAAAAATTCTTAGGTTAAGCTTGCAAACACTTAGGGAAAAAGCAGCAGAATAAAGCTAAAGAAATTTTAGCTTTAAGTAGAAGAAAACATAACGAGGACGAGAGGAAATCAAAACATCAAAACATGAAACAGGAAAAGAAAAGCCAATTATTGGAAAACAACAACAAAACAGACACAGCAGGATCCCAGCTACATCCACACTGCAGTCAGCGGAGAAGGGACCAAGACATATTGCATTAAAAATGCTACAAATGATAAATTTTGCCAGAAAGGAAGCTACTGTTTTGTTAACCAATGACGGCAATCAGGACTTCTTCTGCAATTTATACCTGATCCCGTCTCTTCAGTTCTGCTCCACTGAACCTCTCCCTGTTGCACTCGGCTGATGATGGCTTCATTTCCGTGTCCCAGAAGAAATAGAAACTAGTAGGTGGCAGCCCGCTAACTCTACTCCTGTCCCTAAATTCACTCACCAATTTTTTTCAAGTTCCAACTCTAACAGTCGTGTGTATGATGCCTGCTCTTAGTCCTTGGCCTCTCTTTTCATAATCAGCATTTTAAGTTGTTTCTTCCCGACATTTCTCCGGAGGTGTTTCCCAGCCCACTCATGGCCTTATTAACCTATATGTGAACTGGTGTGGCCACCTCATACCCGGGCTTCCTGATTCCTGTCATTTACTCCAGGTCATTAAGGCAACCCCACAGACAAAGTTCCTTTCGAATTTTTAAAGAAAAAATGCTAATCATGCTTTGAAACTCACTCTTGCCCATCAGATAAAGATCTAGTCCTGGAGTGGCCACACAAGAGCTACATCCCAAGCCCATTTTACTTATTTATTTATTTTGAGACAGGGTCTCATTAAGTTCCTAAGTCACCCAGCCTGGGTTCAAACTTGCGTTCCTCCTGCCTCAACCTCCCAGAGTATCTTCTTTGCAATGTCACATTCCCAGAGTCCTCCCTGATCCCCGCTGTCCTAGTTACTTATTTGTTGCTGGGACAGAATACCTAACACCCATAGCTTAGGGAAGAAAGATTTATTTTAGCTCAGAGTTTCAGAAGGTCTCACAGAGTGCATTCATGGGTGGCCAGCAACAGCGGAAGTACATGGCAGAGGTCTAGTCCAAGAAAAGCTCTTCACAGCATGGCAGCCAGAATGCCAAGTGTGAGAGGAGCCAGTCAAGGTCTAGAAACAAAGGCAAAGGCCAGAGCTTCCCCAGGAAGAAGCTGCAGCAATGTTTCTTTTTCTTTCCTTTATTTACTTAAAGCTGCCAGTTGGGCCACCCACACCTCAGGGCACCTTCCAATCTCAACAAGTTGACACAGTCCTTCCAGTCAAGCCCCAAGCATCCGCCCTTCCAGCCAGGCCCCACATCCCAACAGCACGTGGATCCAGAGATACCCCACTGTACCTGAGTACAGGAGGCTTTGAGGGGGTGCTCCAGATCCAAACCAAAGCAGCTCCCATCTAAAGGAGACTGATCCCTAGACTGTCATTTTCCCCCCAGTAACCATCGCAATCTGTAAGGATCGACTGAACTGTGTACTTGTCTGCGTATCTGTCTCCTTCATTGCTAGATCACAGACCCCACGAGGTCTGACACCTTCTCTCACTCATTGCTCACCTCAGGGCCCAGCAAACAGCAGTCAATATTATCTGACTCACTGAGTGATTAATTGATTGATTAGAATGAAAACATTCCTCAACAACTTTAAGTTGCAAAACAGAAGGGCTTTATTTCTTCATTAGTGAAAGGCTTGGGAAGCGATGGGAGAATCATGCTGTTTTTAAGTTATGGGTAAGATGTAGAAGGAGCACAGAACCAGACAGACTTTCTCCGGCCACCCACACACTGTGCAGCCCTCAGAAGGCATATCTGTACCTCTCTGAGCCCCGATTTTATCAATAGGGAAAATGCTACAGTTTTGGATTGTTGATAATTAGATGAATTAAGGCATATAAAAATATTTGTAAATTCTTAAAGCACTGGAGGCCTCCTAGGGTCTAAGTTAAGATCATAATCAGAGAGACAGAGGTAATGTCCGTGTACAAAGCCTACAAGATGCATGCCCACAGGGGCTCATTCGCATCTCTGTACTGGGCTGAATGGTGTTACCCGAAGATTATGTGAACCTATATATAATATGTGGGTATGATCTTACTTAGAGTCTTTGCAAATGTGCCAGGCTAAGATGATGGCATGGCAGATGGGGATGGTCCTGAATCCAATGGCTGATGTATTTGTAAGAAGAAAGGCCCTTGAGCAGCGGCGCAGGAAAGAATAGCTTGGGAAGACGGAGGGAGAAATCAGAGTGATGGGTCCACAAGCCAAGGAACACCAAGGCTTGCCAGCTGCCACAGAAGCTAGGAAGAAAGTTGAGCATGCCTGTAACCCCAGCACTCACAGTCTGAGGCAGGAGGATCACCTTGTGTTTGAGGCCAGCATGAGCTACAGAGTGAGTTCAGAACAAGTGTAGACTACAGAGCGAGACCCTGTCTCAAAAGGAAAAAAAAAAATGATCTAAGAAGAGGCAAGGAGACATTATCAGCTGTGGCTTTCAGAATCATCATGGTCCTGGCAGCATCCTGATTTTGGACTTCCAACCTCTACAACTATAAAACAACAAATTTCTGCTGTCTTCTGCCGCTCCATCTGCGACACAGCAGCTCTGAGGCACTGGTTCCGCACACACTTTCAGTTCGCCATTTTGAATACCTGCAGGCGGCACGTGTGCCCCACCTTTACCCTAGTAAGTAAGCCTTTGTCACCAAGGAAACAGCTCCAGTTCTCTGCCTTAAAAAAAGCTACCAAATCTCTCAGCAAAAGATGAAGAACAAAGATCAATTGTTCCTCTGCCCGCTCTTTGGATGGCGTGTGTCAATCTTCATGCCCCAGTTCTCCGTGAGCACGTAACACCTTCCAAGGAGACAGTGGAACAGTCCATGGCAACCTTCCCAGCTGCCTGGGCTTTAATCAGCAGCTGGTGTCCCTGGATCCTTCCTGTAGACCTGGGAGGCAATAACTCCATCCTACTGAGAACTCGGCAGCCAGGAATGAGTCTTGTTTGTAGCCCTGGGGTTGAGATTTTATACAAACGATCCACGAGGAGAAAGTAGCCAGAGCAAGACACCCACCTGTGATTCCCTTTGCCTGATGCCATGATAGAGATTAGAGAACAGAAGAGCAGGCAGCACTCAGCAGGGCCGGAAAGGAAACCCCAGCTCACCCACGGAGCCTCTGCTAGTTTTCCCCCCTCCTCAGGTGGGCCAGGTGGGAACGCCCCTTCCCTTCACCAACTATCCCGGAGGGGGGCAATTTTCCTCCAATATTTCTGATCCCACCCTCGCCATTTATTCTTCCCTACAAAGATAGGATACAGTGCCTGGTCCATGTACAATAACCACTGTTCCATGTTTCTCAATGAGAAAAATAACCCAACAAAGGATTTGAGGAAGAGTCATTGGTCCCTTTTCTTGTGTCCCTCCTCCTAGTCCTACAGCAGTAGGGACCTGAGAAAGTATGTCTTCTCTGAAGAACAAAGTTCACCAAGAGCCTAGACTGTGGACAGGGACTAACTAGCCCACGTGGGCTGCACACCAGAGCCTGACCACTCTTCATCAGTAATAAAGGTGACATCTTTCTCCATGACTTAGTTGTTATTTCTCAACTGGTTCAGAATTTGGATGATAAAGAGAGGTGCCTTTCGCAGGCTCTCTACAGACCCTGAGATACAGCCAACTGTTGCTTCTTATGAAGGTTATGATCCATACGGTCTTCACAAAACTGAATGAGAAAAACAAAACCATTGTTTTTAGGGAGCCCATGTATATATTATGTACACACACACACTGACGTACACACTCCCACATCTATACAGATAGATATATACACACGTATCTGTATCTTTGGAAAGAGAAAGAAATGGATAAATGCTCTGGTAAATGGCTTCCGAGGTTCATTTGTTAAAGGCTGAGTCCCCAAGCTGGTGTTTTTGAGAAACGGTAGGACCCTATGGGAAGAACGGCCGGCACACAGAATAGGGGTCCCAGTCTCTTCGTCTCTTTCTGGTTTCTGGCTCATGACATGAGCAGTTTGTTCCAATATACACTCCCCACTGTCACCACTGGCAACCTCACCCAAGGCCCAAAGCAATGAGTCCCCACAGTCCTGGACTGGAACCCAGAGAACCCTGGGCTAAATAAACCTCTACTCTTCATAAGTGAATTACTTCTGGTGTTTCCTGACAGCACTGCAAGCCTAATAAAATGTACATACTCACCTATCTCACGTGGATTAAAACCTTAAGTTCTAAAAACCACTCATTCGTATAAGAGAAACAAGTATCAAGTGACTTTCCTGAGGGCAGCACACGAACAGGAGCCAGCTCTGGGATTCACACCACTCGAGTGGCCCAGGATCGGAGCGGCTTGCACCGTACAGCACAGCCCTCTGCAGTCTCTGTCCTCACCTCTGGGTAAGAGCTTAAACTGAGGCCACATGTGTCTTGCTCAACCTCCACTGGGAACGTGCACACTGGAAATTTAAAAGTTTTCACAAATGATCACCAAAGTGAGTGAATATTAATTTTAATTTACAGATAAATTTTAGCAAATAGACACCCTCACAAATACAGAGTCTGTGATGATAAAGATCCTGTGCACACTGGATGGGTGCTCCTAGTTGTTCACCAGGCTGGAGATGAGAGGATCACCCATCCCCGCCCCTGCTAGGACTCACAGCACCTCCCTGGAAGAGGAGGCGTCTTCTCTGTCCTCCCCATCCCATCTGGCGAGGATCTGCCCCGGCAGTGAAATGCAACGGCAGTGACCTATGCGCCCCAGAGCCTCCAGGGACCATCTCATGGCATCACCCACTTTTTTGTTCTTTATCCTCAGCCACAAGATCTTCATACCTCAAATATGGTGGCCCCTTCCACCTGATCCTGGGTTGGTCACAGCTGCTATGTATGAGAGCGTGACAAGCCCGCCTTTGAGGCTGTTACCCATCGGGACGTCGATGTCTGAACTGCAGCATCTCCAAGCAGAAGCGAGCTGATGCAGGCCCAGCTGCAGTGCGCGGCCCCTCTGGCTGTCATCTGTAGCCTGCCAGTTACACTGTACGATTCCTTTTGTTTGAATGGCAGCCATTTAGAATGTGACTTTCTGCCGTGAAAAAGAAAGCCAACCCACACGGTCAAGAGAGAAGACAAGGGTCAAACGCAGAGAGCAGGACTTGGTCCTCCAGCAGCCAGTTCGGGTCTTCCGGAAGCAAGACACCAAGACAAGCGATCTGCTGTGAGTAGAGGATCCCGGGGACAGCAGGGGAGACAGGGACACAGACGGGGACAGGGCAGCAGCCTGGGTCGCAGGCCTTGAAGAACAGAAGGGAGGGAGCATGGGAGAAAGGACTCCACATCCTAAGAGCACTTCACGGGGGACACACACACCGGGAGGTCCCACACCGAAGCTGTCCCCTGAGGGACCTGGGACCAGTAGGAACCCTGCTCTGTTGTCCTGAGGTGGGAGCAGCCTCAAGAAAGCGCAGCTTGGGAGCTCTGGGGCAGCCCACGGGAGCTGTCAGTCAATTGTGCTGCCTGCAGCCCCTCTCTGGAGACATCTGAGCCACGCAGCGCCCCGGCCACGAACCTGGCAAGAGTTAGAAGAGAAAGCTGGGTTTTAAGATAAGGGCCTCTCCGAGGGCCAAGTGGGTCCCATGAGGGTGTATTAGGGATAAAATCCGAATAACACGACCCGATCCGGCTGGCCCTGCACTCTCCACCTCCAGCGCGTGCACACAGGCACCACACCCATAACATGTTTTTGTCTCTGCAAAGCTTGCGCAGACTGTGTCATCCCCTCTGCCACGCAGGACGCCACCAGCCACTTGGCTAAGGTGATGCCCCAAGTGCAGGCGGAGCCAGAAATCCCTATATTCCCTAGAGTCCCAAAAGGACAGGGGCTTGAGGGTCCCTGCCCACACCCACTCCTTTCCTCCTGCCCGCGGGAATCCACACAAAGTCGCTATATCCGCCCCTGGATCCTAATTTCGCATAAAAGACAAATGACACCCAGACCAGAGGAAGTGAGGCACCATCCGGCGGAGACAGGACCCCGGGATCCCCAGGCTGTGTCCCCAGGACGCGCGGGGACACAGAGCCCTGGGGTTCACGTCTCTGAGCACGCTGTGGGGTTTGTTCGCCCACGCCACGCATGCTTATTGAGCATCTACTACGTGCCGATCCGTCATTGCCTTAGGCCTTGGGAATAAGATTGAGAATGGGGCAATGACAATGCATCCCCGTGTAGGACCCACCTCGCCACAGATGGGGCTCAGAAACACAGCCCCAGGATGCCGGCTGGGCTCTAACCCCACCTGGGTAAACACACAGCCTTCCCTGGGGCGGGGAGCTCAGGGGTTTTTTTTCCCCTATGCCAGTGAGGTCAATTACACTCCCACAGTTTTGCAGTAAAGCTTTCCCCAACTCACGAGTCACTGCTCTTATTAATTACTGTATCAGCTGTTTTACATACCCTAATTATCTCCCCATGGCACAGACAATGGCCTTTTTAAAGATTTTTTTTACTCTGTCTGGTAAAAATAGAAAATATGAATATGTATGGATTTTTTTAAAACCGTTTTGCAGAATTTAAACACAACATGAGCGCCACCTTCTGGTTATAGTGAGAAATACATGCAATGATTCCTACAAGCCCAACCTTGAATATTCAGTAATATAAAATGAAAGATGATTCAAAATATAATAATGAGAGGCTGGGGGCGTAGCTCAGTGGTTAGAGTGCTTGTCTAGAAAGAGGTTGGTCCTGGGTTCTATACCCCCTGGGTACCATGTAATAAATGGGCATGGTGACGCACACTTGCGATCCCAGCACTTAGGAAACAGAGGCAGGAGGATTGCTTTGAGTTCAAGGCCAGCCTGGGCTACATAGTGAGGTCAGGACCAGCCTACACTATGGAGCAAGATTCTGTCTCAAAAATTAATTAATTAGTTAAAATAATGATATATTTTAAATATTTAAAGTGCCACATAAGCACCACCACATGCTGCTTCTATGTGTCTTTAGTTCTGTGGTATAATTAATTATTCTAGTCATCATGAATAAAATAGCGGCCCTTGGCAAGAGGAAAACGATACATGTGTGTGTGCACACACGCACGTGTTTTCACATATTTTCTCCACATGAAATCCTCACAATGGCTCTATTTGTTGGGTTCTGCTGCTTTTTGCATGTTAAAGATTTGGCAACAGACACACAGAGGAGGGAAGTGCTTGCCCAGGAAGGAAAGGGCACAGGCAAGATTTTCAATTCTATTCCCCACCTCTGCTGTAGAATAAATGTAGCAATAAGAGGCAGAGATGTAACTAAAACACACAGGACATTCCCACCGTTCTACCTGTATTCCCCTTTGCATCTTCCATGTTTCCTGGGTCCTCAGTCTTCACAGGGGTGGCAAACTGGTGAGGCCCTCCTCTCTCTCTCTCTCTCTCTCTCTCTCTCTCTCTCTCACACACACACACACAGCCTAGCACCAGCTTGTTCTGCAGTTAGCACTCCCTGAGCCTCCAAGAACCACAGAGACTAGGTTGCTTAATCCTTCTTGGTACCTCCCAAACATTAGTACCCACAGCTGGTAATTCCTTGATGTCTAAGGAGCAATTAAGAAGGAAGAGAAATGAGGCTGGAGGTGTAATTCAGTGATCAAAGCACTCGCCTAGCAAGCACAAGGCCCTGAGTTCAATTTCCCACATCACCTAAGCCAGGTGTGGCGGCGCACACACTAATCCTAGCACTCAGAAGACTGAGACAAGGAGACTGTCGTAAGTTCAAGGCCATCCTGGGCTACATACTGAGCTCAGGACCAGTCTGGACTACAGAGTGAGACTCTGTCTCCAAAAAAAAGAGAATTACAAGACCACAGCATTCCAAGCCAGGCAAGCTGACTTGAGCACAATTCCATCCTTTACTGAATGTCATTAAGCCTCTTTAAACTTGTGTTTCTTCACCTCTAAAATGATGATGAATCCAAACTCTAAGAATCTCTGAAGAGATAATTAAAGGGACATCCTGCTGGAAAGTGGTTCATCAATTACTCGCACCTAAGCCAGGTGTAGTGGCACGTGGCTGCAGTTCCAGCTACTCGGAGGCAGAGGTGTAAAGATCGTGAGTTTGAGGGCAGTCGGGGCACTTGGACAGACTCTGCCTCAAGGTGAAAGGTGGTGGGACAATAAAATCATTTTTAAATATTAAAATAGAATTTTAAAATAATTTAAAGCCTAAATAAAATCACAAATATTAAAATAATTAAAAATAGAAGACATCTCATTCTAAACAACATGGCTTTATGAATTATAAGTTCCCTCATAAACTGCAACTAGGTAGAAGCTACAGAACTGTAAAGATTAACTAGAATGTGCTACGAGAGCACAGTATTATCAGTATGAAGCAAGAAGAGAGACTCCATGATTATACAGAGATTCCGGCACTCACCAGGTACCTCTGTGCACTGCGCACCATGCTGGAGGCATTGCATGGCCGAGGATCCAGAACATACCATGGCCTGTGCTTAAGGCACTTACTACGCAAGACTGTACTTCTTCCATTTCCCTCTAGCTCACCCATAAGGAACCAATCGGTAGCTGCCAAGAAGGCAACTTCCTCTCAACAAGGGACGCAGCACAGCACAGTAGTGAGAATGTAGCATCGAAACAACTCCAGGTTCTTTGACTCTGCTACTTACCTTGTGTGCGGTTGCACGAGCTACCTACACAGTCTGACATATAAGTACAAATCCAGATAATGAATGGAAAGCAATATGTAAAATATTTTTTAAATAGAGATTGTAATATTTCTCAATTTTATTTCCCTTTTTTCTATAGCTAGAAACTTGGCTGCTTAGAAGAAAAACTACATTTCCCAGACTTTCTTTGTGGTCACATGACTAAGTGTTACCAATAGTGTGTAAGTGAAGCATTCTATAGTAGATGGGGTCAATTCTGAGAAAATTCTTTAGAAACAATCAGCCTACCCCTCTGTCCCTTCCACCTTTCTCCAAACTGTTTTGAATCTAGATGTGACTACTGGTATTCCATCTTAGTCTATGAGGATGTGGCTACCTCCACACAGTAGAGTGGAAGGTTAAAATAGCCCAAGTCCGTGAGGACTTTGTGAAGCAAGACCATCAAATCAGGCCTAGGTTGGGCAGCTTGTGGCTCCGTACGTGAGAGAGAAATGAGTATCTATCTGAGTTACTGTCACTGTGAGTTTTCTATTCCCTACAACTGAACCTAATTCTGACGTATAGTTTGCAATTGTTAACTTCTGTCACAATGGTGCTATACAACAGAGTAACACAGACATAGACAGTCATTTCCAACAACTAACACTCAAGAAGAAATTGTGGAAACTTCTGTTAAGGTTATTTTACTGCAAAATCTTCTACCAGCTGGATTCCAAGGACCAACAACCCAATGGGCATTGGCTCCATGAGAAAAATCAAGCCTTATTATGAATAATTCATGCATAATACATTTCCAAAGCTACCCCCACGTGACAGATACTCAGGCTACAAGGAAACTAAGGCATGGTCCCTGGCCTCAAGGGGCCCGAAGGCTGGTAGGAGATAATGACGACTTACAATGTCAGGTCTGCACAGAGATATTCAAAGTGCTGTGGAATAAGAGAATGGTCACTGTACTAGTCAGCACCCCACACCCACTATGTAAGAAAAGAAGCAGCTTATTTCTGGCTGACAGCTTCCAAAGGATTCCATCCATGATTGGTTATCTCCAAGGCAGAAATGGCACAGTGGAAGGGCAAGGTGGAAGAAGGGTGCTCAACTCATGGCATCCCAGAAGTACAGAGCAGGGGAGGAGCCTGGGACAGCAATGAACCCTTCTAGGCCACACCCCCAGTGGCCGACATCTCCTATCAAGACTCCATCTTCAAACAGCACAGTCAGCTGTGAACCTATCAGTGGGCTAGCCCAATGACAAATATGGTGCCCCCATGACCCAGTCGCCTGCCTAAACCCTCTGAACTCTGACTACTTAGATGAGACTCTAACTCTAAATCAAAAATGAAAATGAGCTAAAGACATCGTTCAGTGCAAAAGCTCTACTCCCAGGATCACGTACCTGAAAGGAACGTTTTGGTTCTAAATCACAACAAGCATGCTGGAAAGAGATACAGCGACAAGAGGGAAAGGGCCCACACAACAGACATTAGAGCTTAGACTTAATGGTTCAACAGAAAGGGAAAGAGTGAATGACTATCCACAGAGGCCAGCAGAGGCCATCCCGCCATAGACCACAAAGTGACACTGGAGGCAGGGGCAGCCCATGTGAACCTTCCCAGGTTTCACTCAGCGGGCGACTCAAAGGATGACATGGACCTGCTGTGGCCTCCCAGGCAGTTTGGAACAGGGGCAGCTTCTGTACTTCGGTTCACTGGCATGAACAAGGAGACACATGGGCTCTGCACATGGACAGCGAGGACATGTCAAAGGTGCAAAGCAAGAAGTAGGAGATGCGGGCAGGCAAAGCGAAGCGAGTGCCCATGATCCCAACTGGGAGATGCCACAATGGCCAGACCTGCTGCATCCCTCTCTGCCCCGCCCCCCAGGGAGACAGCCTAATCCCACAGCTACAGAGCCCAAAGGCCCACAGGGAACGTCACAAAGCCCCGCCAGGCATAGCTGTCCTTTCTTCTGCATCAGAACAGACGCAGCGCCTTCTGCAGCATCCAGACAAGGCTTTGCACCTTCCGAGAGCCAGTCAGCCTGGGAGTCCACCTTCCCCTAGTCCTGGGCCCAGCTCCCACATGCTCGCACCTGTTCACACACAGCCTCACCCTGGCTGGAACTCAGCCCGAACCCTGCCTGAACACAGTCTAGCACAGTGTCTAACCTTTTATCTCACCCAGGTTCCACAAAGTGGAGAGAGATTATCTTGGGACATATACCTCATATAGTTAGTACATTTGAATTACCAAAAAAAAATTTTTTTTAAACTCATAGCATTTCAAGAAAGTTTATGAACGTGTATTATGCTACACTGAAAGCCATACTAGGGCCTATGTAGCCTGTCTGTCATGGGTTGGGCAAGCCTGGGCAGCAAGAAGGGTGACACATGCCAGCATCTGGAGGCTGAGGCAGGAAGATTTCAAGTTCAAGGTCAGCCTGGGCTACAAAGGTAGTTCAAGACAAAGAGAGAGAAAGAGAAACAGAGGAGAAAAGAGAGAAGAAAACAAGGGTGACACTGATAGAATTAGACATGACTGCCCCATGCACAGTGCCACATTAGGTCTCTCCCTCAACCCCTCATGGAAGGCATGTGCAGCCGGCTGCCCTGCCCTCAAATCCTGAGGCTCAGAGGTCTGAAGAGCTCGTGCCAAGGTTCATACCAAGGTCCTGGTGTCACTCTTAGCCCTGTACTATGGCTACCCTGAGGAGTAGACGTTCCAGGGCCCAAAGTCCCATTTTTCATCTGGCACAGGTGTCTACGGACACTCCTCATCAGCCTCTGACTGCTCACTTCAAGTCCCGGTGTGCTGGGGGCCACAAGCAACACCTGCTGTGCAGCAGGCATGCCGTGAGTCACCCACCACCTTCTACCCTGACAACAGCTGTGATGAGTCGGGATCACTGGACCTATGGCACCACGAGCCTTGGGAAAGCTAAAAAGGGACTCACCACAGGCCCAAGACCCCTAAGTGAAGGACCCAGTCTCAGCAGGGGCTCTCTGCTCCCTGGTGATCCGCATCATGAACGAAGCAGATTCCTGGGCCCCACCCAGGCCAGCACAGGCAGAGTGGCTGAGAAGGGGTCCTGGCAATATGTTTTTAAAGTCTTTTCACACAGGGACTTTTTTATCAATAAAGTGTGATGATAGTGTCTTAAATCTCAAAAGTCCAATCCTACTAAGCAACGACCTAAAATTGTCCCCAAAGCACATGTCACCAGGAAGCTGACACAAAAGGGGTTGAGAAACCTACCTCCAGATGCCACTTATGAGCTGTGTCACCTAAGGCAAGTCGTTTGGCCTCATCAGGCCTCAGATTTCTCACCTGGAAATTTGGTGTCAAGTTTTTAGCACAGACCTGGATAACTGAGGGAATCGAATGAATTGTGGACAGGTTAGAACAGTCTTTTAAATGTTGTTTTCTCTGTGGTTATGTGACTAGTGACCAAAAACGACACAGAAAATAGAGGAATGTTTGATAATGTCCCTGAAGGTGAAGTGGAAGGGTGGATTTGGATGGATATAGTGAGGATGGATATAACTGGCTCTTTGGTTTTTAGGCTGGTTCTTATGCCACCGTTTGTTATTTCTCGGGAAATGTCATCGAAAACAAGTCACTGCTGGGGAGACACATCATGAATCATTCCGCAGGACTGAATCACAGCCAAAGGGCACCATCTCCGAGATCCTCTGATGAGCTATGTGGTCTTTCCCAAAGGGAGCAGTGTTTGCTCATGATGGCCACAAGGGGGAGACAAATAGGGCCTCTCGTCCTTCCAAAGACGGAAAAGGTATCCCTGGTTTGCAGGATTCTCTGTGGCTTTGTTTCACTCCTATTTCCCCTCTCAGAACAGCATCATTCTGACCCATCAACCTGTTGCCAACTTCCCAGCTGGTTTCTTCATGATCAAACTAACTCAAGCCCAAAACCAGTGGTGGGACCGGGGCTTTAGCCTTACTCTGAGGGGGAGGGGCACCAGCAACAGCCGCTATGTGCCATGTGTTGGTGTGGACACCTAACCCAAAGGGTCTCACTCAGTCCTCACAACGACTATGATATAACAATTGTCCAAGGCTCCGTTTGACAGGAATGATATTCGTGACAGTATTACCACTCACAGGGCACAGTTCTAAACCCTTTCTGTGCATTTGCTCATTTAATTCTCTAAACTAGCCAGTGAGTAGGGACTAATTATTATCCCTATTTTACAGCAGAAGCAACTGAGGCTTGGTGAAATTAAACATCTTACCCTTGCCATGAGCACAGAGTTAATATACAATAAGGAACTGAGCCATGAACCCGTGGCTTGCGGGAAGAGAGCCAAGGCCCCAGCCTAGTCTCCTCACTGGTCCCTTTCACAAAGTCTTTGCTCACGCTGTGTGTTCACTTCACCCTGTTCCAAACACATTCACGGTCAAGTTCACAGGGATCAGAACCTACATCTTCTCTTCCCTCGCAGGTAAACCCACTCTCCGACCTCATCCCGCAGCCCACCTGCCCGCCCTGAGTCCTGCTCAGGTAAAGGACAAGTGCCAGACAGTGACCACACACCCTCTCCTCCCTCCAAGCCGCCGCTTTTAAGCATAAGACGTGTCTGGCGTTATAAAGGGCGTTTTCATTTTTTGTCTGCACAGTGGCACTGGAAAGTAGTATCTACTTGTTATAAATAGAAGATAAAGATGACTCTAGGCTCACGTCAAGTAGCTTACAAGTACAAAATGCAGAGCCAAAGCTATGCCTTCCCCATCGTCCTGAGCTACTGTGCCCCTCCGCTTTGCATGCAGCCCCTGAGTGTAGGAAGACCTCTGAACATGAGCTTGAAGAGTCACTTGGACTCCCAGGTCAAGAAAGACCAGGTGGGAAGCCTGTGTTTACCCACAACCCCCCACCCCCGAGATTCAGGTCAAACACATCATCTGTCCATTCCTGTCTGTCCTGACAGTTTTCAGTCCTGGCCCTACCTCTTAAAAACCCGTGCTTGTAAACCTTAGTACAAGACCTCCTTTAGGACAAGAACTTTGTCACCTCGTCACACATTTGCTATCACATTCCTGGAGCCCAACACAGCCCAGCACAAAGAAGAAACAGCGGAGGCTCAGCAAATAAATGGTCCAACAGACACACAAGCAAATGAGCACGTGCAGGTCCACATGCCCTCTGGACAGGCGTGACCACTTCCCACCGATCTGCTGCCCTCATCTGGATAACAGAAAAGTCACTTAGTGATTCTTAAGAAGCTACAAAGTCTCTCTCTCCCTCCCTCCCTCCCTCTCTCCCTCCCTCTCTCTCTCTCTCCCCCTCCCTCCCTCTCCCTCTTCCTCTCTCTCCTCCTACCCCCAATGGTTTTCTTCCAACTGTTTGAGGAGAATAAGAAAATTCCTCTACTTTTAGGATGTTTAGGATAATGCAAAGTCACCCTCACTTTGGAAGCCCATGGAATAGAGAAAGCCCTTGGTCGAATGAACTCTGTATTGAATCTAAGACACCGACAGGGAGCTGGGAGCTACTCTCTCTGCAACCCTGATGCAGGGTGGCTTACATGCTTTCCCAAGAATTGATGCTGCCAAGACTCTGGCAACAGCTACAGTCGGAAGAGCTGAGCCCAGCAATGGTGCTTTTGCACCTGAGGTTGACCTTGGCTGCTGCTGCCCAGCCTCCACTGGCTGCCAGCCTGGCTGCTGAGTCCTCCCATCGGTTCTGTAAGCTACACAATACATTTCCAGTGAAGGAAAACTTTAGGCAGAGTTTGCTTCTTGCCCACACTGTGTGCTCACTTCTCTGTACTTCAATCACACTTACAGCCAAGTTCACAGGGATCAAAACCTGTTTCTTCTCTCCCTGTTACAGATAAGCTTCACTCTCGCTGATAGATCTGTATTTCTAGCCAACTTCTAGAGTAGCCAAGTTAACCAGAGGTTCACTGGTCCTATTCTCTTTTCCTCCTGGGCACACAGACCACATTTCCTGCTGCTGCTGCTGCTTATAGGCAAGTTTGGGACAGGCTGGCCAACAGAGTGGTCATCACAGCCACCAAGATGTTACCACACTTTCTCTTCTCCCACGATGGCTTCAAGAGCCAGTTGGCTAAGAAGAAAGCATCACAAAGAGAAAAGGAGCCAGACCCCCAAATCACCATTTGGAGAAGAGACACTCTAGCCAGCTACAGGACTAGCACCAAAACATAAAGTGAATATGTAACCATTATACCAAGGTTCAAGAGATGTGAGAGCACATTACTTAGACTAAAACACCAGCAATGACCTGATTGAACCAATCACCGTCATTAGTGCTGCTATCATTAGCATGGCTATTGTCACCACAGTAGCTGTCCACAGAATACGGTTAGGAAATGGTGTCATGGTTAGGTCATCTCTAACTAGCCCTTGAGTGCCTATGTGGCATTGACATTACACTAGGCATGGTCATGCATCAGCGTCCCAGGACCCACGGCAGGTGCCAAAATTTGTGAGTAATCAAGTACCTCCTACAGAATGGCCTCGTATCTGTGTGTGTTCCCTGCAAATTCTCCACATGCTTGAGGTCATCTCCAGGTTACCTCGTCTACCTAGTACAATGCAAAAGCTGTGAAAAAGATGTTATATATTGTTTATGGGATTATGATGAGAAAAAGTCTGTACATGTTCAGCCAAGATGCAATTTCCTCCAAATCATTTTGTCAGATGAACTCAAAGATGTAGACTCTCCTGACACAGAATGGATGTACACGGCTGACCAACTGGAGGACTCGGGGACAAGTCAAAAGAAACAGGAGTCTGATTATAGAACAACCAGCACATAGTGAGTGCTAACTAAAGAGCATGATGCTATTCTTACGGTGCAATAGGTGCAATAGTAGAGCACTGTGGTAAGGATGGTCCTTAGAATGACTCAGGCCTCAATTAACACCCCAGATGCTCCACCCAGTGGTGGGAACCAAGGCGAGTCATTGCTTTTCCTGATCCTTCATCTCTCTGTTACATGGAGAAATTCATGGGGCAGGGGAGGTCACCAAGTTCTAAAATTTTCACTGAAACCTTCCATCTTTGAGGGTAACAGAATCGTAGCATGAACACCTGACCTAAGAGGATACAGATGAAGCACTTCCCTTGTCCAGCTCTGATTCTTACCCCAACTTGCTCAGTTGCTCATCTATAAAATGGGCATAATCAGGCCCATCTCACAGTGAAGACCGGGCACATATGAAGCACAAGTCTCCACACAGGGGATGAAGTTCCCTAAGCAGCAGGGCTCTGTCCCTACCCTTACGCCTTTCCCTTACATTAGGCTGAAAGAATGACAACCCAGTAGAATACCCAGTCACCCAGCTGCTGCTGCTGCTGTTGCTGTTGTTGTCATTGTTGTTGTGTGTCCTAGACCTGGGTAGGGATGAGGGTGTGGGAGAGAGGTGTGTCACAATACATGATCTACAGGAATGCCCTGAGGAGTTCACTATCAATGCAGATTCTGACGCCACCCAAGACACTTGTGTTCAATCGACTTGAGGTTTTGGCCAGCTTCTAGGGAGTCCTGACACTGTGGTGGCCAGAGCACCCTGGAAGGAGCACCATCCCTCAATCAACCGGCTCCAACCTCCCAATTGTCCTCCATAGCCTCATACCATCTTGCTATTTTTAACTTAACTTTTATTCATGTCATTTTTTCTTTCCACGTTCCTTCATAACTTTAAATAAATGTATTTAAGTATGCACTTGGTACTACATATCTATGGGTCCCATACCTGCAAATTTAACCAACCACAATAGAAAACATTCCGGAGAAGAGAAAACCACCACCTGTACTAAGTACACACTGATCTTTTTTTCTCATCATCTTTCCATAAACAATACAATATGACAATTATTTATAGAGCACTGACTTGTTTCTATGTAGCACAAGCACTTTAGAGGTGAATTAAGGTGGAAGAAATGATGTGCATGGATTAGATGCAAATACTATGCCATTTTGCAGGAAGGACTAGAACACGGCAGACTTTGTGATCTGAGAGGAATCATCCTCTTGGGCACTGAGAGACAACTATATATCAGTGCCATGGATGCAAACATATTTCAAGAAAATGTGTCAGGCTGGAGCCAAATTGCCTGACAGAAATCCTCTTACCATCTGCACACGTGCTCCTTAAAGCCTCTATGTCTCAATATCCTCACTGTGCAAAGGAGGTAATAGGAATTTCTAGTTATACGGCTGTTGTGATGATCAAATCCTCTCCTATAAAGCACTCAGAACTGTGCCCAGGACACAGCAAGCACTCAGGAAATGGTGGTTATTCTTGTTATACATGAGAAACCCAGGATCACTATTAGAGGTAGAAAATGCATGCAAAGCTATGACATGTTATTTACAATCCATTCATAGACCATCTGAAATAACTTGTGCGCCATCATAGTTTACACGGCACACAAACACTGATCCAAAAAGTACACAAAATAACCACATCAGGTAATCGGTCACCCGACAAGCTAATTTGGGGCTTTCTGATGTTGTTCTAGGCTGAAATTTGAGTTGTGCATTAACCTAAGAATCCTCTGTGTCAAGGGAAGACTCCCTTCAGAATCCACTGTTGTGGTCCATATGGAGGCAGCCGGAAGTCGGACAGTGTGCCCAAGACCAGGAAGGGATTCCCACCCTGTGGGAAACAGAGCTGCCTCTCCAAGCGGGTTGCCCAACCCCAGGCTCATTAGCACTTTGTACTTCTTGAGGTTTGTTTATCTACAGATCTCAACGTGCCTCAAAACACTCATTAACGCTCACAACACCCCGCCAGCCCAGAATGGCCATTCCCTGCTGCAGATGGGAACGTGGATAGAAGGGCTATTATGTGGCTGAGCCATTAGGTGACTACTGAGCAAATAAGGAGTGTGGCAAGAAGGAAAGTGATGACTCTGGAGATCCAGGCTCGCAGCGGCGCCACCCGCAGATCGCGAGCTCCCCGGGCCTGACTGTGGTGTTACCTGTCCTGTTCTCATGCCAGGGCAGGAGCAAGGCAGAGTCTTGGGAAAGAAGTTCAGAAGTCTGCCAGATAATGGGAAAAGGCAGAGATGCTCCCGAAGGACCCATTTCTCACTCCCATCCAGTTCCTCATCAAAGGAATAAAGATATCCCAAGAACAGGCCAGATTCAGTTGGAAGATTCATGGCTCAGAATAACAGAGTTATGAACACAGTAGCAAGAGAGAAAGCCAAGGGGCTGGGATCACAGCTCAATGGTTAGAGCACGTGCATAGCATAAGTACGGCTCTAAGCATCACATAAAATGTAGCCAGGTATGTTGGCCAGTGTCTATAATCCCAGCACTTAGGAGGCTGAGGCAGGAAGATTGCCCTGAGTCTCAGGCCAACCTAGGCTACACAGTGAGTTCAGGATCCACCTGGACTACAGAGAGAGATCCTGTAAAAAGAAAGAAAGACAAGAAAATAGAGGCATCAGATTCAAGGGCCAAGTGGAAGGATAGAACCAAAAAACAGAACAGTAGCCAGGGAAAAACAGACAAGGTTCAAAGGGCAACCTAAGAAGGCGTCAAAAGCATTCCCAACAGGTTCACTTCTTTGAATTCACCAAGCTTTCAGGAATCCCTCCAAACAACAGGAAAATCACAGGAACATTTCTATAAAATTATGTGAAATATCTATAATGTATTACTTATATAATTTAGAGTAACAAAAAAGAATAAATATTAAGGATCTACTCTCTGTTTTATTCTTCTATTATAGAATATGGCCGGGTAATTTATAATGAACTGATATTTATTCCTCATTGCTCTGGGGTTCTGGGACATCCAAAGTCAAAATGCTAGGACCTTCTGCTGTATCATTCATTCCACGGTAAAAACCAAGAGAGAAAGAGAAGGGGGAGGGGGGGCTTCACTAACAGGCCACAAGGCCAAACTCGTTTTTACAACAAACTCCCTCTCATGATTTGAGACCATTCCCATGAGGACATCATTAATCCACTCCTAAGGGCACCTCTGGCCACCTAAATGCCTCTTAAATGTCCCACCTCTCAGTCGTTGCACCATGGATTAAATTTTCAGCAAATGAACTGTAGGAGACACGTTCAAATCACAAAAGATTCAAAGAAGGTTGTGTTACTCCAATACTACACTGCCATTAAAGATATTTTCATCACAAATGAAATTTCAGAATATAACTAATGTAATCATGAAGATTTCAAAGAAAACAAAATTCTATCCTAAATTAGAAAGATAATAATATGAAAATATGTGGACAATTTAGATGGTGAAATTAAATGTACTTTGAATAAATATTATATAATATGTGGTTGTTCATTTTCTGAAATTTCAACAACAAAGTATTACCATAATTTTTAAAAATTGATGATTATTAACTTTAATAATGATGATTTACTCTTACTGTATTACCTAAGCTTTAGACAGGAATCTGCTGTACCTAAGAGAAGAGCTACAGTCCTACAACAGATTCAGTGGACAAAAGAAGCAGAGCCTCCTTGCTGTCCAGTAACATCGTGGGATCTCAATGGCCAAGGTGCCCAAGCCGTCAGAACTCATGAAAAGAGTTGCAGACCAGGAGAATGGGCCTGGATTAGAAGTCAAGAGATCCTAGTGGTCATTCCCAGTGACTTCTTACTCACTCCAGGTCCTTGAGTGAAGCGCTTCATCCCCAATTCTTCACCCAAAATAGGAATATGAATGCTTACCCTGAAAACCTCACAGTGCCATTGTTTGTAAAAAATAAAATAAAATAAAATAAAAAAGTGTCTTCTAATGATGGTTGTCTTCCCAGTAGGTCTGAGATAAATAGCATCCTAGACCTTGACTTAAAGAACAAATTAAGAGCCCATCTTTGGTAAGAGCCACCTATTCACGTGGACCCTCCCTCTAGAGGCCACCCATGAAGAATAAATTGTTCACACATGTGACCTTGGAGGCACAGCCAGCTCCTGGAAAACCTTCTGAATCATGCAAGAAATACCAACTCAGGAGTGGAATCCCTGGTAACGTGTAAGCAGCCGTGTGCACCACGGTGACTCTCACTGAGTCACGATGCTTTAATTAGCTGGAACATCCCCTTCCCTGATGCAGTGGACTAACACGAGGGAGCCACTGGCGACACAAGCTGAAAGAAGCTTGAACAAGCTACAAAGAATGATTGATTTCAAGAAAAAGAAGGGCCTCAAAGGACTTTGGGAATTAAAGCTTCAAAAGACAACATACAACAAGTCCAGAAGTCTCTAAGGTGACCATGTAATCTTGTCTTGGTACCTATCATCTGGGACAAGTAGTTGGGGGATACATTTTGCTTAATGCTACTTTGAAGTCCCGTGATATCTAAAGGAACCCAAGCTAACTTTGTCTTCCAAAAGCCCCTCTTGGTTTTCAGCTATTTGGTATAGGTCCTTCAAGGAACTTCTTCACAAAATATTACACATTGAACACAGACACGGTCAAGTTTTGGAGAATGCCCAAGGGATTCCTTATCTACCTTTGACCTGAGGAGGCCTTGATTCAGAAGCATCTTCAGTAATTCTGACAGCCCATGATGACCACCACAACCATGACACATGCACACAGCTATGTCTGGTCATGAAGAAAAAAATGTCTTCGTTGGTCTTTCTTCTTTTGTGCAATTATTTTGCCTACAAAATCCAATGTATTAATGACTTGAAAAATCTCAACAGAAACATCAAATGACAAAAAAAAAATCACTGTTTAAAAAAACAAAGCCAACTGTGGTGATGCATACCTGTAATCTCAGCACTTTGGGAGGCTGAGGCAGAAGGATCACAAGTACGAGCCCAACCTGGGCAGCTCAGTGACTTAGTGAGAACCTGCCTCAAAATTTAAAAAAAAAAAAAAATTAAATCTGGGGATATAGATCAGTGTAAATGCGTCCGATTCAATTCCCAGTACCACAGGAAGAGGGAAGGGAGGGAAGAAAGGGCGGCAGGCAGGCAGGGAAGAACACGGTGCCAGAACACAGGGAAGATAGCTTGGCTCAACTACTCTGGCTTCTAGTTCCGCATTTATTAAAGGAGGGGCTGGGCCTCTTCAAGTGCCCCGAGTTATCTTACACTCAATTCATTTTCACCAAGAAGGTAAAACACATGCCCAAAGCTAAGAGAAAGGGAAAGAGGTGACAGCCACCAGCCGAGGCTTCCCCAGGGGCTGCACATACACAGCTACACACAATCTTTCCGATGGTCTTTGTGTCATATTTCCACTTTACAGGTAGGAAAACTGAGGCCAAAAATCAGCATCTTGCCTAAAGTTGCTAGGCGGGAAGAGGCAGAACTAAAATAAGAACTCATACCTGATAACCACACCATGCTGACCACCTTAAAGATCAGAGGTCAAAGAGCATAACCACAAGCCCGCTCTGTGTTGTCCAGACTGTAGCTTCTGTTCTGTCTGAATTCAAGGCATCTGGGCTGCTCTCTTTCCCAACCTGTTTAAGGAGCTTTGTACAGTTCCCACACTTGGAGATGGCTCAACTCATGAAGATGAAAAAATATTAAGCCCCAGTCAGATATGCCCTAGTCGTAACATTTCCCACAATGCTTCTGCCCTCTTGTTAAAAAAAGGAATCACTGACTCCTTTTATGCTTGAAATCTGAGCTCGAAGATGCTCTGGTTCCTGACTCAACCCAAGGATGGATAGACGCCTAGTCTGCAGCTGGCACAGGAGGACACATGGGAATGACTAGGGATACGGATTATGGGGCCTTTGGAAAACTCGGTCACAGTTTTCTCTGGACTCACTTAGAAAACAAAGGGATAATTTCTCTTCAATCAACTGATGGAAACACGCCTGTCAGAGGGGCCAAACAAGCAGGAGTCCTGTAGAGAGGTGCCCTTAGCAAGGACGCCCTGTCCAGCGCCGGCCCTCCGTGCACATGCACAAACCATCTTTAGGAAACAGGGCTACAGACGATATACTCAGATTAAAAACAGTGACCATGATCTTTCATCAAATGGGGTCCCACATGCAGGAACAAACATTCCCATTTGTTTCCAGGTTCCACTCGTTTGAGGATTTTCCCAAGGATCTCCATTAAAAGGGTAAACATCTTTTCCCTATCAACGTCCATCAGTGGGCAAGAAGTGGCGCCAGCAGCGCTCCAAAGTGCCCCAAACCAGTGTCTGACTTTTACACTGCAACTTAATCAGTAGTCTCGAACTTCAATAAACACTTAGAACAATTATCTTTCGCTCTATCTCCAATTTAAAAGATTTATTTCCCTGCTAATTTTTTGGAGAGTTGTCTAGTTGGGTTATGACTCAGTCTATTTGTGCACTGAAATTGCTCAGTCCACCTCTGAGCTCACTGCTTGAACCCATGTTTACACTTAGTCAGCCTCTGGCCCCAGTTCTGGAGCCCGGGGAGACAGAGACACACCCAAGCGATGGCTGACAGGCTGTCCTTGGGCTCCTGACTCTTAATGCCACTTCTGAGAACGTGATTTCTTTTGAGCTGGGTATCCAACACCAAAGGGCATGCAGAAGGGAAATGTGCCCTCTTAAATTCTAACTGAAAAGGAAGGATGGGCAACTCATTGCCTTGTTATTATTATTACTGCTACCATTGTTGACATTTTCATTTTTCTTATTTTGCAAACCAGAGTTCTATAAGTGTCTGAGTATTAGGAGAGCGATCAGAAGCTCCAACCGAAATCTGGAGTACCAGCATACTCACAACTGTTCCCAGGGTACAGCACCTGTGAGTCAGCGTCACTTCCAAGCACAGGGGTGGACTCCTAATGTCCAAAACTCACTGTCGGCTTGTGGTCTTCTATCTCCTCACCAATGGAAGGAAATGCTCAACTGGCCTCCTCAGTAAGTCAAACACATGTCCTCTGAGGTTGGCCATGGAAGGAAGTCAGCCTCGCAACTAAAGTAAAGATTAAAAGAACCAACGTCTCAGTCTTCTTTAGTAGCCAACATCAAAGAGCCTGAGTTCAACTTTATTAAAAGATGTAAAGACTTTTCTACTGAACCCAGCACTGTCCTTCCTCTCCTTCTGACTTATCAGACTCCTCTGTAGAACTTGAGGGGAGTAGATGATTGGGAAATCAGAGATTTGTAGAGATCTGGAGGAGTTCTGAAACAAGTGGATTTTTAAAAAAGAGCTTTGCAATGAGGCAGGTGTGGGCTTCTGTCCTGGCTCCAATCCACACTAGCTATAGGATGACAGTGACCATGGACTCCAGCCTCAGCTCCTTTGGTCACAGCACAAGGGGGCCAGCGCCTTCCTGCAGCACTCGTAAAGGTAAAACTTGAGTGTAAAACGCTAGCATCTTGCCCGAGACACTCTTCAACCACTCAGGAAGCAGTAAGAGGCACCAGCTGCTGATTGCTGACCAGGAGCCAGCATAATCCTAAGAGCTTTACATATGTTAATTCATTTTATTCTCACAAAACTCATCCAGCATTTGCTGCATTATCCACATTTTAATAGACAAAGAAACTGATGCACAGAGAAGCTAATAAGGTGTCCAAGGCCACAGAGTGTTAAGTAGTAAACTTAGGACTTGAATTCAAGTAGTATTGCTGTAGAACATATTTTTATCCTGCTATTTTAAATTTTTTTAATTTTTATTTTTATTAGAATGTGTTTGTAATGCATGTTAATAACATTCTGTTGGGGAATCAGTGCCTATTAATATCACATCTTCATCATTTTTATTTCCCTTCCTCCTTCCTTCCCATATTCTCATCTCCCCACAACCCCTTCTCCTCTCAGTGAAATCCTCCTCCCTTTTTCCTACTCTCACTCCCTCATTTTGCTCTTTTACACATTACTTAGACTTCAGGTTTCTCATATGAGAGGAGTCATCGATATTTAGCTTTCTGATTTATTTTGCTAAACATAATGGTCTCAAGATGCATTCATTTTCCAGAAAATGACTCAAATATACCTTTGTTCATGGCAGAGTAGTACTCCCTGTGTTTATCTGTTGGTGGACAGAACACCTGCCTAGCACACTTGTTTAATTAAGCACCACCTTTCATCGCCTGTAGTTGTGACTGGTAAATACCCACCCACATCAGGCACAGGGGCCACAGACACTGAGACCTGGTGGCTTCTTACTCCTTCAGTACTCTCTCACACATGCACTGGGGATAATCCGTGTGAGCACACAACAAGGAAGAAAGCTCCCACCTAGAACCAAATCAGCCATATGTGGTCCTGAGTTTCCCAGGCACCAGAACTAGGAGAAATAAATATCTGTGGTTTAAGGCAAAGAATCTATGGCACTTTGCTTCAGATCCTCAAACAGACCACGACAGCCCTAATGATGTTATAATACAGTTAAGGTGTAGGTCTAGGAATCCCAACTCAAATCTGCTCCTTGACACACAAGTCAAAGAAAAAAAAAAAAAAAAAAACACCAATAGAATGGCCTTCAGGTAAGGCGTGATCATGGTTCTGTACTGTTCTGAATCTATTCTTTTCTATGTGGCTTCCTTCCTGGTGGTACAATGATCATGGTACTTTCGAGATTTCTCATTCACACACAACACTGTCTGGCAAGAAAAGGATGCCCACCTTGGGATCAACTGTATCACTTTTCTGAGCCTGTTCTTTTTTTTTTCCTCTTTAAAATGAATATAATTAAGTCTACTTCACATCATTCATGTGACAATTATATAAGTCAATTTACATATTAGTACTTCAAAATTAAGAAATTGCCATGTTCCTCACAGATATCCTTCAAATAACTGGAAAGAAAAGAGACAGTCGACATTGGTATTGAAACTAAATACTAAAAAATAATGATCAAAAAAAAATGTATCTTGTCACCCCCTCAGTTGTTTTTTGCGACTCCCCAGTGCCTCAGCCCTGAGACATAGAATTCGGGACTCTCCATCATCAAACTCTATACCAGCTTCCAGCCTTATTCTCCACTACCATAAATTTATCCTTTTAGGATGGATAGTAGAACTGCCCTACCCTCTCAAAGTGCTGGCCTGCCCACAGCTATCTCCAAAATGCTCTTGAAGCCCATCTCTCCCATTTGTAATTCTGTGGATCAAATTCACATGTACTCATATAAAATACAGCGAATGTCTCAATTTTTTAATTTGCTACAGGAAAAGACACATTTCCATGAATCCCCCCTTGAAATATTCCCCCTTGCTTGGAACACACCCCACCATTCTTGCCACTTCCTGAAACAGTTCCGGAAGTCTTTGTTTGCAAACGCCTTTTTGAGGCAGGATCAAAGTAGTTCAATGAGCACCACTGCCACAAGCCTCCTGATGGAAAGGCGGGATCAGCTCTTCAAAACACACCAGGTTGTCCTCACCTACCTTCTTCACAGGATCTGGCACAGAGTGACTTCTGAACGCTTCCCCAAAGTCAAAATGACCATGGCAAGTGCCTGTACTGAATCAGTTCAGGACATCAAAGCAGCCATGACAGCACATTCAAAGACACTCCCTAAAGAGGACTTCCAGAACTGCTTCATAAAATGGCAAGACCGGTTAGTACGTTCGAAGAATCAGAGACGATTCTGAGAGGGATCGCTGAGGTAACCTCTCGCCCCCATTTCTCACGAGAGCACACCTCACACTCTTCAGTAGCACTGTGTACTCACAGGGGACGCTTTTCTCCCACCGTGTCACTTGAGGCCCATGTTCTGGCTGCCTCAGTTCAGTCAACTCAAGGATCTGTCAGTCCCATCACTCAGGCCCTCGCTTCTCTGTGCCACCCTCTGACGTGGAAGTTAGGGCTTCTCTCTCATCCTCTGTGTCAGAGGACACAGTGACACGCAGCAGGGATTGTGCTCTTAACACCCTCTCCTGCTGTGGATCTTCTAATCAGTTCTTCTGAGGTAAATATTCATTCAAATAGCTTCAAATACACATAACTGCTTTATCACCCATCACCCATGACCTCACTTTCTCCAGAAAAAGACCTCATGTTTGTTCCTGAGCAATCCCATGAAAGACCATGCTGAAATCCAGACACTCTGTTCATGAAACAACTAATTTCATCACCATATTTTTTAAAATGTGCACCATCTTTACTGGCTGATCATTGGTCAGAATGGGGTGGTTTCTGCTGCAATAATAAGCCAAGCCAGGGAACCTCTCTGGCTTAATATAATACATTATTTTTTGTGCACATGAAACCCAATATGAGTCAAACAGTTGTACTCCACCTCATTATTTGGTCATCTGCAAAGCGCCAAGGCTGCCAAGGCAGAAAGGACAGGGTTAGAGGAAGCGCACAGCAAATAGTCACATGGCTCCAATAAGACTCAGGGCACACGCAAAATGTCGAGAACAAAATGGATAATTAGAAGTGCTAGCCACCTCAGTCATGATCACCATCTCCCAGTCGTATGTTGAGAAACCGTGCTCATCCCCCACCCCTCTGAGCCCATTCTGTCCTTATAGAATCCTGCACACTGAAGTCCTTGGACAGATTCCATTAGCATCAGCCACTTCAGTCATAAAAGTCGCCACAATAATCTACATGTCCCAAAATATTGTTTAATAAGTTCCTTTTTATATTCGTGAAAGAAAAAAATCCAATCCTCTGACCACTTCAGGGAAAGAACTCTCCGTTCTGAAAAGCATGGTTGGCTAAGTCTAATGAATGAATTTCTGAAGTTATTTTTGTTGGTCCTCTCACTCTTGACGCCATCATTTGCCTGTGGATTAATGAGGCTTTCAGCAGCTAGCAGGGAAGTGTTCCTTACCTTAATTACTCACACCTTCAATGGAAGGGGCTCCAGCTGTTCAGGACAAAGCAATGTAACAGCTTTAACTAGTCCTCAGTGCTAGGAACTCCTAGGAACAGCAGCGAGGAAAGTAGATGCACACAGATGAAAGGGCACAAAAGATTTGGTGTGCAGTCTGGTTACATGTGCAGTTATTAGGGTCCTAGTGTGGTGACACCTTCCACACTTCTAGCTGGCTTGATCCTCAGGTGTATTGGTCACTTACCCTGTGCTGCAGCAAAATACTTGACACCCACAACTTACACGAGCAGAGTTTTATTTCTGCTCATGGTTTCAGTCCAAGCTCGGTTGGCTCCATGGCAGAAACATCATGGTGGAGGGGACACACAGGAGCACAGCTGCTCAGTTCACGGCAACCAGGGAGCAAGGACCAGCACCAGAAAGGATGAGAGACCACGTCATAGTACCCAAGGGTCATGCTCCATCACCCCCTGGGCACACCCAGTAGCCTACCTAGGGACTGACAAGAGACCATGTCATAGTACTCAGGGTCATGTCTGTCACTCCCCTTGGCACACCCAGTAGCCTACCTAGGGAGGACAAAGGACAACAGACCATGTCATAGTACCCAGGATCAGGCCTCCATCACCCCCCTAGGCACACCCAGTAGCCTACCTACGAGACAAGAGATCATGTCATGCTTCCACCAGCCACCTAGGCACAGCCAGTAGTCTACCTTACCAATATGCTAAGTATTTCTTAATCCATTAACATTGACATATCAGAATTAACAGTCACATCACGCAACTCAGAGAACACTCTTTCCTAAAGTGTTGGAAACGGAGTAGACAGAGCCTCATTCAGATCACAAGACAAAGCACCAAGTCCATCTTGCTCTACCCTATCTGATTTTATGCCTCAGTTCTGGTGGGCTCCCTCCTCAGATCCAGGTCTCACTGTGCCAGTGGGCCACACTTAGCCTCCTCCATCCCACTCTCGCCAGGGACCCAGTCCTGCCAAGCTCCAGCCAAAGGGGGACATTCATTCTGCCACTCCATGTTGCCCTTCTACTGCCTCTGTTGCTTCTTCCCACCTCCTGTTACCGTGCTCTGCCCACTGGGACTTATCTCTTCTTGTCATCCCAGACGTGGACCATTCACCTTGACCTTCCTCACCCCTCTCCCCTCAACACATAGCAGCCCACAGAGGTCCCTGCTAGACCTACGGGGAATAGATGTGGTCACGGCCCTTAGGATATAAGACTTGCCCTCAGAGAACAATCACGGAGAGCAGAGCTTCAGCTTCCAAATCAGTCTTTCTCAAAGCCACTTGATCATAAAAATCACTGGGACCTTCTGAAGATCTGAGTTGCAAAACCTTCCCTAAGAAAGGCTGATGTGAGACACAAGCACAGAGCACCCTGGAGATTCGCGTTATGGGGCAATTTTGGAAAGCACTAGAACAAGACGACATGACAGCAGGGACCATCAATCAAACTCCCACAACACAATCAAGGCACTAGACGCAGACTTACTGAATTACTCACCATGTCTTTACAGACAGATGCTAAAGTTCCATTCTACTAGGGAGAGAAAAGAAGAAAAAGAATCAGATCCATTAACTAAATGCTCAAAATCATTTATTTAGCACATGAGAACTAAGTTTCAAGTTTCCTCTCTTGGTCCCTAACCCACCTCAACTAAAATAACCCGTTCCTAAAGGCTAAATAACAGCTAAAGAGTATATAGACCATTGGCCACTGGGCATTTTGTGATTGGGGCTCAGTAACAAATCTCAAGCATGCACCTCCAAGCTGCACCTATGTAGTTTTAATGTATATATACATACCACTATTCTAATATATTATTGATGTTGTGAAGTATAAATAAAATAGCAACTTGAGAGTCAAAATCAGAATAAATTAAACCATTTCAATAGTTTTTGTTTTAGCTAATAACATTTAACGATTTTTGCTTCCCTCCCAAAATTAGTAATACTAAAAAGCACTATTGCGAGAGAAGTGCAATTTTAAACAGACTTTGCTCATTTTTCAACATGATTCAATCTTCATGACATAGTAATTGATGGTTTGATCCTAAAGTCAGGTTTTTTTCCTGATATTTGCTTCTAATGAGTCATACCTGGAAAAGATGCCTCAAAAAGAAATGTAGGTCAAGTGAAAGAAACATAGCACTGTTTCTCTGCTCAGTCATAAGACTTGCTTTTATAATTCCATCTACTGGTTATGCAAAGGCTTTGGTGAAATTTGGCTAGTACCTTTCCTACTGACAACCTTTGCTCCCACAATTTATTGGGAGATTTTTTTAAAATGGTCTCATATGCACCAAAGCATTTTATTTGGAAATTTAAAAGAGGCTAGAATATTCTATTCCAACAGTTTGAGAAATGGAGGTACAGGGTGCCCATATTATGTTTAACAGTGTTAACACAAAAAATGTTTCCAATTGTCACCTCCCCAAGCACTGTCATCAGAGAATTGGTGACTTTTTAATTCATGAATAGAGTGCAAGCAGAAAGGCCCACATGCTACAAGATGACGATGGATATAACAGAACAACATCCAACACTGTTCAGGCAGATTCAAAGCCAGAACACTTCCCATTCCCCTGAGCACCTCCTGTGCCCTCACAAGTCATGCCTTCCCACCCAACCCCTACACTGTCTTAACTGTTGTCTGAATTTTCTTTTTAACTTTACCTACGTGGAATCATACGAGATTCTGCATGTCTGGCTCTTTTTTGTCCAAAATTCTATTTGGGAGATTCATCTGGATGGTTGAATTGTATTCTCTGGGATTATTTGTTGATTCAAGATTCTCTTGTGTGAATACATAACAACAGCTGATCTACTGGACTTTTCTGGTGGGCATTTTTGGTCATGTTTACTGCTGGAGTATTAGAAATGGTGCTGCTATGAACATTTCCAGTGTCCGTCCTTCGTGAAGATAGTTATGCATTCCTCTTTGTACATGAGGTATGATCTAAAAATGCAGGAAATGTTTCAATTTTTAAAAAACTATTATAAGGACATACTGCCATTAATTGCCCCCAAAAATCCACCCCCCTCACTTTAATCACACTTATTCCATCATTCCTGCCACATTTTGAACCAGTTCTGAAAGTCATCTTCTGTGAGCAGCTCATTTAGTTGTGCTACCATGACTACCTTGGTATTCTGAATCAACTCCAAATGTTTACCTTTTGTGGTCATGTTGGCTTTGAACAGAGCTAGCATCTCACAGTGCCAGACCTGGTGACTAAGGTGGATATGGACACACCATAATTTTTTTATGAGCCTGCCTTTCTGTTGGATAGCACATAGCAGCAGTATTCACTGTATTTTTGATCACATCTTACAAACACACAAAAGAGGATTTGCAGAACTGTTTCAGAAAGTGGCTGCAGTGGAAGATCAAGTGTGTTCAAAGCAAGGGGGTTCTTTGAGGGAGATTAATGGCAATATGTAATTTTTAAAGATTGACTATATAATTTGATCACATCTCATTTATATCAAATAGAACTGTGGGTCACTAGATTTGTTTATCTTCCCCTTTCATGGATACTTCCAAGCTGTGGGATGTCTAATTGCTCGACTTCATCATTAACTCCTAGTAGTAGCTGTCTTTTCCATTTCAGTCTTCTTGGTACCTGAATGGTAGTATCTTACTGTGGTTTCTTTTGAAAAACCATTCCTGTCTCATTAAATCATGACATCTACCTGTAGGGAGCCTCATCCTCATGGACAACTCATGGACATGCTTGTGAATCTTTAAGTTTCTCTTAGCAGACTCCTGAAAGTTGTTTATTATCCTTAAAAAGATAAAATAAATTGGAACCCTGCTGTTACGTTCACTCTCTCAAGTATTTTCTGAAAACCTCTGCTTATAAAGTATATGTTCAGTTGACTCCATATTAGGGTTTGAACAAGATGTGTCCCAGAATCCCATGTGCTCAAGGGTGGGACTCCCATAAGTCATAGGTCAGAAGGGCTCTAACTTCATCCATGGGTTAATCCACAGGTGGATACAACTGGATCACACTATTAGGAAGTGCTAAAGACCTGGGCGATGGGGGCTAGTAGATGATGGTGAGTCCTGATTAGCATGATTTTGAGGACTATACTTTGTCTCCAGTCCCTTTCTCTCTGGCTCGTTCCTCTTCTCTCTGCTTCTCAGATGCCATGAGGTGAGCCCCTCTGTTCCCCACACTCTTCCACTGGAGTATCCTACCTTGTCTCAGGCCCACAGCAATGGAACCAGTCAGCAGTAGACAGAAATATCACTGTGAACCAAAGTAAACCTTTCCTCCTTTAAATCATTACTCTCAGGTATGTGGTCACTGTAACACAAAGCTGACTACCACACTCCCTATCTAGTATCTCAAGTATTTTGCTCTATCTTCAGGCAACGACTTCCCTCAATGACACTGTGTGGTGCTCTGGGCTCCTGTGACTTAGCTTCACTGCTTCGGTGCCCTCTCATGGGTGGCAGAGCACATCAGCTCCACATGAGCAGCTAGCTAAAGAAAGTCACCTAGCTTTCCCATCCCAGTCACAGTGACTTTCCCATCACTGGGCCGCAATAACCAACATCTCACAACTCAAAGAAAGAGAGACTTATTTTAGCTCACAGCTTTTAAAAGACTCAGTCCGTGCATAGTCCATCAATCCCAGGCAAAAAATGTGATGGTGGGAGAGGAAGAAACTGCTCATCCTACGGCAACTAGAAGGCAGACAGAGAAGGGAGGAGCCAGGGACAAGAATACACCTTCCAGCCACAACCCAGTGGCTCCTCCCTCTAACCAGTCTCAGTGCCTAACAGAACATGAAATTATGACTTAACCCATTGGTGAGCACAGCACCCCTGACAAGGCTTAGGTCAGGAATATCCCCCAAGGCCTCATGTTTGGAAAGTGATCCAGGCGGGGAGGTGGCGGCAATCTACTGATTTCCTGCGCTGTCAAGACCATGGGAGCTTGACCCGAAATGGGCAGATCACTGAGGCCTGACCAGAAATGGCTCCACCCTTCCTCTCTCTTACTCTGCTTCCTGTCACAAAGCCAGAAAGAGCTTCTCTCCCTTCCATCACTACCACCTGCCCACCAATACACTGAGGTCTCTTGAAACTCCTGCAATGTTTCTCCTTTAGGTTGTGGGTGTTGGGTATTGTGTCCCTGCAATGAGAAAACAATGAGATGGCCCCCTGTGCTCCAATCACTTCTAAACACTGAGTGTTTGGAGGGCCACTTTAAACCATAACAAACACATACCAAAAGCACTGCTTTGGTTAAGAAAATCATTGACTGCTTGTAACCTATGTTTTCTGGTACCTGTTACCTCCTAGGCTCACAAGAAAGGGCCTTCCCATGCACATCATTACCAATGTGAAGAACTTACCAGTAGCATACACTGAAATATGTTGGAAACATTTTGGACATTCAAGCTTTTATGTCTCAAGCCCCTTACATGAGTTATTTGTTTTAGTATTTGTTTCTTCAACTCTTAGGCCACAGTCCTATGCATCTTCCAGCAGCACTAAATGACCAACAAACCAATTTTAACGTATGACCATGCTGCTTCCAGAGAGTCCTTCAACTACTTTGCCACAGGCTCAGGGGCAAGCGCTTGATCAGTGAATTGCAGTCTTTCACTTTCACTACTGAGTAATACTTTCAAAATGATCAGGCTTAACTACGTTTTGTAAATGGCTGAATTGACTTTTCATTTAAAAACTTTTTTTTTACCACATTGTCCACTGCACTGGTTTTGTCCTCATTAACCATTCCAAGACAAAATTTTCACCCCAGAAGACTCAATATGATCACAGATAAAAAACCAGAGTCATTTTTCGGGCCTTTTGATTGATTCTGATACCGTAAGACTGCCACTCATCTTGCCCTGTGATTAGTGGGCCGGCAGTAGACACCAGGGCCGCAGCGCATCCAGGCAGTCACCACCAATTCCCTGGGGCCACGTCATTAATATAATATTGAGCTCACTGCTTCTTTGCAGCATCACTCAAATCAACTGTCCAGTTCTGTGAGGATCAGTTAAATTGAAATGAGATGTCGCAAGCTGTAAGTCCACTTAACCAAGCAAAGAGAGACACGACATATCACTAAGAGGCTACATGTTTACAGGCGCCACATGAATTTCCATTTAAGAAAATCTTTCTCACCCCAAATGACTCTCGTGACTAAGCAGTTCTCCTCTGCCCTTCACCATGGGAGTCTCTGACATCAACACTCAGAGCTTCCACAAGAATACTTTTGAAAAAACTCAAAATAGATATTCTACTTGACCCAGATATGCCTCTTTTAGTTACCTTCCCAAAACAGTTACAGTCATCATATAACAGAGATACACGCGTACCCATGTTTATAGCAGCACAAGTCACAATAGCCAAATCCTGGAAGCTGCCAGTATGTCCATCAACAGATCAGTGCATAAAGAAGATATGGTATATATACACAAAGAAAATTTGTGTCATCAGTAGGAAAATGAAAGTACCTGGAGACCATATGTTTAGTACAATAAATCAGACCCAGAAGATTAAATACCTCATAGTTTCTCTAATATGAGAAACCACAGAATTTTAATAAGCAAAAGAATCAAACAAGAGAGTTGGTAGAAAGCAGGGACAGGTATGTGGAAAGGGAGAGGGGACACGGGAGGGGGTGAGCGGGTGGGAAGGGAGGAGGGAGGGGAAAGTGATGAGGAGGGACGAGGACCAACTCATCAAGGTAAACGTAAACATTGTATACTGCAAATACGTACAAACAAAAAGAAGAATTCCAGCTGGGAGAGAACACTCAAAAGCTTCCAGAAAATATCCTCTGACAGATGAGGAATCCCGAGTCCCCAGAGTGGGGATGGAGCTCGTATGCACTGGCAGTGTAGTTTGTGGGCTACCGCAATAAAGAATACAGTCTCACCTGACTTGGGCACTTCCCCCTACGTCAACAGGAGCCCATCATTCAACCTCACTCAGTCTCTCTCTGCAGCCACCTATCTACACAAGGTGAGTGTTACTGCTGGTAAGTTACATCTCAATAAACCAGCAGGAAAAAGGAAGACAGGGACCAGGAGCACAGGGGTGCTGATGCTCGCAACCAGCAGAGATTCCAGGAAAGCCTGGAGACATCTTCATCGCATCTCTGTCTTAGTAACCTCTGCATCTCCACTTTGCTCAGCCCAGTGTCAAGCACACACTGAGTATTAGAGGCCTTACTGGTTAGGGTGGGATGAACAAAAGCCTTCCAAAAGACAGGTCCACACCCAAATCCCTGGAACCTGTGAATGTGACTTATTTGAGGGAAAGATCTTTGCAGGTGTAATTAAGTTAAGGATCTTAAGAACATCTTGGATTATACCAGTGGACCTTAAACCCAAAGGCAAGTGTCCTTATAAGAGACAGAAGAGCCAGCAGTGGAGGTACAGGCCTGCAATCCCAGCACTCTGGGAAGCTGAAGCAAGGGAACACACGGTCAAGCCCAGTATGGGCAACTTACTGACTTAGAAAGACTGGGTAAAACCATTAAAATTTTTTAAAAATTCAAATCAGTGTGAAAGCCCTGAGTTCAATGCTCAGTACCACACACACAAAAAGTAACGAACAAAATAGAGACAAAAAAGGGAGAATATGCAGAGGTGCTAGGTGTGTGAAGAGAGAAGCAAACTGTAGCTCTGCAGCCTCAGCCCACTGGGCCAAAGGCTGCTGACCCAGACACCGAACCAGGGAGGCAAAAGGCGGAAGGGCTCTTCCCAGGAGCTTCCAGGGAGAGCAGGGCTCTGCCAAGGCTGAATTTTCAAGTCTTAGCCTCCAGAACTCTGAGAAATACAGCATCTTAGGCCCCCGGCAGTAAATTGCTTTTATTTGAAACCACTAGACAGGTGGTGACTGGCAACGGCAGGCTCAGGACACAAGTACACCGGCCCTGGCGGCTACACACAATCTATCATGCAGAGTTTGGGAGGCTCGGGCTCAGCAAACCCCTGACTTGGGCTTTATGAAGCCATCTGTGCTCCCCCACGGTATGGGAGAGGTATTTTGTATTTGAAGCTGCCTCTAAGATGTCTTGTAATTATTCTACAGTTTAAAAAAAAAAAGAGTTAAGAATGTAATCAATCCCAAATCTTACCCAACCTGTAAGTGGTAAGTGTGAACAGGGAAAACAGTGAAAGTGTGGCTTTCTAGAGTTCTCTTGCAAATAAGAACAGAATCCCAGGCAGCACCTCGACTTCGTATGGCCCATTCAGAGCTCCACCTACACTAACCCAAGAGCCTTCTGTGAGTAAAGTCCCCAGAAATGAGAGGACAACCCTACAGCCCTCCCGTTCTGCTCAAAGGCAAGCCAAGGGCGTTCGTTACGCTCCCCCCGACCTCCAAAATGTGTCCACAGGTTGATACTGATTGAGTAAAGATCAAAGAAGGAATGAAAAAAAAAAGTAGGAGTTTACGGACAGAGAGGTGCTCATTCAGGAGACCTGAGGGAAGCAAGCAGTGTCCACGCCTGTAGAACTTTCTATCTGCAAGGTCTGGGCAGTCAGCTCAGCCCAATGTCACTCTGGAGTCACCTCAACGCAACCTCCAACTGTAGCCCTGCCACTCAGGCGTCTGTGGGACCTAGAACAAATCTGCCCCCTCCCAGCCCAGGTGTCCTCGAGTCCGAGGCAGCAGCGCCACCTTCCAGGGTGACTCTAAGACTTTCAAAAAGGTCGTGGCACAGCCGAACCATCCCAAGCCCAAATTCTAGGACCCACTCGCATGGCCCCTCCCACACAGGCGCACCTGTGTCCTGGAAGACAAGGACAATGCTGCCTATCTTCCCAGGCCATTACGAGGCTTAGAAAGAGCTTGCCACCATAAAGCCTCGGAACAGTGGCTGGCAGACTTATACTACATGAGCACTGGTGGCCTTAGAAATGACCTATATACAGGGAAGGGATTTCTCACCTCCTCAAAGGTAGGGACACTAACTGATTCCAAATTTTGTTTAAAAGCAAAAACAGAATTTGATCACATCATGATGCGTCCAAATCAGTGTTTGCAAAAGCAAAAGTTGTTTTTCCAGCCAATGCTCCAGTCTGAAGGTGCCAGGCGCCTCCTCGGCCTGAGGCACTAAATTTGATGAAGACAGGGAGAAAGACCCTGCGGGCTTCCCTGGTTGGCCTCTAGTCACTGCACGTCCTTTCTGTGATGAGCCATTCCGACACCATGGGCCTCAGCAAGGTGCACGAGCACGTCAAGTCCCTGGCACGGCACAGGTGCTGAGTGATTGCCTTCCTGTTTCCGAGCACCTCTGCTGCCAAGGGCTTAGCATTACTCCGGGCCGAGGACCAGGCCTCCCTGGGCGATGGTCACATGCCTCACTGACTCATATCTAACCCTTGGAACACAAGTCAGCAGGTCTCCTGCTCACGTCAGCTGATCTCTGAGTCTTTTCATTCCTTCTGACCAAAAAAAAAAAAAAAAAAAACAGATAATAATACTAAGCATCAAGTATGTGTCAGGCTCTCCGCCTGCTGCTAGGCACTGGGACACACAGATGAGCTCATGGGGGAAGAGATTAGCAAATAGAACATTACAAATCCTGTGAGGTGGGAGCCCAGGGGAGGTAACTCAGCTCAAGTAGGGCCAGGGAGGAGAGGACAGAGAAGTCACAGAATGGTAGCTATGCGCTCAGTGAAGCTCCCTTCTGATCACATTCAATCTGTGCACCCTGTATGGCACCAGGTAGATCTCCAATTTACAGTCAAGGAAAATGAAGACCAGAGAGATTCGGTAACTAGCATAAAGGCACACAGCTGACAGAGGGATCAACGATGTGCACTAGACAGTGAGACTCTAGAACATCTGCTTTTGCCGTGACACTGCAGCCCAGACATGGCCAAGTTGTCACTTGCCTGGTGGCCCGTTGCTATTTGGCTCTTGAGTCTCTGATTCCTCCATCTCTAAGAAAGACTGGAATCTCCCTGGAAGCCATCGCTGTATTCTTGCCAGGAGAGAGGTGCTCATCGGCCCTCTGCAAGCTCAGTTGCTCAAGGTTACCACCACATACACAGCCAAACTTGAAGGGACACGTTTTGACAGCAAAGGCACAGGCCACGTCCTCGTGGACCAGCTCAAGCTCCACGGCGCTCACTGCAGCCTAGCACAGCCAGGCCTTGCCCTCTCACCCCTCACTCACCCAGACTCAGAACGTAAGCATTCAGATTCCCTCTTGCACAGGCAAGGGGAGCAGAGGAGCGGGAAAGTCCAACAACTCGCTTAAACCACAAGACAAATAAGAGAACGGTACATAGCCTGCCTTTCTCAGGTGGCCACGTTGGCTGTGAAATCACTAGAGAAAAATCCTGGTAACCAGACAGCACAGAGCTTGCGTTACATTTAGCTGAGCGTAAGAAACAACAATGATGGTGAAAATGGTGACAGATAATGTTTACCAGGCTCTTAGCAACACCATCTAAACACATTACCATTTGTAATCCTCTTACCTCACTGTGACACAGGTCCTTTTGTGTTTTATAAGGAAAATGAGGCTCAGATGACAGTTTTCCCAGTTTGCACACACTGTCAGGGATTCGAATCAAGGCAAGTCTGAATCCAGAGGTCCCCCCTCTCGATTTCTCTTTTCCTAGCAGCCAGAAACAAGGCATCCAAACAGGCCTGCCCTGCACAAGACGGGCTGCCCTTGGTCAGCAAACTGAGCCTCTCTGAAATTTGAGAACCTCAGAAGCAAGTATGGGACTGTATTAGTCAGTTTTTTGTTGCTATAACAAAATGCCAGGGGGTAAGCACTTCATATTTTTTAAATGGGATGTATTTAGCTCACAGTTTTGCAGTCTGAAGGTCCAAAGCAGGCACCCCCTCCAATTTGGCCTCCAGGGAGGGCCACCATGGATATGTCAAAACATGGTGGATGACATAATGACATCATGAGGGGGTGGGGGTTCATGCAAGAGAGAGAGACAACAAATGGTGAAATAGAAAAAGCGGGGACTCAAGGGCTAAGCTCCTTTTGTTACAACACCTTCTGGTTTTGGGAATCAACTCTGAGGAACCATTATTAGTCCCTTCTAAATGCAAGATCCCCAGTGTCCTAGCTACCTCATAAGTAGCCCCACCTCCTCAGTGTTCCACTGGGTCTCATGTTACCACAGAGGGGACCAAGTTTCTAGCATAGGAATCTTTTGGGGCATATTCAAACTGTACCTTAACCATAGCAGGGTCCAATAGCAACTCCCCAAGTGGTAGTGAATTAAGAGTCCCTGGGATCAGGGACTGGAATTAAAGTTGTAAAAACTAGCCACATGCTCCTTATTAACCGCCAAGGTTGATTCCATCCTTTAGGCCCTCAATACCCCTTAGAATTTCTCCTACATTAATGTGACACAGATTCTTTAGGGTCTTATTAAACCACAGCTTCTAACACAACAATCTGGAGGAAGGCCTGAGAGTCTGTCCGCGTTCTAACCAAGCCTGTTTTTCACCCCTTCTCCCTCCTCAGCTCCCTGAAAGATCATGATCATACTTTGATTACCAAGGTGGGGAGGTAAATTTGCTTTCAAGAAAGCCCTAGAGAGTTTTAAACAGGTAATGTATGCCAGACAGCTTTGTGCACTTGCGGCAAAATACCTGAGACGAACAACTTAGAAGGATGAAAGATTTATTTTGGTTCACAGTTTCAGATGTTTCAGTCCATGGCCATCAGGCACTGTCACTTGGCGCCTGTGGCAAGGATGAGGGTTATGCGGGGGAGGGTGGTAGAGCAAACCTGCACACATTGTGGTGTGGCAAATGAAAAGAGAGTGAGGAAGAGGCTGGACACCAACCCAATGACCTATGTCCCCAGTGAGGTCACCTCCTAAAGCCTCCAGCACCTGCCAATGGCTCCATCAGCAGGGGATCAAGCCTTCACATCAGGAGCTTTGGAGGAGCATTTAAGATCCACACCCTAGCAGGAGTGTTGGGCTCTGTCTTACTGTAAAGAAGAATCAGTCTAGCTGTTGTCTAAACAGGAGGAAGGGCAGGTGCGTCACAGTGAAGTGGGAGGCCCAGAATCTGTCCTGGCCAGTAAACCACATAAAAGACTCCTAGTTTCTCTTGCAAGCAAGAATGTGTACAGGGAGCCAAGTTCCTCTCCCAGCACAGGTGATCGACACCTCCGACGGATGTTGGTATCCTCAGACAGAGCAGGTACACAAAGAGTAACACAATGGCCTCCTCCTGCTTCTGTCTCAGCTGACTCCAGAGAGAGCTTCCTCCCCCAGACTGCTGAAGGACCCAGCTGGGCATGGTGGAAGCTGGCATGCACCCTCAGAACAGCCAGCCAGGGAAGTGAGGGAAGAGCCGACATTTCCAAAGTCCATGATGCCCAGGGCCTGGCACCATGTGTGGCCCTTCCAAATGGTCAGTGCACCTTCACGCCCTTACCTTCAGGTGCTCAAGTGAGAGTTGTAAGAGAAAGGATCACAGAGCCAAAGGAGGGGTCCGTAGTGGCTGCCTAAGCTCATCTCCGGCTTCTTCTCTACCACCCAGGAGTGAGTTGATTCCTAGAAAACGACAAACATGGGTGAATAAGATAGCAGGAATGCCACAGGGGACTCAGCTGACAACAGCTTCCTTAGCCATGCTCAGGGGTCCCAGGAGGAGTCGAGGCTACACCTGAAGGAGGCAAAGTTGTCTCGAATGAGGGATCCCCGGACACTTTTGTTTTACTTTGTTTTCTCTTCCGGGATGCAAAGACTATTTCACAGGTGTTTGGGGACTTGCTGTTGATACATTTTGAATTCCACCAAGAGCTGCCCAAGTCTGGCTCCAGGGCCCAGGGGTGGACTGATGCTTGTGAAACTTCTCTAATGATTGCAGAAATCACAGTGTCTCCCTTAGTCATGGCTGCAGTTCTCCTCCAGAGAATTAAGACACATCTCATTTTCTTCCCAAATGTTCCATCAAAAGTAATTTGGACACTGAGGTAGCTTGGTATAAAATAGGATGTCAGGGATGAACTTTAAAAACTACTTTTTCTTGTTTTCAGCACTTAGCGAGGGCCTGAGCAGAGGACAGGGTCACAGCAGGCCTGTGCTTCTGACCTCAGAAACCACCAGATAATGGATGATTGTTGCTTTAAGCTGGAAAAAAAGTCATTCTACTTTCCATCCTAAAATTCTTAGAAGATGATAGCTGGAATCATACAGGCCAGATGTTAACACATGTTGAATTAAGGATATACCAGGGCTATTAAACCATTCTCTCTACTTCTATGTGTTTTTTAAATTCTCGTAATAATATCCTGTGTTGTTATCCCTTTTAAGAGTCCAGTCCAATCACCTCTCCCCAGCCTTTAACCTTCTAGAGCACCCAGACTCTACTAGTAAAGTATGAACACCTCAGTTTTCCTCACATGCCTCAGTTTCCCCAGAATCCTAGCCATCTCGGGGCAAAGAAGGGTATTGGATTCATTGCTCTCTGAATCAATTTCCACCTCTGTCTTTTTGTGAGCCAATGATCTCTATTGGTTCCAGCCTCTGCCCACCCTGATCCTGTTTATGTAGCAAGCTGGGGTGGCATGTACACCTTATTAGATAGGCCAGGGATCCTGGAGCCCCGGTACCTGGATTGGAATATAAGATTTTTTTCCATACACATATACATAGAAAATCTTAGAAAACTCACGTCATGTCTCTGGATCACAATTTCCTGAACTAGTAGCTATTTCATGGGGCTATTGCAAGGATTCTATGACTATGTCTATAAACTATGTAGGACAGCACTTGGCATATGGTATTACCAGAGTAATGTTCAGTAAGAGAAAGACCTCAGTTCATGACTGAGCTGTGCTCAGAATTCAACTTGTCCTACCCTCCTCAGTCTCTCCTGCAATTATATCAAGGTCACCTACTAGTTCTGACGGGTTACAATAAATAGAAGTGACATGAGTCACATCTAGCCTGAGGCAACCTGAACCTGATGTACCTCTTTTGCCTCACTCTTCTCCCCCTCCTCCTGCTGCAGTGACCCCCACATGCTGTGTGTTCCAGGTGGTGTCACTAAAAAATTGAAGAGAATGCACAAGGCTTACCATGGGTTTAGAAGAGAGAGGGATATACTCTTATTGTGTGAAACCACTGAAATATTTGTGAGTCGCTATAGCACAGCTTAGCCTAGCCTAACTAATGCATGAAAACTAGTAGCTCTTAGGAAGATAAAGAAGGAAGTTTTACTTCTCCCTCACCACTTCACGTTATGCCAAATTCTGAATTTTTTAATGCTTTGCTTTTAGTTTCCATATTCATGTCACCTTCCTTTTCCATGCCAGCTGATGTCTTCCAAACACCTTCCAACTTGTGCATTTTTTTTTTCCTTCAGATCAATGCCCAGAACTCCCATCACTCCCACAATGAGACTGACTTGCAACAGAACGGGTCCAATCCCAGTCTCATTACTGTAGGTCCACATCTGGTGTGCATGGGAGAGAGGCCAGATCACACCAATGCAGGTGGAGTTTGCTGCGATTTCTGTAACTCAAACCTTCAGTGTGGATCTGCCAAACACATCTTCTCATACAGTTGATATATAATCAACTTTTTCTGGAGACCAAGAAGCCCCATTACACTTCCTCCTATGATATCACTCAACTGAAGAGAACTGGACCAACTGTGAGGAATAGAAAGAAAGTATCCCAAGTTCAGTGCTTGTGCTTTACAGTGTAGGGTTCTTGGAAGAACTTGGAGAAAGAAGGGTAAGTGTCAGCTGTAATTATGGCAAATGTTTTCTTCCAAGCTGAAAATCGGAATACAGGTCAGAAATAATACAGTACGCCATTTTCATGAGTACCAGGCTGGGACTAATTTGGATGTGGACATTGGAAAACTTGATGCCAACTGGAGGGTCTTTGGTGGAGACCAACAGAACAATGGCTATGGGCTGCAGGGCCTGGGAAGCTGTGATTGTTACTGATCCTTTGCTTTGGAGATGAGAGCCCAGGGGCCTGCCTTGGACTATGGGAGGGCTGACACAACCAGCAGGTGCCATTCACAGGTAGGGAATGAAGACATTAGACTTGAGGTCACGTAAGCCTGCACTCGATTCTTGACTCTACTGCTTTTCTCTCTTGTGAACTTGGGGCACACCCCTCAACTTTCATGAGCTAGTTTCTTCACTTGAGCTCCACTGGAATGGCTTCCCCACCTTGAAACATTGGTATGAGGATTAAAGGGTGACAGTCTCTAGACGACAGGCTCTTAAAAGGTATTGGGACACAAGTCTATTTCTCACTTCTTCCCACACGAGATACTAGGTACATCTCCTCCTAGATAGCACTCCCCCAAGGTAACAGGTAGAAAGAATGATCAGTAAAGACTGAAATAGTCACTGTTTGAGTGTTTTGTTTTAGGACTGGCACCTACCTTGGAGCAGTGGTATAGACTGCAAATTGAAATCACAGGGAAGCTTTAAAGGAAATATCAATGCCTCTGTCCACTTTCAGGGATTCTGATGCAGGTACTCCAGGTTTCTAGAATGTGTGGCTGGTCTGTGAACAATGGTCCTAGCTCCACCCATGTCCTCAGTACAGCACTCACAGGCTGAGGTACTGAAGTCCAAGGAGCCTCTCTGTCTCCCATGTATGCAAACTTGGAAGTCCTATGTTGAAGGTCAAGCAGTTTGGCCATCTGCCTTGTGACATTCCATCCTCCCCTTGAGAAAATAAGAATCTGGCAAACTCTATCTAGGAGAACAGTTCCCCAAGGCCAGGGCTCCCACTTTGCCAGAAAGTAATTTACGGCTATTACAACAGAGAGAAGGGAAGGAGCAATGAGAGATTCGTCAAAGTCTTTGTATCTTTCAGTAAATCGTGAGAGCTTTCCATGCTTGCTACTTTATAATAAATCTATCAGGAATTAGAGGAAACTAAACCCCAGAGCCCCAGTGAGAAAAAAATAAATAGCAACTGAACGTCAGTTCTCTCAAGTGTAAAAGAGGCAGGAAGGTTACCCTGTTCCCCGGCAAGTAGTGACCATGATTCTCCCCAGGAACTGAACCATGATGAAAACTCTTTCTGTCTCCTTCTCCGAAGACAAGAGGTGGGTGAGAATGGGAGAAATGAGGAGGAAACTTCGCTGCTCAGAACTGTTTGAAACAATCACAGGGAAGGAATTTCTTTGGTATAAAGCTGAGAAAGCGACATCACTGTTACAAACCAGACCACATGTCACCTTCCAGTAGATACCATAAGTCTTGTGAGAAAACACATTCATTGATGTGTGCCCTTGGATTTCTAAACTTTCACACCCTGCCTGATTGAAGTTTTGCTTTTGTTGTCGCTGTGTGTGTGCCTGTGTCTGTGTCTGTGTGTGACATTAATTAAAAGCCTGGGGGAAGAAAAGGGCCACTTCAATGCTTTGGCGAATAATTTCCCTACAGCACCTGTAAGGGGAGAAAGAGCAACTAATGCATCAAAAATAAAGGTGCAATGGACTAGGTCAGAACCCAGGCAAGGGCAGAGAAAGAGGGAGTAATGAAGGCTAAAATAGTATCCATCCCTCCTCGGTAGGGAAACGTCACTCAACAATGAACACCCATTCTTCCGGTAAGCCCCAATATGGTAACCATTCCTGCTCTTCCCATGAGGAAACAAGAGGAAAGCAGTAGGGAGAAAGAGAAAGAGAAGGCATGGACCCAGCACTTCCAGTGGAGGACAAGACGTGGATGCAACTGCCCATCTCTATGCCAGGGCAGCAAGATGGGGACATCTATGGAATATTCTAGAAATCATACCATCCCTACTGTCACAACCGCAGACTCTTGTCTCCCTGTCCCACCCTGTGTGCTCCTCATTCCTCATCCATGCAAAAAAACACACACCATGGCGCTCAAGGACCAAAACAAGGTAGGAAAGAAACTACTCTTGGTGCTGAAAAGACTCCTTCAAGTGGGTCAGCCCACATTTCTGGGTCTCCTTTCTGACTAGCAGAAGCTTTCTCCTCCTTCTTTCCCCTTCTATCCTTCTCCTTTCTCCTTCTATAATTTTCCCAATAAAGTATATCCTGCACAACCTGCAAACAAACAAACAAACAAACAAAAAAAGATTCCTTCAAGTCCACGGAGACATTATGTCAACAGAAAACCAGAATATGCTTCCAAGAAATAAGGCTATCTTCTCCTTCAAATAATACTTTTCTGGTTTCAAACAACCTGAGTCTCTACCTCAATCCGATACATGCTCTACTCAACCTTCTAGTTTATGACTTCAGTCATTCAACTTAAGTCTCAGTATCCTTGTCAATGAAGATGATGACAATTGCTCTACACGCCTCCTGGGGTTGCTGTTAGAATCGAGTATGTGTGACACAGTGGAGTGATCAACAAGGCTACACACACAGATTGGGTCAACAGAGAATGTCACAGGAGCTGAGGAAATGGTGATCAATCTTGTACCCCATCTAGATGGCAGTGATGAGGAGGAGCAGAACAGGCTACTGCTAACAATGATGACAACGACAAGGAAAGCATACTCAGGAAAGCATAAGGCCCCTCATTACTTACTGCGTTAGCCACCTTTTTGTTACTGGAATACGATAGCCGATACCCAGAACATAAAGGAGAAACGGTTTATTCTAGCTCACAGTTTCGGAAGGTCTCAGTCTACTCATGGGCAGCTGGCAATGGTGGAAGAGCACAGTGGAAGGCTAGCCAGAGAGAAGCTGTTCATGACATTGCAACAAGGAATGCAAGCCTTTCCGGGTCAAGCCCAGTGATCCACCCCTTTCAACCAGTCTCCACCTTCAACAGCACAGAAAATCTATAAATTAACATCCATGGTTGAATCACCATGCAAACACAAGGTCTTCTGGGCACATTCCAGATCCAAATCCTTAATACTCGTGGAGAGTCTGTGCTCAGTCAAAGAAGCAACCAATTGAATTAAAAAGAAGAAAATTCATAAGTGCATGGCTGTTCTCTCTTTAGGAGAGAAGTATGATCACAAAATATAGTGAACATTTAAATTTTTTAAAAATCTACTGTGATAAAAGACACAGTGCTACTAATTTTCCTCATATACCCCACTACTTCAAACACACTTCTCTCACCATTCTTCCCACTGTCTGAAGCAGTTCTGGAAGTCTTTTTTGAGTGTCTCTAGCTACACTGTTATAGCTGCCTCAATGTTCTGAATTGATTCAAAATGTTTACTTTTCATGATCATTTTAACTTTGGGGAAGAACTAGAAGTTACATAGTGCCAGATCCAGCAAATAAGGTGGGTGAGGACACACCATCATGTTTTCCCGAGCCTGCCTTCCCATTGGTGGCCCTCAGCAGGGGCATTCACTGTAATTTTTAATCATACGTCATAAAGATATTTAAGAAAGGGGACTTCCAGAACTTCTCCAGAAAGTGGCAAGAATGGGCTGGAGACATAGCTCAGTAGTGAGAGCACTTGCCTAAGACTTCATCTCAGAGAAAGAAAGAAAGAAAGAAAGAAAGAAAGAAAGAAAGAAAGAAAGAAAGAAATAAGCAAGAACAATTAGATAAGTGTGCTGAAATGGGAGGAATTATTTGAAGGGGGTTTACAGCAAAGAATTGTTTACTGTGATCTTTTTATTCTTACCTAAACAGTCACTACATGATTTGATCACACTCCATACATCCTGATTAAAGGCATAAACCTAGGCAAGGAAGCTGGCAGCATATTTTTTTTTTTTTTTTGCAAATTGCTTTCAACATGTTGTTTACATTAAGGATGAGTGTTGCATGAAAGATGTCAAAGAAATAATCAGATTAGAAAGGGTGGCAACAACTGCCAGTGATAAGCCAGACTCCACGCAATATGTTAATCCCCGCCTCTCTGCTGGGCACTCGGCAAACCATGCCCATGGGATGCTGTTCATGCCCCAGCCTCCTCCAGGCCCTGGGAAAATGAGGCAACGCACCCGCAGAGATGCTCTCCCAAGATGCTGCCCCAATCTCTCTGAGCCAGAGACCAAAGGAAGGAGAGGGACAAGCATTTATTGACTGTTAACTAGCTGCTTGACTTAATCCTCACAAATTATCCTATGCAATAAAAATCACTGCTCCCATTTTATAGATGGGACAACTCCAGGTCTCTGAGATAAAGTGACTGACTGGTCCAAGATCACAGAACTACTGAGCCGTGGGGCTCAGCTTGAAGCAAGGTCTGGCTCAAGTCCCCCACACTGCCTGTTGTGGGGAGCCCAGAGGCACATACACCAGGGGACACAAGGTCTTCCAGGGGCTTTCAGTCCTGTGAGGGAGAAGCCCAGGTCCAACTGACATGACGTGTTGACAGAGGGTACAGTGTGACCGGGGGTGACATACAAATGACAGACCCTGGGATCCGGGGCTTCCTCCATGGAGAGGATGATGAAGGACAATAGAACCATAGCGAGCGGAGGCTAAGAAAGGGAGGATGCGGAGAGAGGAAAGGCCGGCCCTGGCAGAGACTCGGGAGCGCCAGAGCACAGAGATGCCACCCGGACAGGAGGGTGGCGACCGGTCACCTCCTAACTCACGGTTCCATTTATTTAGAATACATACCAGGCCTTCGAATAAGGTGCACCAGAACATTCATGACCGCCCTGGGGTCTCTCAAATCTAAATCCTTCTACTCCCTATGCCCGCCTAGACTGTGACACTGCATCCTACACTTCCTTGAGTTCCAGGCACCTTGTTATCACCCCAGGAAGACACAGGCTCTCCTCCAGTGGACCCCTGAGCTCCACCAATTCCCACGTCACGGACTTACCAGGAAACACAGGCACTCGCCAGGCAGTGTGTCCGTGTCTCCCATGTGGCGACACCTTCCTGGGAGCATAAGCATTATTTTGTTCCCCATGAAGAAACACAGCCTTTTGGTATGCAGGAGGTGATAAGCAAATGAAAGTGGGCCAGCTGATGGAATAACTAACCCTGGGGAGAGGTGAGAAGTGAGGAAGGGAAACTTGCAGTGGGACTGGAGCTGGGGAAGTGAACAGGGCTGGAGGTGCCAAGTTGGTTCATCCAGCTTTTATTCTTGGGACAATGGGAAAATTCTGCTGGGTTGTGAGAAGGGGAGAAATGTTTTCGGTTTCATCACAGCCAATGGCACAGGCCAGAAATCTCAGCAATCTGGAAGGCTGAGGCAGGAAGATCACAAGTTTGAGACCAGCCTGGGCAATTTAGTGGCTTAGTGAGACCCTGCCACAAAATTAAATTTTTAAAAATAGACTGGGGATATAGATCAGTGTGAAGGCCTTGGCTTGGTCCCCAGAGCCATATTTTTTAAAAAGTTTCAGTTTTATCAAGTTGTAGTGTAGTGGACATCGAAAAGGTGGGCCGGACACAGGAACCTCTTCAGGAAGCTCCAATGACAGTACAGAGAAGCAGGACACAGGCACACTGCTGACTAGCCCTTCTGAACACTGACCTTTCTAAAAGTAAATCCAGGCCTGGGATCCTATCGCTCTCAGGAGGCTGAGGCAGGAGGATCAAACTTTCACAAATTCAATCCCAACCTAGAAACTTAACAACATAGTGAGACTCTGTGTCAAATGAACAATAAAAAGAAACTGGGGTGCTGCTCAAGATGAAGGCCCTAAATTCGACCCTTAGTATGGAAAAAAAAAAAAAGTACATCCAGCTGTTGTAGAGGAACCCTGGACATTAGCAGCATTCCACAAGGCCAGAAATGAGTGCTACAGGGTTGAGGACAAACGAGCCAGGACAGGGGACTCACGGGAACCCTCACCACATGAGCACACGAAGCCCTGGCAAACAGCACCCCTGGGAAAGTGCCCACTATGTGACTAAGCCCCTGAGAAATCTCTGAGGAACCTTCGCCAGGCCAATCTATGGCTGCAACCCTCCCGGGCCTCCTGGGAGCGTGTGGATTATGGGCTGTGGGAATCTCAGGTCATAAAACTTTCACCCAGCTGCTCTGAGCCTGGCCAGGCAATTAAGGAAGATGCTTTCAAGCACATCAAAGGTTCTGGGGAGGTGACCTCAGGGGGCTCCCTCCTCCCGCCAGGGAGCAGGAGTCAGCTCTCATTATCCTCATTTTACAGATGAGAAAATCAGGTTCCCTGGTGGTGACTAAGTCCCCAGCCTGGAGTCTTAACAACCAACGAAGGGTGGAACCCAAAATACGCATATCAGTCACCAAGGGCCCGGACCCTGCACTTCCGGGCCTCCTGTCCCGTGGCAATGATGGTCCCTGGGAAACTGTACCCACGCTTGGGGTGCCAGGGTGCAGGGTGATCCCCGGGGGCTCCTCCAGCCACTCAGCACACGTGTTCTCGGCACACACAGAGGCATAGCATCTGCCCTATCATCTGATATGACAGTCTTTCCGCACTAGTACTTTATGGGACCTAAGACCCCAGCTAGCATAACTCCCTAGCCCACCGACATGCAACCACCTCAGAAGGTGGCCCCAATCTTGGGGGCCACCTCTGAGAACTTGTCCCTGAGTTCTTAGGGCCAGGCCTGGCTGTACGTCACAGCTCTTCCCAAGCCTTGGGCAAGTTACTTGACCACATACCAAGATATAACCACAGACTATGGTGCATGTTGGTATTTTTTCCCCTAAATTTACTGCAGTATAACACTGCCCCTTGCCTTGGGCACACTTGTCCTGTCATTCTTGTCACTGTCTGAGGCACTCCCAGAAGGCTTCTCTCACGAATGATGCTTAGGTAGGCTGTCATGCTGCCTTGATGTCTTGAGTCCATTCAAAACTTGCACCTCTCAGGATCATTTTGACTTTGGATGGGAGATATGACGCCGGATGTGGTGAATAAGATAGATAAAGACAGAGCTGGAGGAATGGCTCAGTGGTGAAAGCCCTTGCCTACCAAGTGTAAAGCCCTGAGTTCAATTCCCCAGCACCACATAAGCCAGGCATGGTGGCACACGCTTGTAATCCCAACACCCGAGAGGCTGAGGCAGGAGGATTGCTGTGAGTCCAAGGCCAGCCTGGGTTCCATAGTGAGTTCAGGACAAACCTGAACTAGAGTGAGACCCTGTCTCAAAAAAAAAAAAAAAAAGGTAGACGAAGACACAACATGTTTTTTTATTTCAATGAAATTGCTGTAAATGTTTTGAATTGATTTAGGATATTGAGGCAGCCATGATAACACAGCTAGAGATAATCACAAAAGACTTCCGGCACGGCTTCAGAAAGTGGCGAGGACATTGGGCAAGTGTGCCCGAAGCAAGGGGTAGGGACTAATGCCAATTTATCTTTCACTGTGGTAACTTTTTACTTCTAATTTAAATATTCACTGTATTTTTGATGAAATAATTCACATATGACTCTCATGGGGTTGTGAGCCTTCAGTGAAGCCAGGCAGGTGACTCCTACAGCAGAGTCCGTGGCATGTATCAATAATAATCACTTTTAAAAATAGACATTATTACTAGCACAAATTATGCAAGTTATCTGAGCTCAAAAGGTGTATCTGTGTTCTCTATCGATCCACAATCTGGCTACTAAGTAATTAAATGCGAATACTAGTGTTTGACCAGGTCACTCTCTTTTGGGCCAAGAAGATTTATTTTTAAACTCCCCAATGCTAACTACTTGCCATCTTTGAAACAAGGATTAATTAAAATAAAGGGTGCCATGGCTAGTGTGACCCCCATCCTGTCTAAAGGCTGGGTCTCCAAGGACTGAAGGTAAAGTTTGTCTCAAGGGATCCTCCCACAACGCACTAGACACTCAGTGAAGACCCTGGAGAAGAAGGAAGACACCTGAGTCTTTCCTTCTAATAAACAAGAGCTTGTGCCCCAACCCTTTGCTGTGCCTGGTGACAAGCTGCTGCTCTTTGCAACCTTTGCTGAGGTAGAAAGCAAGGTCAGCGCTGCACAGGGAAAACACCCGCCTGCCACCTTCCTCCCTACCCACCTACATGCCACCACCATAGCCACACACCCCCTCCTACTGTCCCACAGCAGCAGTCCTCAACCCTCTGGCACCAGGGGCCAGTTTCATGAAAGACAACGCTTCCACGGGTGGGCAAAGAGCAGTACTAGCGTCACTGCTTCAGTGCCACCTCAGGTCACCAGGCATCCGAGTCTCACAAGGAGCACAGAGGAGCGTAGATTCTCACATGTGCAGCTCCCTGCAGGTTTCACACTCCGGTGAGAATCTAATGCTGCTGCTGATTCGACAGGAAGCAGAGCTCGGGCCGGAAATGGAGCGACGGGGTGAGGCTGTAAATACAGGCGAGTGAAGCTTGCCAGTCCACGCCTCATCTTCCGTGCAGCCTAGTTACTGACGGGTCACAAGTCAGGGACCAGCCTGCAGCTCAGAGTCTGGGGGTCCCTACCCTACAGGGTAGCCTCAGAGGTGCCCCGGGCCTGCCTGAACCCTAAATTCTGGGTGAGCAGTTATCCCTGAACATGTAGGAAAGGAGAAAGCCTCAATGCACTGGGGGCCATTTCCAAAATAACTGACGATGCTATTTTAGACCATGAAATATTAGGATAACTTGTTACACAGCATTATGGTTTAGATCTAACATGTCCCCCAAAAGTCTCATGTGTTCAGAGCGGACAGGCTTTAAGGAAGTGTTTGGATAGCAGGGTTCCAACTTTGAGTGGAATTAATCCATTCACGAATTTAATAGATGAATGGGCCTACTAGAGCTGGAGCCACCTGGGTGCAGTGGGTCCCAGTGGGCAGGGCCTTCAAGATGCATCTTGTCTCCCAGCCCTTTTCTCTGTGGCTCCTCCTGCTCGCTCTGGTTCCTGGCTGCCATGATGTGAGCAGTTTTCCCCAGCTACGTTAGCCCACCACTAAAGCCAACTGATCCTGGATGGAACCCATGAATCCAAATTCCTTCAGGTTGTGTCAGGCACTTGGGTCATGGTGCTGGAAAGCTGACGACACACACAGCAATGGAGAGCTCAAACTTCACCTGAGCCTATGGTTTAAATGCCTTTCTTACATCACAGTGTTCTGGTGGAATGCAAATTACAGAACTCAACCTGACTAACACACTGTTTTAGTTACTTTTTTTTTTTTTTTTTTTTTGCCAGTGCACAATACATGGCAATCACATCTGAAGGGAGGAAAAGTTTATTTTTAGCTCCAAGTTTCAGGAAGTCTCAGTCCATTCATAGGTGGCTGGCAATGGTGGAAGGGCTTGGCAGAGGCCTAGCCAAGGAGAACCATTTCACAGTACGGCAAGACAGGAAGCAGAAAGAGTTAGGTGGGGCTCGTGCATACACTTCCAGGTCATGTCCCAGTGATCTGACTCTTCCAACCAGGCCCCATGTCCTACCAGCACAGGAAGACCAATGAATTAATTCCCTTGACTGAATTGACTTCCAAGCCGATGAGGCTTCTGGGGCACATTCCCAATCCAAACCGTAACATACACACAGCAGTAGATAACTCATATTCTCTTTGTCTTCTGCTCTTTTCCTTAGAAAAGCACAGAAGTAGGACAAACTTAGAAAGAGGGTTGACATGGTTAAGAAAACTCAAGGAAGACCAAGTCCTTGGGTTCTGGTTCCAGTTCTATCAATACCCACCAGCAGTGTGAGCTGTAAAACACAAGTAGGGATAAGTGCTTTACTTACATCATAGCTGTATTGTGAAATCCAAATTACAGAACCCAAGTGAAAGCTTTGTAATGCATGAGTTTGTACACAGAGGAAGGGGTTATAATCCCCAACAGCATCAGCATCATCTTTACTGTTGGCTGTTATAAGGTAAAACCAATAAAAGTTAAATGCCTCAGTCAAAGTGCAGCCAAGTAAACAGAAACCATTCCAAGTATCAGAAACAAGGGAACGTTAGTACCAAGAACAGGAGTGAGGGAAGGGCTGAAAAGACAACCAGAACACAGGGAGGCAACATATTTCCCATAGAGGAATAGAAGCAGAGAGTTACTATCATCCCTAAGCTGCAAGGATAAAAGGAGGAAGCAGAATCACAGCAACCCAAGGCCTCAGGGTCACCCTTTAAGAAGCTGCAGCCATGGAGTCTGGTGATATAGGCCTATAACTCTAACATTCTGGGAGGCTGAGGCAGGAGGATTACAAGTTCAAGTCCAAACTGGGCAAGTTTGTGACTAAGAAAGAGCGTGTCTCATAATCAAAATGAAAAAATAAAAATAGGCTGAGGATGTAACTCAGTATAAAGGCCTAGGACTCTATACCCAGTACACAAAAAATAAATAAATAAAATGTCAAAATACGAGCAGGAGGAACAGGAGGAGAAAGAGGAGGAGAAGGAGGAAGAGAAAAAGGAGGAGGAGGAGGAGGAACAGGATCTACAACAGGAGCCCGATAGGCGCAGCTGATGCAAGGTGCCACATGGAACCGGAGCCAGCACTCCTGGGCCAAAGAACCATTCTACTGAGCAAGAAACACCATCATAAAATGACAAAAACTAAAGCACCATAGCCACCCCCCCCCCCAGCCTGAAATGAGCACAAGTTTGTGGCCTTAGAAGGACCATGCTGCAGGGACAGATCAGCGCAAACAGGAAGGGAGCAGCGAGCGAGCAGAGCCCACCTCCAGTCAGCACTGCTCTATCAGCTCCTCTATCAGCTTCTAACACCATGGCCAATGGGGGTGGGGGGGCAGGGGCAGAGCTTCACTCCCTGCTCCCCTCCCGCTCTCCATGTCAAAGCTGTCCTCCAACAACCTCCGGCGGTAACAAGGACCATCCCCACTCCCACCCAAGTCCTTGGGAGAAGGGCCTTCAACTAAACCTGTCCCTGGAGTCAACACGGTTGGGACCACAGTCCTAAAAGACCCCAGAATGGCAAAGGCCTATGGCAAAGGCCTAGGATGACTATGTTCCCAGACTGCCTATGAAGTACCTGTGAAGCCCACATTATGGCAAAGAAGGGGGCATTGGTATTCCAGGTCAATGGAAGCAAAGGCCGGGTCAGCACCTTCCTCCCAGCGCAGACCATGGTGGGAATTTCCACCCCAGCTCGCACCCCTCCACCTAGCTGGCCAAGGGCTCCCCTCATTCAGACACTAAGGGGCTGGCAAGCACCTGGCTAGCCATCTGGTGATGACATCTCCTTGTTACAACTCTCTTTATCCCCAGTTGTTCAAGAATCAGACATGACCCTTGCAGAGCCCCTGCAAATGGACCAGCAGACCCCAGAGTGTCGGCAGCTCTGGTTTTGCTGCTGCTGCTCTTGTGGCTGGTTGGTTGGTCGGCTGGTTGGTTTTCTCCCATTACATCCTTGCGTCCCTCTCACCCTCCTGGTGACTGGCACAATTCAATTCTAACATTATCACCCAGGACTTGAGCCTCCTAGACAGGTCCAAATTAGTACACCTGGGATGATGGAAAGGCACCATCACTGGAAAACAATCCTGCATATGAAAAATGAAAAAAAAAATCTCGTTTTCTAAGTTAAAGTTTGTGTACACACACACACACACACACACACACACACACACACACATTCCTAGCCCATGAGAATCTTTAGAAAAATCCTGACAGTGCTGAGGGAGCTTGGTGTGGTGCTGCATGCCTGTGATCCCAGCACTTGGAAGGCTGAGGCAGGAAGATTGCCTTGAGATCAAGGCCAGCCTGGGCCTCAGAGTGAATTCCACACAAGCTTAGACTACAGGGTAATAACCTGCCTCAAAAAGAAAGAGAATGAGGGGGAGGGAAGGGGGGAGAGAGGGAGAGAGAGAGAGAGCACCTCCACAAGGCAGCATCTTCGCACTAGAGACCTGCGTGCGATGGGGCCCTGTCTCTGAGGCTGCAGCGAATTTCCCTGTGGACAGGCAGATGCCTTACGTGGCTACAAGGTCACTGGCACTTGGTCCTCAGGTGTCCCACACATCACCTGTAGTTGGCAAGCTCTAATTTCAGGAACCAGTCACTCTAAAAAAGAGAAACTGCCCATTGACTCCCTCCCCCTCCCCAAAATACTACAAGAATAAGACTCTGGGGAGCTTAAAGAAATGAAACTTGGTAGCTGATACAGAAATGGAAACCAAAGTAGATTTCCTGCCCTGCAGGTCAGAACACAGAAACACATTTCCTCAAAACCTGACAACAGCCTCCCGGTGGAGGAGAACAGGAAATCAGAGTTTGGACAGCTTCAGCAGCCCCAGTGCCCTTGGCTGCGGCCTTTCCAGCCGCCTCCCGGCCCCTCCCTCAGGTCCCCACCCCACCCAGCCAGGGACGCTGTAGGCACTCACCTTGCAGGTGCCGCTGCACAGCTCGGAGGCTGGCTTCCACTGGGACACACCTCACCCCTGAGCCTACTGGGTTGTGTCATTTTTTTAGTTTAAAAAATCACCACATTTTATCACACCTCCTCTATCCCACAAAGCCAGAAATAACCAAGATACCATAAGGCGCTCAATAAAAGTGTTGCTGAATGAATGACTGATGGAAAGAGAAGGAAGAAGAGAGAGCCAAGGAGACGAGGGAAAGGGTGAAGAAGAGAGACGAAAGGAAGAGCGGGACGGAGTTACCACCAGGTGTCAGGGCACACAGCCTCCAGTGAGCCGCCACCAACCGCGTGGCTTTGGTAGCTGCTGTTCTCAGTCTCAATGTGCTCCTTTTTAAGGTCAGTGAGCGCTGTCTTGGTTCCTTCCCAAGGGCCCCCTCCCACCGCGGCAATGACCACGGACAGCCAGGGGCTGGTCCTGTGTGCAGTGACCCCTCACATCCTGCAGGTGGCGCTGCGGAGTCAGGAAGAAGCCTGTCCCTGCCGCCTGGTTCTCAGCTGCCCCAGCTCCTAGCAAAGGGGGACCAGAGGAAATCACTGGCTTGTTGCTGGAAATGCCTGGGGCAGTACAAGAGTCCTGGGCTCGCTTTCTTGCTTGCCTGCTTTCTCCTGGTGCCTTGAAGGTGCCATGGGGGTGGAGGAGGCAGCTAGGCCTGGAATCCTAGCCCAAATCTCCTTAGCAGCTGCTGCCCTAGGGCAAAGGCCCTACTGTGCAGTCTGCAAAATTGGGGTGACCAGGCGGGGCCCACTTCCCACCCCCACCCCCGCCAGGAGGGTTGGGAAATGAAGGACATGAGCTGACGCTCAGGTGGGTGTTCTGGAAGAGACGGTGTGCTCCTGCTCCTGGCTTCCACTGCGGGCTGTGGCTGGCACCGGGAAGGAAACGGATAGCGTGCCAGGGCGGAGATGAGAGACGACCTCTCTGAGCCTGCGGGGACATGTCCCCTGAGCCTGAAAGGCTAGGAAGAAAGTGTCCCAGGCAGAGGTGGGAAACTCTGGAGTGATATCTCCTCTCACCAAGCTCCCCTGACCCTGCTCCTTATAAATCGACCTGCCAACCGCTGCTTCTCTCCTGGGAGCCCGTAAGTCCCCATCACTTGACAGCGGTCTTCAGTCCGTGTCGTAAGTTTTAAGTACCTGGTCACATCTCTTGGAGAACCAACAATGACTTCCTCTCTGTGTCCTGGCACAAGTGTTTTCATGACCAAATAAGTGGGGGTGGGGGCTGCTCCCCCCAATTGTCACTCGTTCCATGTCTGTGGGCCCCTCTGCCTAAATGTGTCCTGCCCTCCACCTTCGCATGCATGGAACCTCATATAAGCAGGTGTTCCTTAAGCGCCGGTTGAACTGTAGTTGGACTTTTATTTATGGAGCGCCTGACGTGTGCCAGGCTCTCTACTGAACACTAGAGATGCAAAAAAAAAAAAAAAAAAAAAAAAAATGCCTGAGAGGTCATCCAGGGAGAGGGAGACTCATATTCTAGAAAAATAAAAGGAACAAGAGCAGGGACACAACAATCGCCATGGCCACACTTCACATGCTTACCGTGGCCTTCCTCCAAGCTGTCACAAAATCCTGACAGGGTGGGCGCTAGGATGAGCCCATTTTGCAAATGGGAAGATTGAGGCTTGGCAGGCTGGAAGAGCTAGGCTGACTCTTTAACAGGGTGCCTTCCCGGTGGAGGAGCTGGGGAGTGGGGAGCATTTAGGAAGGTTTCTGGGGCAGAGGATCAGAGCAAACTGCCCTTGAGGATTGAGAGAATTTCCTCCACAGGATCACAGCAGAGGTAGGGAAGGTGCAGAGAAAGAGAGAAATGAATATTCTAGATGGAAGATGAGGTCTGGCAGCCGACAGGACAGTGACAAGGGAGATGCTACCGTCACAGGCTGCTCCCCATATCTGGACCGTCAAAGGCTTTGTCTAGACCAGACCAGCTCAGGAAAAGATTCACAGCACCAGAGACACATCCAGAAACATTTCCTAGAGATAAAATGTGTCAGACAGAAACCCTGACTTGCCTGAGTCTGACTGATCAAAACATACAGAGGACCAGGACTTTAGAAGGCTGAAGCAGGAGAATCACAAGTTTGAGCCAAGCCTGGAAAACCTGGCAAGAACCTGTCTCAAATACACAATAAGAAGCAACTGGGAACACAGCTCAGAGCAAAGGCCTGGGTTCAATTCCCAGGAGTAGAAAAAAAAAAAGCATACAAAGTGTTTATTCGCCCATTATACCCCTACTACGTGCCAGGTACTGCCCATTAAACATCTACTCTGTGCTACAGCTGTTATGTAAGAGGCAGCAGAAGGAAGTCAAGTCCACACCTCTTTGGGTCTGCGTCCCAACTCCACTACTCACTAGCTATATGAACACACAACTCACTTAATCCCTCTGTGCCTCAGTTTTCCCATCGGTAAAATGACAATACTGATGATAACTATCTCGTGGGGCTATTATATGTAATGAGATACTTCCTACTGAGAGTTCAGAACACAGCCTGCCAGACTGTCAGCACTCTAGAAATGCTATGTAGCACACATGTGTTTTGCAACCACTGAATGTAGCCTCTTTTGAAAACTGAGTCAGCATTGAGCTAGAAGTCAGAGATGTAGAAATAAGGGAGACTGTGGGTCAGGGTCTGGTAAGAATGAGGCTCGGAAAAGAAGTGATTGTCCCCAGGGACACAGAAGTATGTTACTGACCATCCTAAAAGAGAGCTGGCATCTGCTGGGAGACACGGAAGTCCTCTTTCGTGAGTATCTTTAGTTGTCCTGTCATGGCTGCCTCAATGTCCTCAATCTATTCAAAACACTTACCTTGCATGGTCATTTTTACATCAGGGAACAGTCAGAAGTCACCCAGTGCCAGATCCAGTGAGTAAGGCTAATGAGGACACAACCTGTCTTGCTATTGGATGGCACTCAGCAGCAGTAGTTAGTGAGAGGGGGAGAGAGGGACAGAGGGAGAGAGAGAGAGAGAGAGAGAGAATGAGTTTTCATCACAATTTGCCTGGTAAAGACACTCATGAAAGAGGATTTCCATAACTGCTTTTGAAAAGTATCAAGAATGATGGGACACGTGTGTTCAAAGCAAAAGGGAGAGTATTTAAAGGGGAAATAATAGTAGTGTGTCTTTTACTGAACTAAATTTATTTTCATTTAAACAGTCACTTTTTTTTTTTAGACAGGGTCTCACTCTGTAGTTCAGGCTGGTCTTGAACTCACTATGGAGTCCAGGCTGGCCTCAAACTCATGGCAATCCTCCTGCCTCAGCCTCCCAAGTGCTGGGATTATAGTCATGTGCAACCACACCCATCACACCCATCTTCACTGTATATTTGGATCACCCCCTGGGTTTGGCCCATATCATAAGGCTCTGAGGGAGATGCTGTAATTGTCCCTATGTTCCTTCTGAGGAAACACAAGTCAGTCACAGTTCTATCCTAGACCTTCAGCAGGGACACAGGATAGGCCATACCAGGTGGGATCCTGGGGCTGTGGGAGCTCAGCAGTGAGTCACTGCATGAGAAGGCCCACACAGGACACACAGGAGGAGAGCTTTCCTCCACGGTGCTGGCAAGAAGGGGTCCCAGGCAGAGGACAGAGCATAACATGCAAGGACCAGAGGTGACACTAGCGTGGCTACTTGTGAAGAAGAGTGTGGAGGGATGGGCTGAGTGAGAGGACTGATGAGACTGGCCTCTGCAAGGGGCCTCGAGGGCCTCTCACGAAAGTGGAGTCCACTCTCATCCCTGCAGAGGGCAGAGAACTCCAAAGCTTCCTTCCTGAGGCGCTGAACAAATGGAAGCAGTGCCTGCCACTCTCCAATCACCCCCAGCTCACCAAAAGCTGGGTCAAGGCAGGACCCACAGGCCTGTCACTACCAGGTCCACAGAGGAGGAGTCTGTCCAGCCTCGATGGCATGAGAATAACCTACAGTAACCGTGTTTACATAAGATGGTGGCCAGCTGCTGTGCTTTCTCTCACTCCACTAGCCAACAAGGTCCTAGGCCGGAATCTCTCCCCAGTGACTGAGGCCTCAGAGCACCCAGATGCCCTCCAGCAATGCCTGTCACAGCAGGAGGCAGGCAGGGAATTCACACTCCACTATTAAGGCTGTGGAGGCCCTAGGCCCTACTCCCAGGGAAGTCTTTGACCCCACAGAGGGCAGCAAGGGCCTTCCGGATGCTCAACACATTTCTCAGAAGCACACCAAAAAGTTTTGACATGACCTAGGGGACAAGGACAAGGCAGAGAGGGTGCCGACTTAAAGAGCAGAGTCATACATCCTTCTGAGGAGGACCTCCCCTGTGTTCCTTGCACTGGCCAAGGCCCAAATCCAGTCACTTCCTGTTTCTGTACCTCAATGCCCTTACCCGTACATACGTGTCCTGAAAGAGACTCCATCAAGCCAATTACCATCTCTCCCTCCACGCAAAATCTAGGTCCACCCAGTAAAGGCAGAAGCTAAGCAGGACAAACATAGGAGACTGAAGCTAATGGCTAGATTAACTCCTGCTAGGATTCATATCAAAGTCCCACTCATCTCTGTGAGCCATAAGGGTGTAACCAAGTTGGTGAGAGGGTGTGAGCTCGAGAAGAAGCTAAGGATAAGCTCAGACTAGCCAGAAGGAAAGCTTGTGTTGGGAGGACCACTGCTCATCACGTTGATAAGGAAGCTCTCCAAGCTTTCCCAGATGTGTGTTTCACTCAACTCTACTGCACCTGTGAGCTATCTTCATAAAATCATAATTTATAATACCTGCAACAGAAATACTTAGTAGTGGTTTATTGAGACCAAAGGATACAGGTGTATATGGACAGACACACACTTAAAAATCTACACACAGGCCTAGAAACCCACATAAGCAGTAAATACTCTACGTGAGAGCTACTTTCTATCAAACTGCAATGAATATTGAATTAGAGAATATTAAGCCACTGCTCCAGGGAGTAGAGGGTTAGGTTCCCAAGACACCCTGGTCGTAAGTTCTCACCAACCCATCCCAACAGAATCATGTTTTCACTTTGGGGGTTAGGGGTGTTTGGTTTTATTATTTGTTCGGTCTTTTTGCCCAGGGAACTGATCACAGGCCCAACAGACTGAGCTACATCTTCAGATCTTTTTTTTTTTTTTTTTTGAGACAAAGTCTTGCTAAACTGCTGAGTTGCTCAGGCTGAGCTGAAACATGTGACCCTCCTTCCTCAGCCTCCCAGCGTGCTGGGATGACAAGCCTGTGCCCCCTGGGACTGGCTTGCTTTGTTTTTGAGAAGTCTTCCTCTGTTGCTCAATTGCCCTGGCTGGATTCAAACTTGCAGTTCTCCTGTCTCAGCCTCCCAGAATGCTGGGATCACAGGCATGACACCATGATGAACAGCTTTATGTGTGTATGTGGTTTTTAAAAATATTTTATTTATTATATAGTCAATTCATTAGCTCAGACCTCACAGACAACAGAGGTAAAACTCACGCATAAATAAAGCTTATAGAATATACATATTTCTTCTGTTAGGAACACTGTGGCTTCTAGTGCTGAGACACCCTCAAAGGCTCCTCAGAAGACATCTAGGGGCTATTTCCAACACAGCAGTCAGCAAAAAGCGCAGAAACTCTCAAAGCATGAGACTAAACAGATCACACAACGGGGACTTCTTTACAGCCTGAGCTAAAACCAGAAGGCACCTTGTTCCGCCTCACTGGAGGTGTGGGTGTTGGGTAAAGCACACTGCTTCACGGCTCTGCATCCGTGAATGACTGAGAAAGGGGCCGTGAGCATTGATTCTAGGGTGACAGGTAAACATTAAGAAGTGGGCAAATTAGTAAAGAGGGAATTGGTGAGTAACAAAGATCAGCGCTGTGCGTATGTGTTTGCGTGAATGTGTATGATCATCCCTGAATGTGTATGTATACACACACACACACACACACACACACACACACAGTGTTACACAGACATATATATTATATACAAAGTGCAATCAAAATATAGCAGGAATGCTTAAGTTTAAAGAGACTTCCCACAGTGAAAGACTGTCACAAGTCCCGCTCAACATCCCCCTGCCCTATCCCCAGCTTCAAACACATCCCAACACACTGGCCACTTTCTGAAGCAGTTCTAGAACCCTCTTTCATGAGTGCCTTTAGTTGCACTATTGGGGTTGCCTTGTGGTCCTGAGCCAACTCAAGATGTTGACTTTTTATGGTCATTTCAACTCTGGGGAAGAGCCAGAAGCTGCACGGCCCCAGATCAGAGGAGCAGGATGGATGAAGACACACCATCACCCTTTCAAGCCCGCCTTTCCACCAGGTGGTGCTCAGCAACGACATTCACTGTGTTTTTGATACAACTTCTAAAACCACTTACGAAAGAGGCTTTCCAGAACTGGTAGGAAAGGTGAGATAAATGTACTCAAAGTAAGGAAGAGTATTTTGAGGGAGATTAATGGTTATGAGACTTCCACTGTGATCAATTTTTAAAATTTAAGCATACATTATATTTTTCTATCAGTCTTCTATATCAAATATTTGACTGATCCTAAGGTCCGTGGTCCCAGAAGTCGGGAAGGTCCTTTGCTTCTGCACAGCACCCTAAAGGTCATCCCCAGCCCCTAGCTACTCAAAGTGAGGTCCCAGGGCCCCTCGGTGTCTGTCAGAAATACAGATTCTCAGGCCCTCCTCTCTACCTCTCCTGAAGCAAAATTTCTGGAGTGGAGGCCCAGCAATCTGTTTGGTCACCAGTTAGTTTTCCAGAATATTCTTAAGCTTAGGAAATTTTAGCTCTGAGTCAATCCGGCTCCCCCACCCATATCCTTTTCCAGATGGCAAACAAATAAGAGGTAAAGGAGTTTGTCTCCCCAGAGTCCCACAGTGGCAAAGGGCAGAGGAAGAGCTGGAGTCCAGCTCTCAGGGCTTGTTCTCCTGAGCTCACATGTAGGCATGTACAGGCGGGCACACACACAGGCCCAATTCAAGTCAAAGGACACGTGTTGGTTCCAAGGGGTGTGCTCTGTGATCAGAGTAGGGCAATTTAGAGAAAAGGAGAAGGAACTTCATAGCCATCTCAGAATGGGGGGCTAACTTCAACCCTCCCTCCATGGAACTGCCCCCCATTGCCCCCACCAGCCCTTAATGTCCTCTCCTCCCCTTCCCCAGCTATTGCAACACTGCACTTTTCTCCTCACTGGATTCCAGGTTAAACAGACAAGCAACTAGGTGAACGTTCTGGAAGCCGTTAGGGTTTCTCAGAATGAGTCATTTTCTCAAAAATAACAAAACTCTCGACATCACTTGATTTCAGCATTCTCACAGAGCTCTTGTAACCTCTTTTGCAATTGCATTCCAAGCACGCCTGACTTCTCAGCCCAGGGCAAGGACCCCTCCCAGCTGAAGGGCTTTGCAGACAGACAGATCAGATCGAGCCTAGAATCTGTAAGTCCTGGTTCAGAATGCGGCTGGGCTGCTGATGTGGGGAGAAAAATGTCTGGAAGTCAGAGGAGCAGTAGGCGAGAGGGACACAAGGCGGGAGCCTGGCCTGGCTGCGACCTGCTGTTTCTCACTGGACTTGGGCAGATCTCACTGCTGCCTTGTATCTCCTACCCTAGGAAGGACTAATCATGCTAGGAGGCACGGGTGGCGTGTGCACGGCCCATCACTGTCACACAGAGCATGTGCTTCTTCTGTCACCTAGTTGTACAAGGAGGACACCTGCAGTTGAATGTCTTGCCCGGGCCCCAGCCCTGCTTCGCAACCGCCCCCCCACCCACCCACCCTTTCTTTTGAGGTGAGGTCTCACTGGGTTGCCAAGTTGCCCAGTCAGGCCTCGAACTTGTGGTGCCCTCCCAAAATGCTGAAATTACAGCCTGGCTTCTTGTATAGTGTTTATTTATCAGTATCCTCAGCTAGATTAATGCACCCCTTTTCTAGCTGGGACAGAAGAGCTCAAAGAGATTAAGGAGTTTATAGAAGATCTCATAGCTAGTGGCAGAGCTGGAACCAAAGCCAAGTGTGTCCAGCCTCGAGGTCTACATCTTTCCAAAGCACAGTTTGCAAGCACATTTCTCAGAGTACTTACATATCACTCCACCAGCATCCAGAATCCTGGATTTTAGCTAGTACCTGGATGTGTGTCCCATGAGCTCCTCAAAGCAAAAAGAATGGCCCCTGCCTCTCTGTCCCCTTAGCACACAGTGTGCAAATTGGTATGTATTACCAATACACGCACAGCCACTTATCCAGCACTATATAGGCAAGATGGGTCCTTGCTCATATTCCAACTGCAAAACCATTAACCATGAGATCTGGGGAGCTCTGAAAGACCACCTACACCAGAGCTACTGTGGTTAGCTAATGAGCTACGTTCCTCCCCCCAGTGAAATCTCACTAAAATTTGCAATATAAAAAGGCAGGAGGAGGTCTTCTCCAGATAAAGGAAAAATGGAGACTCTCAACACCTATTGTGTCCCCTGAACCTGACCTCTGCGGAGGGAGGAGTGTCTCACAGGCAGTCCCTAGATGTCCACTTCCAAGAGTCTCTGAGCTAAACACACATTATAGGCCACATACCAAAGAGCTACAGGCTGGTGCTCCTCCAACTGCGAATTGAATTATGTCAAACATGCCAAGTACTATGGGCGTGAGCTCTACGGATCCACTTTGGTTCCCAATCCTACTATTTCCTACCCTGACTTTGTGAAGGTCACCTACACTGCCCCTAATTGTTTGCTCCTCACCTGAAAAATAGCCCAGAGGCTTGGATGGCACCAGAGTCAATTGCCTCATGCACTTAACACACAGTACACACATCTCCCCATGGTGAGATGCTCCGGCCACTGAAGCCAGTGCTGCTTCAGAACTTCCTGAAGAGTGACACACAAACCACTGGAGGACGTGAGATAGTTTTGTTAAAAGAGACACTATTTTTCATATTCATAATGACCTATCTATGAATACCCCTGCAGCAACTTGCTCAAGTCTCACACGAGAGTTGGGTTCACATGGGTGACAGCAACATTTCAATAAGGGACATTTATTTAGCCAGGCCTGGTTGCACGGATGGTAATCCCAACACTTGAAGGGACTGGGGCAGAAGAATCACAAGTTTCAGCTCAGTCTGGACAACTCGGCAACTTAACAAGGCCCCAGCTCAAAATCAAAACTAAAAGATGGTTGGAGACACAGCCTGGTGTGAAGGCCCTGGGCTCCGTCTCCGGCACCACAGAGAAGAAAGGGAGTGGGAGGGGCTAGACTGACTTCAAATATCAAGGAAGAAAGGCTCCAGGTGAGAGGGAAAGTGTCACAGACTTCATGAAGGAACACCTAAGGAAACTAGCGCAGGAAACTTGGAGAGAATTTGTGTCAAGGGGTGAGGAAGGTGGCCAGTGACTGGAAGGCTGGTGGAGTGCTGTCCTTTGGAACAGCTCGCTGCCCTCCGGCCAGGCAGTGTCTCTGGAGGTGCCGAGAGGTTTTGACATGTGCTGACATGACAGAAATGAGTCTCCCAGGTGGTACTGCGTGTACTGGAAGCCCCCCAGGTTCCCCGCAGGCCTCGGAGGAAAAAGACTGCAGGCCCCAAGGAAGAAGCCGCCAGGACCAGCTCGTCCTCTCTGCCTCGTACCTTTGCCCCTGTGGGAAAGGCCGCAGCAGGCTGGCCAGGCCTGGCTCCTGCTGAAGGCTCCAGCTTTCAGGGGTGATACTGGCTCCTATTTTATTCATTTCTTATCTGTTGTGGTACAAGAGATTGAATCTAAGGCCTCCGAACTGAGCTACGTCCCTAGGCCTTTTCTTCAAATTTTAGATTTTGAGACAGAGCCTCACAAAGTCACTAAATTCCCACACAGGAGGCTTGAATTTGCAATCCTCCTGCCTCACCTCCCAGAGTGCTAACACTACAAATGTGAGCTGCCACGCCCAGCTCCAGTTCTTTCTTTAAATAGTAATGAGAATCCTTGAATCCTTGAGCCAGAGGTAGTGGTGAAGGTCTGTAACTCCAGCACTCTGGGAAGCTGAGGCAGGATCTTGTTTCCAAATAAATAAATAAATACATGAATAAAGTTAAAAGGGCTGGAAGGCAGCTGAGAGGGAACACATGAACGCCCTGGGTTCAATCCCCACTACCACAAAAACAAAAATAATCCTCCAAGGTGGGCCTTGGAGACCCGGTTCTTTCAATGCTCCACTATTTCTTAAACCCTGTGCCTCACGGAGGAAAGCAGCCAGGTAGGGCTGACAGTCTTACGTAGACAAAGAAAAGACCTATAGGTAGCAGCACCTATCCTGGAACTCGGAGCTCCTCAGTCCATGTCCAGTCCTCCTTCTGAAGGTCTCTCCTTCTAGAAGCACACCCAAGCCTGATCTTCCACAGGGATGCAGAAAAGAGAGCCAATGCTCTTGTCTCATGACCTCCCAGGTAAATGGAGGCCTTCTTGTAGGCAAGTGGCCTGTGTGCATGACAGCACTGCCTTCCCCAGGGCATTGAACAGCCAGGCCTGGCTAGGACTACCCTGGCATATTCTCAGCCAGCACATGGAAGACTCTCACCCGCCTCTGTGGAAGTCCCAGGAGGCAGTGCCCTTGGGTATCCCTGCCTTTCCCTTTCTCTCAGTCCTAGCCCTGGCACATGCAGACTACGTCCAGTAGACTCAGGTCAGCATGGAGGGAAACTGATGCAAAGCAGCATAAGGATGGGACTCAGCACTGCCGGGTGTCCTAGTTACTTTTTTGTGGCTGGAACATACGACCTTACACCCACAACCTAAAGTAGAGGAGGTTGATTTTAGCTTATGTTTCAGGGGTCTCAGTCTAGACATAGTTGTTGGCTGCAAATGGCAACTGGTCTGGCACGAGGGAAAACATAAAAAGCCAATCACAGCATGGGGTCAGGAAGCAGAAGGAGAGGAGGAGGAGCAGGGGGTAAGAACATAACCTTCAGGCCACCTCCCTGGCACCCTCGCGTTCCAGCCAGGCCCCACCCCTACCAGAACACGAATCACGAAGGGATGAACGCGCCCAGGAGCTCAGTGCCCCCACAACCGATCACCATCTATACACGAGACTTCTGGGAGACTTTTCAGACTCAAGCCATAACACCTGGGAGCTGGTTCAGGCTCCACGGGTTGGCCACACTTCCCTCCAGGTGCACCACTCCAGGGGAACCGTGCGGGTTTACTTAGAACAAGCCCTCTAGCTTAATCTACTTGCTCTGCCTCCCGACCCAGAGCCAAAGAAGCTGCTTCATTTTTAAATCTCACAGAGCGGACATTTCTACTCAGGGATGTTACTGCACATGTGAAAGTGCGCACGGAAGCACTTACTTTTCGCCACGATGGACTCGGAGCCCAGGGAGCCTCCGTCGCTCGGAGACTCTCCCCTCTCCAGCACACCCGCGTCTGAGCAGGGAGCTAGCAGGCCCTACTTGGCGCAAGTTCTCGCGAAGCTTCCTACTCTCGCTTCTTGCCTGGATTTCCGCTTCCTGCCCACTAGCGGTCTCCCAGCCTTCACTTCCGGTCTCCGGCTTCAGGCCTGTCGTCCCCAGCCGGGATCGTCGCTGGACGATAGCACCGACTTTACAGCCAATCTCCGCACTCCCGGCCGTCTTGTGCTTGTGTGAAATTAAATCTCGCCATGACTTTTGCTGCCCTTCATTGCCTACAATGAACCCTAACCTCACTTAGCACAAGAAAGCGTTTCCATCAAGCCCTAAGCTCTCGGATGGAAAGTCTCCAGCCTTCCTCAGTGATACTACTGCCTCCCTCAACAGGACACAGGTGAAGGCACCTGACTATAAATCCAACACTGCAAAGAGACCAATGAAGTGACTCCAGCTGGATTGGTTTACTCCGTGAAGACAAGGGTGGCCAACGAGGCCCCTCAGATCCGAAGAGCAGGAATCGCCCATGCTTATCAGACCCTTGAGGAACTTGCTGGTCTTACCTACCTGCCCTTGCAGATGGATACAGCCATGTTGGTACTTCTGATAAATGGACCATAAAGATAACAATCAAGTGGGCTGTAAACATAGCTCATCTGTTAGAATGGTCACCTAGCACGCTCAAGGCCCTGTGTTTGATTCCCCAGCGCCATATAAACTGAGCGTGGTGGCACACGCCTATAATCCCAGCACTAGTAAGGTTGAGGCAGGAGGATCACTGTGAGTTCTAGGCTAGCTTGGGCTACACAGTGAGTTCAGGACCAGCCTGGACTACGGTGCAAGATCTTGTTTCAGGAAAGAAAAAAAAAAAAGATAATCAAGGATGTCAAGAACTAGCTCTTTTCTTTGTCTCTATGTTCTCCTGACACGGGGGACAGTGAATCTCCATGCTCTGGGTAATGCTTTGTGTATCTGGGTATACAGTTACTCAGTGTCGGGGTTTGCTTGTTACTACAGCAAAACTGATCCTATCCTAGCTAATACTTGCATAGAATCTGAGTTGAAGATGAATACAGAGAATTGGACACAGAAAGTTTCATGTGGATGTCACATTCCTAAAGTGGGGGACAAACAATGAGTCATTGCTGCTGAGGTAAAGATGAGATGACTCAGTTATCAGACCTGAGCTCGAGTCTGAACAGTTACACTGCCAAAACGTATTCCCACTTCAAGGAGTCCAACAGTCCTGAGGTTTTTACTCATTCTAGTTGTGGTACAGCCCTAGTTCCCCCCAGAACCTTGGTGCTAATTCTAAAGCCTCCTTTATTTCTGTATGTATCCTCACAGTTACTGTTATCTAAAGTCAGCTGGATGTCTCTGTTCCCTGCAACTCAAGGAGGCTGCCAGTGCACCTGCCCTTGAAGATCTGGCCCCTTCTAATAAAGTCTACAATGGGGATAATAATAATGCTCACTTCCCAAGGTGGCTGGGAGAGTCAGTGGGGAAAATTGTGAAAAACTCATAAAGCACGCAGCAGACTCAGCCACCGTGAATCCTCACAGAGACAGTCCCCCCTCCTGAGTCTGCTTCATCTGGCCAGCTCTGTGGTCCACTCTGCACTGCCCTCCTTTCATCAATTAAGGGGTTCTGGCTCGAAGCAGAAACTTGATTACCCTAAACACACGTTTCACTTTAAAAAGTACAGAAGCAGCACAGAGGTTGTGTGTCCATTAGGAGGTGCATCTGAGCCAGGCTCAGTGGCACAAGCGTAAGTCCCTGCACTCTGGCAGGCTGAGGCAGGAGGCTCACGATTTCAAGTCCAAACTGGGCAGCTTAGTGACTTAGTGAGACTCTATCTCAAAATCGAAAATAAAAAAGGGCTTGGGTTGTAGCTCAATATAAAGGCCCCAAATTTAATCCCCAGGGGAATGTAAGAACCAGAACCCCCCTTCCAAAACTGTAAGAAAGCAGTTAGGTGTTTTACAGCACCAACTCCATTGGAAAGTTGAGGCCCACACTAATGTCCGAAGCAGCATCAAGAAGCTGTCCTTGTGGTATACTCTTACACTTTCCCTCATGCTCATAAGGTGTCTGCCATGGCTCCAACCATCACAGCTATAGTCCAGTAAGAAGGAGAAGGAAAGAGACATCCCAGCGGATCTGAACTTGCACCTCCTTGACCTTTGACCTTGCCAAATCACTGGCTACAACCAGCTGTGAGGATACCTGGAAAGTGAGCTTTGAGTATCCACTTCCTAGAAGGAAGAAAGCTGAATTGACAGCGAACTGAAATATAAGTTGAATAAACCAGCTGACAGAACCAGTCACTGGAAGCTCTCAGAAAGGAGGAAAAACTGTGTCCCAGCTGGAGCCAGGGGCCAGGTAGTTTTGGGGTGCTACTAACCAGACCCATCAGCTCCAGCCTTTCCCAGAGCCAGGAGCAGAATCAGCTTTTCCTTCCTCTGATTTCCAAGGTGGGGGGCACATCTAGCCATAGGGGTGTGGGAGCCTTGTCAGACAAGCCTCCCCCAGTAAGGCAGGTGATGGGGGAGGAAAGTACCCCAAAAAGAATGAATGAGCCAGGCAGCTGCAGAAGAAGGAAGTCCTAACACCTCTGTCCACGCTGTCCTCGCTGTGTGGCTTTGGTTAAATTGTCTTACTTCTCTCTGCCTCAATTTCCCTGTCTGCAAAATAGAACCAAACCAAGTTCATGGGGTTGCAGTAATAATCTGACGCTGTCATGTATGTAAATGGCAGGCCCAGAGCAGGCGCTCCATCCCTCAAAGGCCAGATACTATTTTTAGGTGGGAAGTGTAAGTAATAAAATGAAATAAACATTCCCAATATCCAGGTCTCCAACAATTCTTTCCTAGGTCCCTACAGGTTGTAAGTTTGATCTCTGAGAAAAAGAGTCCTAATCCTAGTTCGTCCTAAAAATAGTTCTTCTCCGTCCATTCTGTCTGTTCAGCAGGTTGCATGGAGGGAACTGGGAGATTGTGAAAGGCCATCTTTCTAAATAGGGGTCAAATGTTTTGCCCGAAAGGAACTCGCAGAGGATGTACATTCAGATGCAGGCCGGTCCAGCGCTCTTCCCACCAGGCCGGGGGAAGGCTCTGGGCCCTCGGGGTCAGGAGCAACTGGAACATCGCGCATCCTACAGGGAAGAGATGCTTTTCTCATAGTTACATGTTTAACCATTCAAGTCACTGGAAAGGTATTAATGGAAAGCTACAAGCTCAGAAAATGCTATGTGTAGGACAGAGAGAAAGTCTGTCTGTAAGTTCTCACAATCAAGCTATTTGATGAACTCCGCATACATTCCTGAGCACTAGTTCTTGGCTATGATAATGATCACTAGCATTTATTGAGCATGTAACAGGTGCTACCCACAATTCCAAAGCTTTACATACATCATGCACTCTTAATTCTTACCTTAAACTCATGGGAAGAATATTTTGTCCCCATTCTGCTGATTTAAAAAAAAAAAAGAGGAAGTGTCAAAAGTTAAATTACTTGCACAAGCCGTGTTATTTCTGCATTCTGGGAGGCTGAGGCAGGAGAATCATTAAGTTCCAGCCTAGCTTGGGCAGCTAAGCCTGGGCCACGTGGTCAGAGCTGCTGCGGGCTGCTGCACCGTGGCCCCATCCCTAGGAGCACAGCAGGGAGCAGGTAGTCTGCACATTGGCTGCAGGCGGGGATGAGCTCTTGGGCAGGGCGGGAGAATGGGTTTGCAGAGGGAAGGGAGGAACTGGGGGGCTGCACAGCTGTCCTGGGCCCGCAAGTCTCAGCTGGGTGCGGGGGTCCGACCTTCCCCACCCCTTCCTGAATTCAGGGCGCTCAGTACCTCCCAAAGAGAGACAAACTTCCCTGGCCTCCAGCCCAGGGATTTGCTGCTGTCCTAGAGGGAAAGGGGGTGGGGCATCCCAACACCAGAAGGTGGAGCCCGTGGCAGGTGCATCCAGACTGGCACAGCAGGAGACGGAGGGGGTGGCGGGAAGGAGGTGTGAGGAGGGCACTGGCTTTGTGCCACACCCCAGGAGCAACGCAGGGGACTCAGAACACCGGCTGGGATCACCTGTGAGCAGGGCACAGTGTTGCCTGGATGCTACCCTCTCTCCCTGCTAGGGACCAGGGCCCTCCAAGTACCACATTCCATCAGAGGCCAGGTGACAGAGGCGCAATTGGTAGGGTCAGCCTCCAGGGCCCAACGCAGGACAGAGACAGGACCCAGGTGGGCCCTGGAGAAGCAAAGAAGGTGAATATTTAGTGGCCATTCTGTGACTTTCCAGTGCTGGGGCAGAACCATGTCAAGACTGAACCCCCCATGTGTGTTTGCTGAATGACTCAGAAAAAAATGTTGGCTGAGTAGCATCACCAGGCCAGCTCCCAGTGTCCTCTGAACTCACACTCAGCACTGGCCCAAAGGGGCTTAGAAGCCTTCACACACATCCGCTCTCACTCACACACATAGACCACACACAGTCAACATTCATTCACATGTATACATGAACCAAATACCTTCAGCTCACGTGCCCACACTTGCACACGCTCACATTCAACCCTCCCACACACCCACTCACACGCAGATCACGGAGGCTCAGCTCTGCCACATACACGCCTCTCACACACAGATGCTCAACTCTCTCCCATGAGCATCTACACACCAGCACACGCTCGTGCTCACACACACATTTAGCACACACACCCCCCTCACAAACACACGCACCCACACATCTGGAAGTGGGTTAGAAACCCCTGTCTTGTGCCCCCACGAGCAACCTGTCCCGCCTGCCTCCTCCAGGCCGTGAGGGCCCCGAGGGAGAGACAGTGTCACTGTGGAAGCTGAGTCTCAGTGACCGTGGAGGTGGCCCCATGGAGCTCCCAGCTCAGGCACTTCACACGTGTGATTTTACTTACTCTCCGTGAGGTGGGAGCTACTGTCCCTTTTTCTCAGAACTGGAGACTGAGGCTGAGGGCGCCTAAGAGCTTCCCTAAGGCCACAGAGCCACCAGCAGAGAGCCAGGATCCCCCACCCCCGGCTCCGCCTGACCAGGAGAGCAGGCCCTGCACCGCCACAGCGTCTGTCCCACAGCCGGGCCTGCCGGGCACAGGGGGGCGAGCACCTACTACCCAAACCAACTCTGCCTGCAATCTCCACACGAATGAAAGATCAAAAGCTCAGACCTCAACATCAGCTGGCACACGGGTAATCTCACCTGTCTGGGAAGCTGAGACAGGAGGATCACAAAGCTGAGCCCAGTCTGGGTAATTTAGCTACCCCTAGCCTCAAAGTAAAAAATTTAAAATGTCTGGAGATGTCACTGGGTGGGAGGCCCTGGGTTCAATGCCCAATATCACCCCCCCAAAAAAAAATCGCTGAAAAGAAAACATCACACTTGGCTGTTTTTAAATGGTCTCTACAAGTCCACACAGAGACAAAGGGACAGAGGTCAGACTGCTGAGGCGGCCGGGGACGTCCTGGGCTCCCTCCTCCTGCCCTGCGGATCCGTCACCAAAGACGCCGCCAGTGCCACCCAGGGTCCCGCACACACTGAGCAGCTAGAAGGTCTGGCTCTTCTCTGGAGGGTGAGGGGCTGCTGATGAGCACACAAAAAAGCAGGGCCTGAAGAGAACGACCCACTCCTCACTCGGATGACCCCGGAAGAATACAGCTCATGGTGCAACTCCTGCGGCCCCCGTGTGGCTTCCAGTGGGCAGTGTGCCTGTGGGCGCGCCTCCCCGCTGCAGGCCAGTTCCTCACTGGGACGTCTCTCTGTGACACTTGGACATCTCAGCTCACAAAGTGATGATGAGGCTTTTTGTGTGTGTCCACTTCCAGGTTTGGATTCACTTCTTCATTCATCTGGAAGAGAAGAAGGGATTTCCAAATACTTGCCAAATATTTCCTCTGAGCCCTGAAGACAGGCCTGTCCCCAGATCCTGAAGGTCACCCCTCAGACCCATGGAGCACAGGATGAGATGTCCCTAGCCCACTGCTGCATACACTCAGCACAGCCTGTCAGCCACTCTGAATCCCACCATGCATTAAGAAGCAACAGGAGGAAATCTGCTGTTGGGTTTGGCCAGAAGAGGAATGGAAGTGCTGCGGGCACAGCCCAGAGGCTAGAGCGTTGGCTAGAGTGCGCAGGCCCTGGCTTGGATCCCTGGCATCTCATACAGATTAGCCAGCCATGGAGGTACACATTGTTTTCTCAGCACTCAAGAGGCTGAGGCAGGAGGATTGTTGTGAGTTTGAGGTCAACTTGGACTACCAAGTAAGACCCTATCTAGAAAGAAAGAAAGAAAGAAAGAAAGAAAGAAAGAAAGAAAGAAAGGAAGGAAGGAGACAGAGAGAGAGAGAGAGAGCAACCAGATGTCAAAATGTGAGATCACAGTGGGCCTAAGAACAAAGCAGACCCACAGCAGTGCTGGAAACTTCCTTACACCCCGACGCCTCTGCTGGCCAAGGAGGCAGAAGCCACCACATGTCATGGCAGCCCATGGAGAAGCCACTCCTACCCTTGCATCCTATGTCCTTCTGGGTCACCAATCTACCGGGCCTCTGTGATCCTGGCCTTGCCATCATCATGCGGCCTAAGCCCCTACTCGCTCTACTGACCTCACAGTATCTGTGACTCAGACTCCCTTCTCTGCAGCACCAAGTTCCCACCACGCCTTGTGCTGGCCGAGCACTCCACCTCTGCCTTTGCACACGCACAGTCCCTGAGTGGGGTGCTCTCCCCATCATGCTCTACCGGGAAGCTCCTACTTACACTGGAAGGCTCGGCTCACACTCAGCATGATATGCCCCTGTGGAGCTGCGTGCTCCCTCTGCCTCTATACTTACTGTCTTTGGGTTAAAAAAAAAAAAAAAAAAAGCTGTTTACCAGCAATCACCTTCCCACAGTGGACCCTGTGAACTAGGAAAACAGAGGATCTGTGACTGGTCATCCCCAGCTCTGTGAACCAGCACAGGACCCCTCACAGGGCAGGTGCTCAGAGGAGCAAAGCATGGAACCTTTCATTCATCCTCATCACCTAAAAGTTCTTGTGGATATTCTTAGACAGGAGCCAGGGAAAAGGAAGCACAAGGTGGCCAAGTCCCTCAGCCACAACTGAAGGGACCCACAGGTACTAGGCCTGGAATTTAGACAGAGCCGTAGGGGACCCCAAGAAGCTATAGGTGATGGGGGTCCCCAGGAAGACATAATTCTATCAGGGAAGTTGGCAGCCTCCATGTGATGCCCCAAACTACTTATCCTCCTGGAAATCCCAGCAGCAGAGAAACTTTCCTGTAGCTGAGATGACCCACCCTGTGCAAGCATGTCCAAACAGCCTCTAGCTCCACAGCTTTCTTCAGAGGTAAAAAGAATTCACCACAACCTGTGCCCAATATCTCTTTTATAACAATCCTAGGAGATCGGTAGGAAAGGATGAAGAAACTAAGGGACAGAGAAAGTAAGCAAATTGCCCAAAATTGCAAATCTCAGAGACGGTGGAGCTGGATTGCAACCTAGCTCTATCAGGTTTCATTGCCCACTGGAGAGCAGGGAAAGTGTCCCCAAACAGGAACCAGGAAACCTGCCACATGTCCGAGGCCTTATCACAATCATTCTGACCTTTGATTTCCTCATCACCTCCCTCTGAGCCCAAGTTTAGTCATGGCTGAAGACACAGTCAGCATCGCTTCCTCTGCAGAGCCTCTCCCAACCATTCCATGCTGTGGTCTGTGGAGAGCGAGCCCACCCTTCCTTTGTGCCTTCTCTGGCCTCTGTACTCCAGCCTCTGTGTATCTGTTAGCCAATGATGTATAGCAAACCTCTTCCAAACACAAGAGCTCTCATGCAGGGACCAGCAGATACTAAATAACTGGGACTCTGCATATCATGTGATCTCTGTTGCAACCACTCAGCTATGCACTTGTTGCATACCACTTAGAAGCTGCAGATGCTATATAAATAAATGGTCTTGTTTGTATGCTAATAAAACTTTATGTTTAAAAACAAGTGGCTCTCTGGCCCCCAGGCCATAGTTTGCCAATCTCTGCTTTAAGCAATACACATTTACTATTGCTCATGTACCTATGAGCTGGCCAAACCACCCTGATGACCCGGGATAGCTGAGTTGATCTTGGTTGAACTCCTTAATAGGTCTGTGCTCATCTGGCCAGATACCTAGGAGTTAGCTGTTCTAAGATGTGTATTTGCATATCTGGTAGTTGTCCCACTATCAGTTAAGGTAGCAATGATAATTGGGCTTATGTCTCTCATCACTAAGAAGTCTCACCTGTGTTTGTTCTAGAAACTCTGCAAGTTCCCTAGACATGGTGGAAACACACAGTATCAATTAAGGCCAAGGTTCCAAAGTGGCGCACACTGACTCCTGCCATGTGTTATTGGCAAAAGCTCATTCCCAAATCAGCCAAGATTCAAGGTGAAAGGAAACAACCTCAGTCTCTTGGTGAGAAGAGCCAAGAAGTCACATTACAAAGGCCAAAGATTTGTGCTTATTCCTACAGTCATCTGTCACAGTGAGGTGTACCAGGCCACACAGATACAATACTTGTGTACCTCTCACTTTAGGCGTAGAACCTCTGAAGCAGAGTCTCTATGTTTTCTTCATCTTGGTACCTCCAGCACCCGTCAGAGCACCTGGAACAGCCAACGTGACTGGAACAGCTTGTAGAGCTCACAAACCCATCTGTCTCTATCACCACCACCTCCATCTTGGCCCAAGGTCTGGTCTGCTTTTACCTGACCCTTGTCCATGACCTTTGGGCTTGTCTCTTTGGACTGCTCTAGTCTCATGCCAGCCCAGTATCACCTGAACAACAGAGCTTTCAAAAATACAAACCCAGTTGTATGAACTTCTTATCACCATCCCCAAATTCAAACTCTCTAGTGGCTCCCTATTTCCCGTCATTGAGCCTTACTTGACATCCCTAATGTGTGTTGAGACCCTTCTTGCCAATACTTGCCTGTCCCTTCAGCCCCATCTCCCCCACCTTTCCCCCTTGTCCCCTGCATTTTTATCTGACCAAAAGCCTCATCCCTCATAGGCCTTTGCAACTGCTATTCCTGCTGCCTAGAGAACTGTTTCATCTCCGTACTTGAATTTCCACACCACGGCTTCAGCACCACTTGCAGGAGGAAACCTCCTCTGGCCCCCATGTTGAGGCAATTGTCTTTATTCACTTTTCTGAAATGTGATTTCTTTTCTTCAGAGACCATGTCTCAGGTCGAGGCTCTCCGGACCCTAGGAGCTCCTGGGCTGTGTCTGTCTGGACTCGCCCTGGCATTTCCAGCAGGCTCTCTGCACAGGCACTTGGGAACACCCAGAAAATTCAAACAAGATCTGAGACTGGACTTACCCATCTTGCCAGCATGTGGGGTCTATGGGGCTCACTGTGAACCATATCCACGCCAAGGGATAGTTCATGTTTACTAGGGGCTCTCAGTGCAGAACGGGGCAGTGCTGGGAGAGGAGAGAAGAGGCCTCCCAACACAGGGAAATAGCCCAGGCCTGGGGATGCCCACCAGGATTCTGTTCTCTGATGGTCCTGGTGCAGCACCTAACAGACACGTGGGATTCAACAGTGTCAGAAAAGCCCAAGAACTCTGCCCCAAGGAACTAACGTCCTGTGACCAGAGGCCACCCAGGTTGGGCAACAAATGTCCCAGATCTGCTTCTTTCCTATATTCAAGGCAACCAATTCCTGTCTTGTTGCATTATCTTTAAAAATGAGAGTAAAATGAGTAAATCCTTCATTTCATAAAACTAAAATCTAAAGAAACAAGCTCAAGTGAAAGGAAGTGGTGATCTCTTCAGCACCTTTAGCCTTTAGAGAAATGCAAATCAAAAACAACACTGACTCTCCATCTTACTCCACAAAGAATAGCTATCATAAAAAAAAAAAAAACGGGTGCTAGCAAGATTGTAGGGTGAAAGAATTTCTACATTGGGACTAAAAGTAGCACAACCACCATGGAAATCAGATTCGTCAAAAAGTAAATAAGTAAAACTAATAACAAATCGCCAAGTATATCTCTGCTGGGTATCTGCCCAAAACAGCTGAAGATACATATTATAGTGATACAGGCATACTCATGTTTAAGGAAGGACAATTCCTAACAGCCAAATTACAGAAGTGGCATATATATCCACCAACACATGAACATGTTCTTTACATAAAGAAAATATAAGATATAGAGATCGGAGTACTACTCACCCATAAAGAAGAATAAAGTCCAGTGTTTTGTAGGAGAATGGATGCATCTTGAGACCACAACACTAAGGTGAAATAAACCAGACACAGAAAGTTAAATACCTCCTGGTTTCTCCTACGAGAAACTCAAAATATAAGTAATTTAAGAGCAAGCTAGAAGAGATAAAAGTAAACAGGAAGACATTTGGAGAGGGGGAGGGATGGTAAAAATTACTCTCACGAGAGCAGCACATGTAGCAATTCCCTAACATGGGTGTGGTTATTATGCATTGCAAATATATGCCACTTAATATAACGGAGAGGCAAAAAGAAAACATAGAGATGCAGTAAGAAGAGGTCTTCCTCCCAGCATGCAGCAGCTGGTGAGTCCTCGCCACAGCCTGCGGGGCGTGGCTGACTCCAATCCCCATTTTGAGGAAGCTGAAGCTCAGAAAAGATGAGAAACTGGCCCATAGTCGCGCTGCTAGCAGGACGTGGATCTGGGTCTGAGTTCGTGCTCTCTTGTCCCACAGCTGAGTCTGTTTTCACTCAAGGATGCTCGCCAGTCCCAGGTAATGTGACGACTAAGGTCCTCAGCGCCCAACCGGCCCCGTCCTGCCTGCCACCCTTCCTCCTCCAGTCTGTCCTTCCCTTGTGTCGGCCCTTTCTGCTCCCCCTGGACCTGCAACTACCGAGGTCACCTTGCTGAAACTCAAGGCTCCCTTGGCATAAAAAGCCTAGTCACCAGGCCCTCATGAGAAAGGACTTAGATGCAGTTGTGAAAGCACTTTGGAAGAGGCTGCAGTGTCTAGTGTAAAGGGTCTTGGAACAGGAAGGACCAGGCTTGAAGAATGTGACCTGAAGGGCCCAAGCACCACCTGGGGGAGGGATGGCTATGCAGAGCGGACTACCCTACCCCAAGGCCACCTTGCTTGTGCAACGACCCACTCATACTGAAACCCAAGCAGCTGCCATCTGTCCTGGGAGGAGCCAGCCTGGGCATTGATTTCTGTTGACTTCACTGGCTGCAGGTTGAGCATTTTTCTCTTAAAAATAAAGTTTGGCAAGGATATTGTCCTGCAATTTTAAGTAGGTTGTTTTTCTTTCTTTCTCGCCCATCTCCATCTCATCTTCCTTTAAGTTGCACGTAACTTCAAACAATGACCCCATTCACAGGCTCCTGGCAGCCTCCCTCCACAGGTGCCACGCTGAGCTCTGCTTTCTAAATCCCTGTCTGCTGCCACCCCAGCTCTGAAACCACAACTCTCCTTTGAGGTCAGGTCATGTGGCATCTGAGGGCTTCAGAGCCTTGGAGTGGCAGTGTGGACCGGCAAGGTCCTTCATTTTTTATTTTAAACTCATTACATGCCAAGGACACGTCTTCCCTTTCCACCCAGTGTTTCTTCATGTCCAATCCTGTGGTCCCAACCTCCCACTCTGGTCCCCATGTCCTATAGGCAAGGTAAATCAGGCCTCCCCATTTCACCAGGTGGAAGGGACCACCAACCTGTATGTCGTATGATCAAAAGTTAGGGTGACTGTTTAAATTTTAAATATTATTTAATGTTATTTTATTTTTTGTGGTACTGGAGATGGAGCCCAGGGCCTTCATATAAGCTAATCTCCAGTCCATTTTTAATTTTTTTTCATCTCAAGATAGGGTCTCAACGAGTTACTAGGCTATCTAGGCTGGGATCAATACTTGTAATCCCCTCGTCTCTGCTTCCCAAAGTACTGGAATTACAGGTCCTATGCTACTGGACCTGGTTCTAAAAGAGCTTGTGACAGTGAAAAACACATTCCTACTCATTTCCCTCAGAATACTCTGCCAAACTTCCAACATACTGTCGCTCACGCCTCTTTTTGAAGCAGTCCTGGGTGTCCTCTTGCACACATGTCCTTATAAGATCTGATCAAAAATACAATGACTGCTGCTGCCGAATGCCATCCAACAGAAAGGCTGGTCCATCACAGCGTGACAGCGTGTTCTCCCCCACGTTACTCACCAGGCCTGGCACGTGACTTCCGGCCACGAAAGGTGAACATTCTGAATTGACTCAGGACATCGAGGCAGCTGCTACTAAAGATACTACTGAAAGAGGACTTCCAGAACTGCTTATGATGGGACACGTGTGTTCAGAGTCAGGTGGAGTCTTTTTAAAAGGGATTACTTTCACTACAATATTTTTAAAATTTAAACATTCACCACATTTTAAAATCACCCATCCTACCTTTTCCAGACTAACCAGAACATCTCATGTTAAGACAGTGGCTTTGGGAAGAAGTCGTGTGAAATCCTCTCAGTCATTTGCACTAGAGTATGAACTGGACTTTTACCAGACAGGAAAGAGTTATCACTAAATAATGAAGAATAAGAAGATAATACTTTTTTTCTTAGACAGATTCTTGTTGTATAGAGCAGGCAGGTCCTGAATTCACAATGTAGCCTGGGATGGCCTTGAACTCACGGAAGTCCTCCTGTCTCGGCAACTAGATAAGACTTTGCAGGCCAAAACACCACAGACTTCAAAGAGGGTTAGAGACAAAGAGTGGTCACACATTGACAACGAACTCTGCCTTTGTCTCGAATAGCCCAAACTCACACAGCTTCCAAGTGGCGAGCTGAAATTCAAACTCAGACAATCTGGCTCAAAAGTTCATGGTAGCAACCTGCATCCTCTAATAATCATTTTTTAAAAGCCATTTGAATGTTCACCTCTGTAGAACAGTAAATGAGCAAACTCCTATGGGTCTAAGTTATTGTCACATACAGCTTAAGAAGCGTTCTCAGGCTGCTGGAACAGTAACCAAGGCTAGGCTGGGAACCTAGAGACGCCCACTCATCTGCCTTTCTGACTCATTCCGTATGATTTGAGGACACCTTATCTTCTGGGGCCTGGGCACCGAGCACAGGAACAAGAGCAAGGGAGTCACAGCCCTTCCAGGCAGCCGTGCCCCATCTGACAGCAGCAGGTGCCCTGCTGGTGGCATGCTGCCTGATGCCACCGGCATGCACCAGCAGCATTACCCTGCACTTCGCTCAGTCCCAGGATGGAAAGGTGGACAGGTGGAGAGAAGTGACAGCTAGCTGAGGCCGGACAGAGGATGGGAGCCAGCCAGACATGGCAGCAAAGTGGGACAAATACGTAGGAACGCCAGAGCGCCGGTCGAGGCGGGAAGAAAGAGGGAGAGAAGAGGATGAGAGCAGGCCCCATGCCACAGGACCATGTGGCCCCTGAGGCAGAGCGTGGGGTCACACTGTGATGGATGGAGACTAGGCCAGGGGAGCATGGTCAGGGGTTGTCTTTAGTAGTATATTTTGTGGTAAACAATCATTACATTCATCTTGGAAAACCGTTACATAGACATGTCAGACCTTAGCCATCTTGCTTCCCCTTCCCCTTTCTGCTCACGCCCACCTGTCTCCTCCATCCCCAGGTCCTCCTCCCATGCCCACAAAGCCCACCTCCCCATTTGCTACCATCTCTCTTTCTTCTGCTCTTTGAATTACTTCAGGTTTCTCATATAAGAGAAATCACATGATGTTTAACCTTCTGTGTGATGTACTTCAGTTATGAGAGAGTTTTTAAGCCAGGAGGGGCTAGGTAGAGAGCTGGGACACAGAGGGCCTTGAGGCAGTGGGACTCTCAGCTACTACAGGGAATAACAGGCCATCTCTCTCAACTTCAAAACGGTAGACTGGCATAAGGGAGACTGAACCACATAGAATGTCTGTGTCCTCTCGGTGTTCCTATGTTCAACCCTTAACCCCCAGGTGATAGCATTAGGGATTGGGATCTTTGGGGAGTCATCTGGTGAGATGAGGCCATGAGGATACAGCCTCCATGATGGGGTTAGTACTCTTGTGAGAGGGGAAAAAAAAAAACTAGATCTCTCTCTTTCCACCATTGGAAGGCATGACTATAAGGCAGCCATTTCCTAACCAGAAAGGGTTCCCTCACCAGGACTCAAATTTGCCAACACGTTGAACCTGAACATCCCAGCCCCTAACACAGTGAGGCATGGTACACATGTCTGTTGTGTCAGCACAACAGAGCCTATGGATCTGCAATGGCAGTCCCGCTGACAAAGACTAGCTCAATTTCAACCTAACCATTTGCCTCAGCTGTCAGAGCTTAGAAAGTGACCACTTCTCCTTGAATCAAGATCAACTTTGAAAAGAAAACACACCCATAGAAGACGTAATCTCCAGCAACAGGGAAGTCAAATTAGAGTCTCCACAGTTCCAGACCAGAAGATGCACAGTCCTGGTTCACTTTCATTTCCTTAGGCCCTAGAAGTACAGGATAAGCCTAGGCACACAGGAACACCATCACTGAACACAGTGAGCTGCCCTCCCCCGACCACGGGGGTGCTGAAGCCTCAGCCTTTCCTTTTAGATTCAAGGAGGCCTGGGGCACCCCTCATGCACCAGACGGCACTCCCCCTCAGCTCTGCATTGTCCTCTCACCTTCCCTCTACCGTTTCCAGTCACTTCCCTGACAGCTGCCATGAGTTATGATGGCCACTCATACAGCATCCATTTCCAGCACTCATCCGCTGCCAGCACAGGCCTTCTCTTTTTTGCACACTGTAAGTCATCTGGCATTAGAAACACCATGCTGTGGTCACAAGGCTGAGCGAGAATGTAGTCTGGACTTGAAACCTTGAAAACCTTCACTCCCCAAAAGTTATTTTAAGGGGTGGCCAATGCCAAACACCAGGGACACAAGGAGGAAGAAAGCCCAGTTCTGGCCTTCAAAGGCAGCCAGGAGTCCTGGAGCAGGAGGGGTTCTTGCAGTGAGCTCTCCCTTTTGGTGGCTTCTTTTTAAGCAGATTTTTTTTTCTGCCATCCCTCTTGTTTTATGTTTGGTTTTCTCATGTTAGAGCAACTATGTGATATTTACCTTCTCCATGTGATTCACTTCACTAAGCCTAATGGTCTCCAGATGTATCCATTTTCCTACACAGGATTCGACTTTGTCTTTCTTTATAGAAGAGTAGTACTTCACTGTGTTCATATACCACATTTTTCATTTCTCTTGGTCTATTTATGGGTATTTCAATATCTCTTACAATTTAGCTCTTGTTAGATGTGCTGCTACAAATATGAGCAAACATGTATGTCTGTTCTATGCTGCTTTTAACTCTTTTGGAAACACACTGAGAAGAGGTGTTGCTGGGTCAAATGGAATATCTGTTTTCAGTTTTTTGGGACTATCTATACTGCTTTTCGTATGGTTAAACGAATTTAAAGTCCATTTTTTGGTGAGTTTTAAACCTGGCTCCTAATCATTGACATAACCTAGATATCACCAGATGAAAATCAGTATTCCAAGAAGGTATGAGTTCAGCCTGGCCCACCACGAGGGTAGACACCCCTTTAAGGCAAGGAAGGCGATCCTACTATCCTGCTATGCTTGGACTACAGAGAGCAGCAACAACAACAGGAATAACAGTAACGGAAGGAAGGGCTTAACTCCCCCAGCCCTTGCTGTGGTCTGCACCAGCTCTGTCCCACAAACTTCCCCATGGTGACAGAAGTGGTCTACGCATGGACTGAAAAGTGCGGAAGTCATTGAGTACTTGAAATATGAATGGTGCAAGGGAAGAAAATAAATTTTCATTAATTTTGGTTAATTGAAATTGCCCTGTGTGACCAACAGCCACATGTAAGACAGCATGGTATAGAATATTGTGCCAAGGATGTGATGGACAGATAATACACACACACACACACACACACACACACACACATAAAATGAAATAAGTGTGATTATGGGCTCTGCTTACAGATGTAGAAACTGAGGACCAGCGAGGTTAAGTAATTTGTCCAATTCTTACAACAAGGGCAAGGCCAAGACTCAAATCCTGGAAACTTGATTCAGGAATTAAAAACAGCCTCTTCACTACACATTTGTTCACTTCTGAACATGTATTTCTAGTGCCCACATTGAGTTAAACCCCAAACTAGATGATAGGGACGTAGACATAAATGGAACAGGATCCTTGAACTCAGAGAACAGATGATCTGTGGACAGAGAAACTAAAGGACCCCAACACCGAAGGGCGGCCACTGTGTGGAAGGTCCACTCGGGACAGAGGGCCTTCCGCAAGGTTGTCACCCAACACGGAGATGCCGGGGCTCTTGAAGACAAGCAGGCCTTCTCAGGTCACAAATCCTGGATCACGCTCCCAATACTTCTCTTGAAGTGCCCCATCTCATCTATGAGGAGGAAGTTCTGAGAGGCTAAGAATAGGCAGCCCCAGGGAGGAGGATTGGGTCAGGTCACCCCTTTCCTGTGGGGTTCATGGCACACTCAAAAATCTGAACCCCCATGTACCCATCCTCTGCCAAAGTGGACATCAATAAGCCACTTGGAGCCTGGCTTCCAGAACCTTCAACTATTAGCATCTCCCATAACCTGGTGCTTACGTTAGGCCTACAGTAAAGCCAGAGACTCGGCATGCAAGTACCAGCTTCACCATGTCCTGGCCCAGTGAACTTGGGCAAGCTTTCTCAACTCCTCTGAAATTCAAAGTCCTCATAGGAGAAATGACATCCTATGTGCTTCCTGAGTTATGAAGACTCTGCGTAACGTTCCTGATACTTTACAGATCTGTTACAAAGCATAACTATCAATTAAAGCTAATGGAGACCAGGTGCCTTTCTTCTTTTGCCCCTCCTATCAGGGAACTGAGGAAAAGGAAAAATTCACAAGCGTCAAACAGATGACTGTGTGTCAGACAGTCCAGGCGGCAGAGGTTGATCCCTTGCTGCTGTGAAATGAGAAGGTTCAAGTCTCCGCTCTGCCTCAGCTTCTCCACGTCCAAGGTGGAGTATAGGGCTCGACATGGCGATTGCACACGCCGGTGCCCTACTGTGCCGGGCAGAGTAGATCGGAAATGACTAGCCTTGCTCTGGAGGACCCGCCATGTGACTACAGCTGAGGGCTGCTGCATAGCGGGCCAGGGACATAGCTCAGTGGTTGCAGGGCTTGCCTGGCATGTTAGAGACCCTAGCGTCCATTCCCCACCACCTTGGAAACACATTAGCTGGCATGGTGGTACACACCTACAATCCCAGCACTCAGCAGGAGGACTGCCGTGAATTCAAAGCCAGCCTAGCCTACAAAGCCAAATTCTGTCTCAAAAAAAAGAAAGAAAGAAATGAGAGAAAGAAAAAAAAAGTGTTGCTGGGTAGGAGTAGGAATTCAGAGAAGGTTTCCTCCACCCAGCACTGCCATTCTCAGCTCGGCTGACCTCTGGCGCCTCCCAGCCCCTGCTGATGCCAGCTCTGCTCCTCAGAGCCTCCTTCGCCTGCTAGTGGAGAAGGAAACACATCTTTCAGGTCCCCTTTTCAGTTCCTGCCCGATGTGCGTGTTCCAGTTCTCCAGGGCCTCCAAGGGCAGCCCATCGGGGCAGCTCCCCGAACCCCACACCCACATGCTCTCTGGAAAGTTCACCAGGGGCCTTTGCACCTCCCGTTCTTGGTTCCAGTTGGTGACGGCTGATTCTCCACAATGACCCAGTGGGAGAGGTGGGTGGAGTCATCATTTCAGCCCTTCCTGGGACAACAGGGGTGACAGTGAGCTGAGGCTGGAGCTCCTCAGGGACCTCCCACGCCAGACCCTGTCCATGGCGCCCGGCAGAACTCACTCACCCACCTGCTGTGATGGCGTGGAAGATGGAAACTATAGTCACCATCAATTTGCTGATGAGAACACTGAGGACCAAGAAACAAAGAGCCCTGCCCAGGGTCACCCCACTAATCTATGGCACTGTTCTGCCTGGAAGGCCAGCCCCAGCACACCATGTGATGAGCTGTGTCCCCTTGGGGGGCCCCAGACTAGCTAGAACGTAGTCTGGGCCCTGTCCTTGGGTCTGCCTAGTCCAATTCCATCCCTGCTCTCCAGTGTCGCACCTCCCTCCCCTGAGAAACGCCCCAAAGGCCCCTGTGCCTTCGCACTCTCTTCCATTCTCTGCTTGCTGGGACCCGGCTGGCTCTGCAAAGCTTTTCTGCCGTGAAGTCACCTTCCCAATGGACTCTCTCCTCCCCTTCCAGTCCAGAATCTGGGAGGCTTCGATGTTTCTTTGCCAAATGACTCACAAAAAAAAAAAAAAAAAAAAAGGCCTTTACTCGCTGCACTGAGTAGGCAACTCATGGAAGGTGTGTAAGGATGAGACCTTGGCTGCAGGCGGCTCCTGCTGCCTGGGGTCAAGGAGGCTTTCCCAAAGGGGGCGTAGAGCAAGATGAGGACGGGCCGAGCCTTTGCTGGGAGGCAGCCGGGGAAGGTCCTCCAGCCTTAGAGGGGGCACCAGGCCGTGCATGCACAGGCCTCAGAGTAGCTAGGGGCTTGGTCTGGCTGGGGCAACCATGCACGGGCTCCAGGGGCACCATACTGGGTAGAGACCAGAGCCAAGGACAGCCACATCATCTAGGAGGTAGTGGGCCACAGAGAAGCACTTCTGGAAGGACAAGGGCAGAAGTACAGCAACAGCTGATTTTACTTTGTTATTTTCACCACGTGTTGTGCTGGGCACAGAACCCAGGGCGCCTGTGCACAGAACTACACCCCCAGCCCACTTTGTTATTTCAAATTCGGGACAGAGTCTCACTAAGTTCCTAAGTTACCCAGGCTCGGCCTGCACTTGGCAATCTCCTGCCTCAGCCTCCCAGAGCACTGGGCTTGTGTGCCTGCCCCACGGGGCCCAGCTTAGACCAGTATTTTATAGAGAACCCTGTTGGTTCCCTCAGCCGCCTGGACAAGAACATGGGCAGAGTGGGTTTATCTGGGAGAAGACGCTGAAGGCACCGGGAAGAGTATAAACAGACAGGCAGGGATGGCAGAAAAGAGGACAGAGGGTGTGCACAGTGCTGGTTACCATGGTTACCTGGGCCGGCAGCTACAGCTCAGTTCCACTGGGACACTCCATGAAATGATGCATGACCCTCCTACTGTCACTGAATTCCACCCTCCGTTGCTTGAGGGTTGCTCCTAGGGGACATGCGCTCTGCTGCCCACTCTCTCCCAGTCTGTGCCTGGGCAGGGCTGGCTGGCCTTCCATGGCCTCGAGTAAACCCTCTGGGCTAAAAACAGGAAACTCACAGTGTGCACGAGGCTGACTTCACAGTCATGTTGAGGTAAGGGGTCCTGGGGGAACGGGGGGCAGACACATCTGTGGCAACCCCACCCTGAGGACAAGACACATCTGTCAGTTATGTTTGCAACAAATAGCAAAAATAAAAATAACAGTGCCTCAAACAAATGAGACATGCACTTTGCTCTCACATTTAAGTCCCCAGATAGCAATTCACAGTTGATGTAGCCCTACAGACCATCCTTTCTGTTGTGAAAGGCCATTATCCACACAGTCTAAGGTAGCTGCCAAAGCTCCAGCCACTGAGTTGATCGTTAGGAGGAAGAAAAGTGTGCCTCTCCCAACTTAAGGAGATTTACCATCCCTTCCACGAGACACTTCTGTTTGCGTCTTCTTATAGAGCTCAGTCACATAGCTGTTCCTAGCTGCAAGAGAGGATGGCAAATATCTTTAAGATCATCAGCAAGTATTTTTTTAAAAAATTGAGATTCTATAACTAGAGAAGGGAGAGAGAATGCACCTGCAGAGGCGAGCAGCAACCTTCCACACCAGGATGAGAGACAAGAATTGGGAAGTGAAGTGAGAAGAAATTGCAGACAACGAGAGTCGGAGCAAAGCCCTGGAAGTGGGGATAGGAGAGCCAGATGACGTGCTCACGTTTCTGGGTGTGGATTTGACAAGATACTGTGGTGGATATCAGGAAGGGGGCCAGGCCCTGGCTTGGATGATTACATCCACAGAGATGCCATCTATACAAACAAGAAGTACAGGAGAGGACAGTCGGGAGCAAGGTCAAGAGTCCTACTGTAGGTAGACAGGCTGAGCTGGTGATGTTGAGGCACAGGCCAAGATGTCTAGCAAATAGACAGCAGGGTGTTCTGCTAGTCATAAGAGAAACTCATCCTGAGAGAGCTACTCTGGGGACATCTGCCCTGGAATAGGAAAGAGCCCTTAGATAAGGATGTGGACCAAGGAGGTGGCTCAGACCCAGCAGCCAGCAGCAGAGGGTTCGAACTTGGGAGGCAGCCTTTACAGAGGTGTTTTGAGGAGGTGCCATTTGGGAGGCAGCACTCGAGACCCTTATCCTCTGCTTTGCTATATCACTCTGCTGAAGATCTAACTCCTGACAGGAAGTCCCTCTTCTGGCCTCATTCTCTGAGTTCTGACAACCACTTGGTCATCAGGCCCAAGGCTGGTAACAGTTCCCAGGTGTGGTTAGTCCTAGCACACTCTCTCTTCTGGTGAGTTTCTTTAATTCTCCCACACTTTGGCAAATAGTACTACAGCAAATTCTCCTTAATTACAAAAAAAAAAATGGATGAAGAGAAAGATGGACGGATGGATAGATGGGGTGGGATGGGATGGGATGAATAGATGAATAGATGAGTGGGTAGATGTGGATATAAGTGGGTGTATGAATGGGTATAAGTGGTGGGGAATGGGTTGGATGAATGGATGGTGCACAGATGGATGAAGGGATGGATGAGTAATTATGGATAGTAGACAGGTAAAGAGAGACACATAAGGTCACAAGGGAAAGGACAGTCAGGGAGGCAAGAAGGAAAACTAGAGTCAAAAGAGAAGTGTGCTACAGTGTCAAAGTGATTCCCACATTACTTAGGGAGTTAATTTGGAGTAGTCACAACAAGGTCACTGTTGAGAGCAATTGCTTCCCATTGGAGAAGTCAGACTGAGTCCGTGGGGTGAAGAACTGAGGGGGGAGAAGGGAAGATGGGCCAAGGCTTTCTCCTTCCCCCAACTAGGAGGCTGGGTTCAAATGGCGCCCTGATAATCTCTCCAGGCCACTCCTCTTCTGCTGTGCTCCCTGAGTGGACTGCCTACCCAGAAGTGACAGGGAGCAGAGCAGAGGCCATGACTGGATACATAATGTCATAGAAACTCCACGGGGCTAGAATAGAATCCATCCCTTCTGGTGTCCCAAGAAGGAAGCATAGCTTCTGTGACGTAGCCAAGAGCAGACGCAGGGATCTTCCCAATCCCACTGACCCACAGGATGGAGGGTATCTGTCCAGCTGCCACCCAGCTGGGGCCTCCTAGCTGGTTAGCGTTCACTAAAGGACCACAGCATGCCTGCCACTATCCTTATCGGCACTATTAGCATGACAAAATACAGGAATACCCCATTTCTCTATTCCTAACAGACCACAGAAATTCCTACCACCTGCTCTGGGCCTGGCCAAGGCCAAAGTCAACCACGGTTATCAGATAACACCAGCTAATCCTGAGCCTCTTCCTTGGTAAGGAGCCAGAAACTCCTGCTGGACCACCCTGGGCCATCACTACCCAGGCCTGTCACTGTCCAGGCCAAGACAGTGAGTCAGCTCAGCCTTGACCACCAGGGCCCGAGCTCCCGCCGGGGATGCAGCAGCAGCAGAAGGGAGAGCTATTTATAGAGGCCACGAAGCTGACACTTACAGAGGCTTAGGTGCTGCTCTCACCCCTGCCTCACCGTGACCCCAGAGAGGCCAGGAACTCTGACCCTGGGTATGAGCCAGGAACCTAGAAAAGATCCATCTCTGAAATAATTTAGGCTCTTCAGATCCAAATCTTTTCTTGGCAAAATCGTGTGAGAAAGTGCTGGGAAAGAGAAGACAATTAACCCTTTCCCTGGGCATCGTAGGTGTGCTAGAGCCTTCTTTAACTTGACCCTTAAATTCTGTGAGCATTAAGGACAGAGCACAGGGCTGCAGCTTAACCCAGGCCTCCTGGTGGCAGGGCCGGCCCTCCCATTCACTTTTATTTCATCTCCTCACTGAGGCAGGTAACACCATCCCTGCTACACAGGTGAGAAAACAAAGCCTGGCAGGTTAGCATGAGCTTGCAAGGTTACTCTCTGCGTGTAGGACCCAAGGGCTGGGGGAGAGAGGAATTGAGAGGTCCAGGGTAGCGGGGAGCTGGGATCAAACTCAGGTCTCGGACTTCGAGACCATCTATAAAGGTGGGCCAGGTGGCAAAGGCCTGGATCCCACCCTGGGAGGAGGAAGCAGGAGGATCACAAGTGTGCCACAGGTTTGCAATTTAGCTACTTAGCGAAACCCTGTCTCAAAAGCAAAATAAAAGCAAAAAGCGCTGAGGATATAGCTCAGTGTGAAGGCCCTGGGGTCAATCTCTATTGAAAGAGAGAGAGAGAGAGAGAGAGAGAGAGAGAGAGAGAGAGAGAGAGAGAGAGAGACAGAGAGAGAGAGACTATGTGAGAAAGACAGAATTGGGGGTGGAAAGCTTTCCTCTGCCCCCCACATTGTGCCACGTTTTCCATGGTCTTCCACACACCTATCCCACTTCTGCATCATGGGCACAGTGGTCGCCTCAGTGCCCAGCCCTGACCATATGGCGTGGTATGTGGCCTGGTGGGGAGGCAGCAAGTGCAACAGGCCTATGTCCCAAGCTAATCTGTACACCCTGGGGAGAAAGGGAAGAAGGGTGTGACACCACCACCGCTGGCTCCACATCTTCCCTGCTCTGCTCAGCCCTGGCCACTTCCCAAGCCAACTGCGGCTCGGCTGAGCTTCTTGGAAAGTGAGTCATGCATGGTACATGGAAAGAAAGTGGCTTTCCTGTTTTCTGGGCCCAAGTAGAGGTTGCTTGCTCAATCCTGCCCTTGGAATCTCCTGGGTGAAGGCAGTTCTGGAAATCTGTGCCTTCTGAGATTTTTCAAGCCTATCTACTTTACTTGGCTAGACCAAGGAAGCCATCACCTGTTCAGGACCATCCCCTAGTCTGACCTGCCAGAGCAGCTCCAGCTTCTGCCCTGAGTCCCAAGAACTACCCCATCTCCCAGCTGTAATGACAGAAACCAGCACATTGGTGGTGGCATGCTAATGCCCTTCTCTTCTCAAATACTGGAGAGGCCAGTTTCCAGAAAGGGGATGCCATCTGGAGAACTCCAGAGAGATCAGGAAATGAAGATCTCACCTGAGAGTGAACTAAAGAAAGCAACAGGTAAAGTCAGATGGATGTAGGTTCCAATTGTGACACCACCTGGTTGCTAGGTGAATTTGGAATCCTCTACCTCTTTTTTTTTTTTTTTTTTTTTAAGATACAGTCTTGCTCTGTAGTCCAGGCTGATTCTGAACTCATTATACAGCCCATGCTGCTCCTAAACTCATGGCAATCCTCTTGCCTCGATTTCTCAAATACTGGGATTATAGGCGGGCACCACCATGCTCAGCTAATTTTTGTATGGTGCTAGGGGACTGAACTCAGGGCCTTGCATATGCTAGGCAAGTGCTCTAACCCTTGAGATACACCCCCAGCTAAAGCCGGTACCTCTCAGGTTCAGAATGCTGAGTATGACATGGTAAATTCTCCTAAGATGGTGTGAAAACTAAAAAAAAAAAAAAAAAAAAAAAAAAAAAAAAAAAAAAAAAAAAAAAAAAAAAAAAAAAAAAAAAAAAAAAAACTAGCATTTGAAAAAAAATTTCCCCTATGTCCAGTCTGTTCCCTACTCCAGGCTGCCACTTCCGGGTATGTGAACCTAGAGCCTCTCCAAGCCCCATCCCCAGGCTTGACATCCACAACGCCCCTCATTTCCAGCCAGTGCTGGGCGCATAGGTCTTTCCACATCCATTGTTGGCCATGTATTAGGCTCAGGCCTGGGACAAATTCCTTTCTCCAAATTCTTTTTTAGGATCATAAGCCTTAGAGAAAGAATTTCCTGCTCTCAGCTCATGTCTCCACGTCAGCAAGGCAGACTGCTCACCACACATCAAGCCCTGGCGTGGGCCCAGTCTGGACCCAGGCCCACAGCCTCGGCTGCATTGCTGACACCTGGACTTTTCTAGAAAAGCTGCTGTATGTGCTGAAAATGTCTAGGCCCTTCAGCAAGGCTGCTCCCCAGCCTCTTCAGGGTCTCTCAGATGTTGGCTACTGCTGTAAGAGGTTATAAACTTTTATTTCCACCTCTAATTTTTTCATAAACTTGAGACATTCTAATAAACACCAAGAAGGGCCTTGTGACCCCGGTGACTGATGTTATTCTTGGAGTCTCCAGGGCCCTTGGGACATCAGATGTGGCCTTCAAGTGTGACACATGGAGCAGACTTGAGGAAGGCATAGGGACTTACGACTCTACCCCCAGAGAAAATAGCAAGAGGGAGTTCAGAGCAGGTGACTGCTTCCTCGGTTCACAGAGCTAGTGAGGAGAAAGCCAGGGACCTTCGTCCATTCCACCTGCTTCCATGGATGATGGCACGCAGTGTGGGCACACACATTCACTCCAGAAAAGGTCACTGCCCACTTTACTGTGGGCCCCATTGTCACCTCCGTGGATTCCAGCAACCAGAAAAATCAATAACTTGTGAGATATTTTATACTCAATCAAAGAGTTGATTTAACCAACATGTCTACCTTCCCACATCAGAATAGTTGGGAAGCCTTTTTGTTAGATAGATGGATTGGCACATCCTCACCCCATAGGCCAGAACTTCCCAAGGGGGTTCCAAGCAAGCCTGTTCCTGAGAAGGGCGGTTCTGCTGAGAGGCCAGGGGTGGGAACCACCATGTCTAATATTAATCATAGGAAATGAATACCCAGTACCTACTAAGAGCCAAGCAGTGCTCCAACGGTAACCTTTCCCCCACCCCCGCCCAGCAGATTGGGGTTGGGATAAGGAAGTAAAGGGAAGGGTATGCTCGGAGAGGTCAAGGGGCTTCCTGGGTCACACAGCTTGGGGAGAGGCAGAACAGGGTTTGAATCTTGTCTGTCCCACTCCTAACCCTGGGCTTTCCTGGGCTCCAAAATCTTTCAGGCCCTGCTGTGAGGTGTGTCAAGTGCTCTTACACTCAGGAATATGGGGCAGGGAGTGTCTCGTGTAGGGGCTGACATGCTGAATAGAGGCGGCTGCCGCACGGACACATAGCACCAACACAGAGCTGCCTGAGAAGAAACCAGGGCTCAAGGGCTGTGCGAGACCAGCGAGGGCACAGCAGCACCCCTGGGATGGACCAAGGTCACAGAAGAGCAGGTAATCTTTGAGCTGGACCTTGAACGACACCACGGCCTTTCTATCTGGGCCCTAGCCATGCACGCATTTGCCTGACCTCCTTCACTGGCCCTGCCCCTGGAAGAGGAAAGGGCACAAGACAGGGCCTGCCCTCAGGATGCTCCTTGTCCAGGGCCCGGCCCTCAGGGGCTCCCACCTTCTCTGCAGTCTGCCCTCCTCAGCCCCTGTCCCAGGCCTCGCTCCCCACTTCACCCCCCCTTTCCTCCTTCCTCTGGTGACATCAGCTGGCATCACCCTGCACCCTCCAAGGCCCGGTCTTCTTTATCACCCAGGAAATGAGGACATTCCAGGCTGAGTTCAGGAAGACACGTGAGCCCCACCCAGGCCAGGGGACATTGGGGCACACTTGGAGCCACACAGTGAGTCACAGCACACAGGCTTCTGAGAACCGGTGGTGATAAGACCCACTTCCCTGGGAAGTCGGAGAGAGAGATGAGATAAGAGGAGAAAGTGCTTTCAGGTCCTCAGAATACAGAAGCCATAAACAGAACCAGGGTGTCATTATCAGCATCATTACACACTTCAATTAAAGGGACATGTATCTGACTCGGTGAGGAGTCACTAACTCGTCCTGCAACCTGCACATGGCTGTATTTTAATGTAATTTCATTTTTATTATTAACAGATAAGACTGTGCAATGCTGCATAAATCATTCTGACATGTTAATACTCTTCTTTGAGCTGGGTGGGGTCTCTCTCTTCCCACTCAGCCAAGAGAAGGGGTGGCCCAGAGAAATAAGGCTACACTTGACTCGCCGGCTCCTGCCCTGGGTCCTCTGCATACAGCTTCGGAATCATGCCTTGGCCACTGACCGCATGGGCCCAGTCCCCCTTCTCTTTGGCCCTGTATACCTTGCCTCACTTCACTTCCCCACCCACATCTGGCTTATCTCTTCTTCAGTTCTGTGCTAAGCAAGCAAACGAACTGCTATGGGGACCAGGCATGGCTGAGACCAAGAATAGAAACCAGTCCGTGCCTCCAGGTGGATGAGTGCTTGGGCCATTCCTTTATTCACCCAATTGGCTCCAGGCATTTTGCTACTTGCTGAGGACACAGAACAGTGAGATGAATGGCATGTGTCACCATCCGCGGGAAACACATACCCATGAATAGAGACTGTCTTAGTCACTTTCCTGTCACTGGGACAAGCTACCTGACATCTGAAACTTAGAGGAGGAGAGGCTTATTCCGGCTCAAAGTTTCAGTAGGTTTAGTCCATGTTTGGCTGGTTCCCAAGCAGAAACCACAAGAAAAGCATGGCCGAAGAAAGGGACTCATTGCATGGCAGACCGAAAGCAGAGAGAGAAGGGAGGAACTGGGGGTGGGTCCCCAGGGAACCCCTCCTACCAGAACCCACGCCCTAAAAGCACATATTCAATCATAGGATGGATCCACTGATGAGTAGAGTGTGCTGTGATCCAATCACCTTCCAAATACATGAAGCTTTGAGGGATATTTTAGATGTAAACTGCAACAGAAGCTGACCTTCAATGATCACAGATACACACATATGTTAGAGTGAAAAAATGCCGCCAGAGTGTGGGGATAACTCACTCTCTAGATTAGGGGTCCCAAACGTCCAGCTGCAGACCAGTGCTGGTTGTGGCTTTTGAAGGATGGAGCCACTGGGACATATGAACAGCTAACGGGAGGTGAGCAGTCAGTGAAGCTCTGCCTCCTGTTAGCACTGCCCTGTGAGGTTTTAATACCACTGCTGATTGACAGGAAGTGGAGTTTCACTCTCTACTCCCCTCCTGCTTCTCCTTGCCATTTTAAAACTTTCCCCTGACAACCTACTGCATGGCAGGTACTACTACCTGGTCCCTGGAGTCTGGTGTCAAAAGTTTGTGGATAACTGTTCTAGATGATTCCTTTGTCTTCCATTACGGTTGGTAGAACCTTTGGCTTCCAGGAGAACTGAGACATGAACTAGCCTTAGGGGATACTGAAAAAGTATCACAGGCAGAGGAAAGAGTTGGAGTGAATGGGAAGGAAGGGAGACACGTGTGTGCTTAGAGCAAGAGAAGGATTTGATACATGCAAGGAGATGAGGACATTGAGAAAAGGATAGAAATGGGGGCTAAGTACTGGCGAAGGGTATCCTGGGACCAGCCTCTTAGTCCATGACTATAACCACAAGCAAGAGCCAAGGTACCAGCCATGAGCAGACAAGTGTGAAATACTTTTCTTACAGTGCTGCATCAACAACACAGCCCCAGGAGGCACACTGTCAATACATATATATATATATGAAGACACTGACATCTGAAGTCACCAGATGCCCAGCTGGTGAGAAAAAAGGCAGGGTCATAGGAACCCCAGCTCTTAACATCTAGTGAAAGGTTTTGTCTGCAGACAGAAGTGGAGGGTTTTAGGCGGAGGGTACAAGCAGCAGGTCCCTCCAGGTAAAAAGATGGAGTAACTGAAGTGCAGTGGGGACCATGGGAGGACAAAAGCACTGAACAAAGGCTAAGGAAGGAGGAAGAGGCTGCAGTTCCAGAGTGAAGGACTAGAGGGAGCAAAGAGGGTTCCTGGAGAGCCTTGGCCTCCTCCAAAAACACCCAGGGTTAACACAGCATGCAGTCATAAAGGGCAGAACTGCAAACAACCTCAAAAGTTTCTTATGAGTAGGGCACCTCTTGTTTCAGCATGTCTGTCTTCTTCAAGACCACAGTGGCTCGCCATTGAAGATCATCACCCTCTTCAACCCCATTCCAATCCACAGGGGTAGGAGGTGCTCATCCTGTCCACTCCCCCATACTTCAGTCCTCCTACACACCGTGGCCACTTGTGAGCATGTGATAAGACCTGGCCAATCAGAATTTTCCATCCTTTCCATTCACATATAAGTACATGACTAAGGCTGGCCAAGAAGAAATTATCATCTACCTGTGAATATTGGACTAAAGCCTTGTCAATCAGAATCTTTCATCTACCTGAAGCCAGCCAGATTCAATTTAGACAAAATTTTTAGGAAGATATTTTTCCCCCACTATAAGCAAAAAGGTTATGTAGACCCAGTGCTTTTACATGAGAATAAAAGACAACATGGAGGAAATTGGAACTAAGAAAGGAGGATACTTTAAATCCCTGGATCCAGATCATAACTGAAGCCACCCTATTCCTGAACTTCACAGTTATAAGAGCTTCCTGGCTCATTCATGTTTGGGACACTTGCAACCAACACAAACCTGACTCACTTTGGTCCAAGTGAGTTCGTTGGAACCCAGCACATGAATGAATCTCTTGACACAGTGCTTTCTCCACAGATGCCACAAGTCATCTTGGATCATGTAAAGTAGAAGAAGAAATCCCTGCTCCAATCTCAGTCCTTGGACCTTTCCACACAGTAACTCCCAAACTTCCCAACTCAAGCTTCAGGTCTCAGAAGAGCTCTACCTATTATTCTCCTGTCTACCTGCCACATGGACCATTATTTACTTGAGAACCATCTTGAAGTCAACTCAGTTTTTAATGTAATGTTGTATTGTTAACAAGTAGAAATGTCATGAAAATTCACCATGAAAATGCAGGCAGTCAAAGCCCCTGTCGTGGTAATCCAATCAAGGCATCAACCTTGTCCTCCATTATTAAGAAGAAACATTAGAGAGTGTTAAAGATGAGTCTTAAAACATGGTAGCCTTCTCCAAGATTTCCCTGGAGACCAGGCCAGCACACCCATCCTTCAGCTGCAGAGAGTATGGATGACATCCAAGAATTCATAGGGAAATGCCCAGAAATGATACTTCGCACCTTAGTGACTAATTGAAGGTTGGAAAATGTGGCCTCCTTATCTCGAGGAGGATCCAGCCCTGAAGGGTCATTTGTGCTGGGTCCTCATTGGATCCAACAAAAGCAGGTCTCTTTGTCAAGCACCATCCTGTGCCCATGTCCAGCATTCCTCCTTTCCTCATGGGTTTGTCCTTGGACCTCTTCCTTGGTCAGTGTGTCACACGGTGCCACTCAGTGTGCCGCTCAGATGCTGTTTCTAGGTTTAAAGGAGATTCCTACTCCATCCCCTCAAAAGCCAAATCTACACACAAGTGGAAAGGAGCGGGCCAGGCATGGTGGAAAACTCCTGTAATCCCAACACTCTGGGAGGCAGAGGAAAGAAGATTACAAGTGTGAGTCTAGCCTGAGCAGCCTAATGACTGAAAGACCTTGTGTTGAAATTTTAAACAAACAAACAAGATCTAGAGACCAGATCTTAGGAATGTTAATAAATTGGCCATCATATTCTGGGGCCAGGATTCAAACCCAGACTTGTGCCTGACTTGGGGTAGAGTCCTTGGCTTCCATGCCCTAAATTCCTGTCTGATACATGTCATGTATGGAAAGATGTGTCCCATTGGAGACCTGACAGAAATGCTAGTGTGAGACCCAGAACTGGGTTCTAGCCCTGGTTCTGCCTTTGAATGCTGTGACAATTTAGGAGAGTTATTTAACCTCTCTAAATCTGTTTGCATTTTTGAAAAACAATAATAAACTCAGTGTAAAGATCTCTTCCTTCTCCCAGGGTACTTTGTACATCCTCTGTAAAGTGTTAGTTTTTATTTTGCGCATCTACTTCCTGATGACATTTATTACTCTCTTTCTCATCACTGGGACAAAATATCCAACATATGCAACTTAAGAAAAGGGGGGCTTATTTTGGCTCACAGTTTCAGTGGGTTCAGTCCATGGTTGGTTCACTCTAAGGAAGAAGCATCTTGGCAAATTCATTCACCACATGGCAGCCAGGAAGCAAAGAGGAAAGAGAGGAGAAGGTGGTAAGAATACAGGCTTCCAAGTCACGTTTCAGGTGACCCATCTCCAACCAGACCCCACCTCCTAACAATACATCAATTGCTGAGTTCGTCAATGGATGAATCCACTGAGCCAATCACCTTCCAAACACAGGAGGAGAGCACACCGACTGTGAGACTGGGGAGCAGGGTTCCTCTGCAGGTACCCCATACTGAGTCCAAAGCAGGCAAGGAGAAAATGCTGGTTGAATGGGCTGAAGTGAATGGGAAGGAGTGAAACGATTTCTGTCATTCATCTTCGCAGTGGCCCTTCCTGAGGTGGGAAGTGTGGTTTTGTGGGAACTCACGTTCTACCGCAGCCTGTCCTCTGCAGGCTTTATCTCTTCGCAGCCTTCCAGCAACCCCAACAGGGATAGGGAGAGCAGATGAAAGACTTTGAATATACATGAAAGGCAACAGGACCCAGAAAAGGAAAGTTAGAGTTTAGGGGGGAAAAAAAGAGGAGCGTCTTCTCAGCTGAGATCTTCACCATGGCACACAGGGATCTCATGAGCCCACTCAGACCCACATGTATAAAGCCATGTAATTCCCCCAAGTACAACCCCCAAATCTGACCCTCTGCACTGCTGGCCTCCATGTGCAGAAGGCCCATCTGACAGTCACTTAGGCAAGAGCCCTGGTTCATGCTAGAGCTTCCTTCTCCTTTGCTTCCCACTGTTGAGACCATGGTCCTAAGTATTTCACCAGGGACTACATCTTTATACTGCCTGTATACTAATTCAGGTCAATAGTATCTGTAGCCTAAACCACTTAACATAAGTCCCAAAGCCTTATCATGGCCAAGAGGCTTTGTGTGGGCTCTGTCTGGCCACGGCAACCCCCTACTCCCCAGGTTCCCAACTATCTGTTCCCTAGCTCTTCCCTTCTCTCCTACCCAGGACTTCCTACATTCCCATGGCACGACGAGACATCAAGGCTCTTTCCTGCCACTGGAATTCATGCTGGGCACACTTAATGCCATTCCCCATCTCCACATGTCCCCTTTCCAGGATGGCACTCCTTTATCCTTTAGGGTTAGGGGGTTTGGTCCTTGCTCCCCCTTCTTTGGGCCATGCCTGACAACACTCTTGAACACCCAGTCCTCCCCAGCTAGTGTGTTTCTCATTTGTAGTATCTGTTTGTTACCTGGGCTCTGTACAACTCTATCAACTAGATTTGCCCATGGCTGTGTCCTCAAGGCCTGGAACCATGCCTGGTATCCATGGAACGGACGCATAAACTCAGAGAAAGCACAGTGAGTGCACGTGTAGGCCCTGAACTCCACCTTTGCCATGCTGTCCCTCTTTCCCAGGCCAGACTCCTCTCTTTTTAGGCACATCCCCCAACCCTCGCTTAGTCCCACTTGGTCTCAGAGAGCCTAGTGGGCATCTGGAGCACAGGTGCTGCCCCACTTCACGGACCATGGGGCAGGCATAATCTCTGAGGAACACTGCAATGCTCCAGTTAACCTACTGCAGCCTGTGCACACGCTCTGCTCTGGGTGAGTTGCTAGAAAACAACTCCCTGAGCCCTGGCACTGTCACACAGGGAAACGGGTAAAGATAAGGCTGGGGGTCATGTGTCGAGGAGCAAGCTCAGCGACAGGTCACAATGACAGGTTCTAGACACGACACAGCACCAGATAAACACAGCCCTAGCTTCTTACCTTCTATGCCCTCACTACATACAACCTATGCATCCAGCTCTGAGTTGGGTGGTCCCGGAAAGGGAGAAGGAGACCAGCTCCCTGCCTGCTATGAGTCCACGGTCTCGTTACAACACAAGCCTGAGTCACACGTAACCACCATGTACGACTATCAGCTAAGTATCCAAGAGAACCCCACCTCCAGAATTCCATTTCTTTATATTGAACAATCCCCAGTCTGGCCCGATGCCCAGGAGGCACCTGGCACTCAGCTCCCTCTGTGCACGGGGCAGGGCTGTCTTCCACTCCTCCATGCTCACTGGAGTTCCTGTGCCCACCTTCCTGTTGAATCTTCTCCAGGGAGACGTGTGTGTGTGTGTGTGTGTGTGTGTGTGTGTGTGTGTGTGTGTGTATGCGTGCGTGCAAGCATGCACATGTGTTACAGCAAGCTTGCCCCAGACAAAGTACATGTTGCTAAATCCATTCCTGAGCTATCTGTAGAATATACTGTCCCCACGACCTGGCCATTGTTTACGAGACTCAAATGCAACAGGCCTGCTCTAGCCAATTCCTCCAGTTGGGCAATGTTGCCAAATAGCCAAGAAGAGGGTGACTGTGGGACCCTGGCATCCAGGGTACCCCATGTCACTTAGAGTCTCTAGGCACACTCTCAAGAGCCTTTAATGGTAAAGGCAAAGGCGATTCAGACATGCAGAGAGAGAAAGAGAGAAAGAGAGAGAGAGATGTTGCTGATACCACAGGAAGAAGGTGCATTGGGAAAGGTGGCTCTGTTGGCACGCTCCAGGGACTGAGACACAGGAGTTGCCAAGGTTTCTCAGATTCCACCACCCCCACCTCAAGCTGCTAGGATGATGAAATATTCCGAAGAATTTGAATTGCCTCTCCCAATGAGATTAGCTGAAACCTGGAACCCCAGCCTACTTCACTGGAGAGCCTGAAGGTCTATGGGTTAGACTAGCTAAGCCCCCACAAGCAGTTTTGGGACCACAGCACAAGTCCTCGTGAGGCAAAGCATCGGTGCCGCCAGAATCGAGATGAGTTACTTCACCTATTCATTGGCAAATGAAATGCCAGGTGGAAGCAAAGTGTTGAAACACAGAAATAGATGCATCCCCACCCCGAGATGTGATGAAACATTTGGACAAGGCCTTCGCAGGCACTTGGCACACATATGGGAGAGCGGCGGGTGGGGGAAGGGAAGCCCACTTGCAAGGGCTAGCCTTGAACATGAGCTCTCCACGCCTCCTGGCAGACAGGCAGAAGACAGGCAGGAAGGGGCTACTAGGGCTCAGCTCAGCTGACTGGGACAGAGCCTGGCCAAGGCAGGTCTTGGCAAGTAGATTTAGTTCTTGGTGGTCTTACAGAGAGCCTTCACTTTCCATGCTGAGTCTAAGAAATTCTTAGAACTTAGAACTTCCTAAGAACTTCTTAGCCAGGCCTGGTATTTTAGGCCTATAATCCCAGAACTCCAGAAGGCTGGGGCAAAAAGATTGCAAGTTTGAGCCCAGACAGGGCAACTTAGCAACTTAGCAAGACCTTGTCTCAAAATCAAAAAAATAAAATTGGGCTAAGAACATAGCTCAGAGTGAAAGTCCCGGGCTTGATCTTCCATAGCACCAAAAACAATTTTCTTTAAACTTCATGTTCAGAAAGGGACAGATCCTAGTAAATAAATAAATAAATAAGTAAACAGAGAGAAGGGAGGAGAATGGAAAGGAGAGAAGAGAGGAAAGGGGAAAAGACAGAGGCAGAACAAAATCTTTGACTGGGTCTGCAATATTTCTGAGATGAAGTCTTCAGAGGTCCAAAAGTTTGAACACAATTTTCCCAACAAATATAACGTTAGATCTGTGTGTGCACACGTGTGCACGTGTATTTGTGCAGGACGCCAGCATGTATACATACATGTGTGTACACCTCTGCTGTGTTTGTGCATCTGCATTTGTGTGTGAGCACAGTGTGCAAACACATGTGTATGCACAATGTGCAAATGTGCGTATCTGGGCATGCTTGTCTGTGTGTGCATGTGAGTGTGGGTATGTGTGTATACACGTGTGTGTGCATATAAGTGTGTCAGTATGGTGTCCTGGAATTAAAACCACCCTGGAACAAGCCTCAAGAGAGGTGAGATGTTTTCCTGGTTGGCCATGTCCCAAGTGTGTGACTGTGAGGAAGTTGTGTCCCCACTCTGGGCCTTCACTTCCTCACATGAACAATTCCTACCATTTAGTAACCACTAAATACATATTTATTAAGTAAGTGCTATCTGGGGGAAACATTGTCTAGTTCTTAGGATTGAGATGACAAAATGAAAAATGTATGGGAAACTGCTGTCCTGGGGATTGGCACAGAATAGAAGCCCAGATACTGTCAGTCCCTCCCTCCCCCAGCTTCGGATTAGTCCCATCTAAAACAGGGATCAAAGAAAGAAATGAAATGATGCAAATGGTCCCTTGGTCTCTGTAACCCCTTCCTTGGGCTGAGCAAGGACCACTGAGTACCTTTGACCGGCTCTTGAGTCAATTTCCAGGGGTTTGAGTTCCCATTATGTTATATATTAGCCAAGTTTCTTCTCCATTCTCTCAGCCAAAGGTTTATTCATTTGCAAGAATAAATGCAAGATTGAATTTTAACGAGTTGAAAATCTGAGCTCAACTTTGCTCTTGGCTACCCAGGGAACAGGAAGTACAGCAAGACCTTCTAGCTGGATGATATACTTGTGGATCACAATCCTACAAGGTAGGAATCACTGTTGTCATTCTACAGTGGAAGGAATTGGAGCTCAGAAAGGTTGAGTCACTGGCCCATGGCCACAATGCTTATTCCAGGCCATTAGAGCTGCCTCTAAGACCAACAAGAGATATTCAAAATCAGGGAGGTAAAAATCTCCTCCCTGCCAGGCAAAAATGAGGTTTCTCAGTGCTAAACCCATAAACATCTCAAAATCTCTGACCAGTCAGCCTCGGTTGAGTATTGGCAGATGGAGCCAGAGCCGTGTGGCAATCAGAAAACTAGTCAGGTGGCACTGGAACAGTGCCTCTGAGGTATTTCACAAACATGGGGAACAAACACATTTGGTGTTGCAATCCTGGCCACCCGGAGCTGCCGCGTTGGCTGTTTTTTTGAGAACGGACCATGGATAAGGAGTTAGAGAGCTGAGAGCACAGGAGGCCAGGGTGAGCGGCCATCTTGGAGGCTGAGGCACCCTGAGGAGACAGAGCTCTTCAGCCCTTCCACCCCTCATGGTCACAGCCAGAGATTCACTCCTCCATGGTAACCAAGAGCTGCATTCCTAACCTCAGGGAGGCACTCAAGGCCTTCCACAGTCTTCGTGAAAGGCTCACTACTCCCCTCCACAGATCCGTGGCTCAGGCCTACAGCCTCCTGACCGGATCCCAGGCATGCCTGCTCTTCACCACCTCCACACCCAGGAAACATGCTGCTGCCTCCCCCCAAAAAAACTATTCATCCTGTTATCCTCCAAACAGAAGTTAATGAAGACCAAATCTCACTTTGCATTTCACAATGCCCTCTGGGATGAGTCGTCTCACTGGTATGAAGTGCTCCATCATCTCAGAATCCAAGTGTAGTTGCATTCCATTTACTTCCTAATTAATCTCTTAAGCACCTATCTACATTCAAGCAGGAAGTCCACAATCTTCTCTGGGGGTTTCCTCCCTTCCCAACAAACTGTACCAAATTCCTGCCCAGGAAGGCCAAGGGAAAAGAAGAATCTGTCCTCTTCAGACTCAAACCTGGAGAAATCAGTTCTATTAAATTTACACAGATCCATCTGCCATGATTCTGTCTGTCATGGATTCTCCCTGCCACATAGTGTCACTGTTGAAGTTTAGACCTACATAATTCTGTGGTTAAAGGCAAATTCCAAAACCAGATTCCTGACCTGCAGCCAGGGGCCCCATGTTGAGCTTTGAGAGTGCAATTCTCCTAATTCCTTTCTCAGGCTCAGCAACTTCCCAGGGTACAAGAGGACATCGGGGACACTAAATCAGGATCTACGTTCCACTCACTACTCACAAATCCCTTGCTGACTGCCCTATGTCCACCATTGGGGACACCCTCTCTCTTCTAAATCTCCAGACGGGGAAACACTGTTCAATGCACTTCCCCTATACAGGAGCAGGGCTCCATGCTCTGTACCTGTCCTTCTGCTCCCATACCCAACTGTACCTCGCAGCCTCTCAATGAAAAAAAAACAACAGACCCTCAAGGTACATCTCTAGCAGGGTGTCTCCTGTTAGGGCAATTGCCATACACTTGAGGGCCACCACAGTGCTTTCAGGCATGGCCAGAGGACAGTAATTAGGTCTGAGAACAGCCTACTGTCTGCCTGGCACTTTGACACCAATGATCCTTTGAATCCCATCAACAATGAGCATGGAGTGGGCTGCTAGTAAGGAAGATGCCTAGTGAGCTGAGGGGTTGAAAGCTGTGGACTGCTTCCTGCTGAAAGCTCTTCTCCTCCCCTGAGAACCACAGTCTGCTTCCCCCACCTCCAGAAGTTTCCTACAAGTGAGGTCAAACTAAAGTAACATTGCTTCTATGAGAAACCCAAAATACAAATGACTAAAGGAGCAAAACAAACATGGGATGATAGGAAATAAGGAGGTAGATGTTCAGAGGTGAGAAGAGAACGTGAGGACTGAGGACAGGGAAGGGGAGAGCCAAGTGGGGAGGGGACAGGGGAAAGATCAAGAAGTGATATATATATGCACCCATTCCCCAAGCCACATGTGATGAACATGTATTGCAAACACAGGCAAATTCAAAAGAGGAGAAAAACAAAGAAGCATCCTAAGCAGCCTTTAAGGGACCCCAAAGAGCAGCCTCCAGGCCTGGCACACAGTAGGTGCCATGTTAAGTTTTAAGTGATGTCAGGGGTACAGCCCATCTGTATGAGCAGGCCAATGGAGCCCATAAACTGATTTTGGCCCCAAACCTCCACTCCAAGCTCACCAGGAAGAAAAAGAATCTTTCTCAATTACTGGGACTCAGAGATGGAAGAGGAACATGCTATCAAGACACTAAAGAAAGTATGCAAAAGGAGCCCAGGAAAAGAAACATGCTGATTTCCACTGGGAGCCACCTGGGCAGTCATTCCCAAGGAGGGACCAGTCCAGCTGGGCCCGAGAGCACACAGCAACGCAACCGCCATCCATTAGCCACTGGTGACCACTCGCTCTGTGCCAGGCACCGTGCAAACCCTTCTCATAAATATTGCCTCATTGAATTCTTCCAATAACTCCAGCAGGTGGATCTGTTGTTATTTCCATCCTGCAGCTGAGGACACTGAGCTACTTGAATGACAAACCAGTCGCCATCAAAGCAGAGATTGAGTCGCCCTGGGTGGAATCCAGTTGTCAGCCAGAGGTGAGCCTGGGACAAAGGGAGGGAAAGCAGGATCTTTCCCATGGGAGTGACCCACACAGAGCCAGGCAGGGAGCCCATATAGCAGAGGGAGACACAGCCTTTTGCTGCCGGGGAGGGCATCTCCCTCCCAGTAAAGAGCAGTACAAACGCTTACTCACCTAGATAAGATAGTCATTGCTTTCAAAAGAGCAATTAATAAGAAACAACTGAGACCGTCGTCCCCAAAGTTACTCAAAGATGAACAAAGTAAGTGAGAAATGAACTGAAGCAGTGGTCCCCAGTATGTCACCAAGTCCTGGTTTCCCACCAGACCAGTGTTTCACAAAAGGTGGGGGATGGTATAAACATCACAGCCTTGGGTCATCGAGCATTAGAGTCTCATAAAAACCTTGCAACCTGATTTCTCACTTTCGCAGTTTACAGTGAAGTTGTCACTCTTACGAGAATCTAATGCCCGTGCTGATTTGACAGTAGGTGGAGCTCAAGTGGTAACACGAGCAATGGGGAGCAGATAGAAACACAGAGGAACCCAGTTCTTCGCGTGCCACAGACTGGTACTGGTCCATGACCCAGGGCTTAGGGACTTCTGACCTAAAGAACCCAGCTTCCCAATAACATCTTGTTTGCAATGTTTACAATGTGCAAGGCAAGTATTGGGCCTTTGCAAGCATTTGCTTCTCTTAAATTTCTTTAAAACACTCTAATAAGTAAAGATAATAGCCATTGATTATGAACTATGCATTATTGTTCTAGAGGCTTCTATATACTTAACTCATCAGATCCACAGAGCTCTATGCAACAAGTATGATTATTATCATCTTCATTAGGCAGAAAAGGAAACTGAGGCAGAGAGAGATGAAGCGGTTTTCATACGGTGATATGGGCAGTAAATAAAAGCCTCCCAAGGCATGAACTTGGGCAGTCTGCCTCCAGAATTTGTGATAGTCACCATCACCAAGTTTTCTCTATAAAGTAGATATTATTGTCCATATTAAATAACAAAAAGATGGTGACCCCAACATGAATCATCCAGACTTTTTTTGGTTTTTTTTTTGTTTGTTTGTTTGTTTGTTTTGGTACTAGGAATTGAACCCAGAGCCTTCATGCTAAGTTGCCCAGGCTGGAGTCAAACTTGTGATCCTCCTGCCTCAGCCTCCTGGAGTGCTGAATTCTAGGCATGTGCCACCACGTCTGTCTAATCCAATCTTTTTGGTGACAAATTCAGCATGTGAACCCAATATTCAGGCTCTTAGCCATGCAACAACAGCAGCCCCAGTTGTATGCACTGGTCACTTGTCCCCATGTCTTGTGTCATCACTGGAAAATGGGGAATACAACTTGACAGTTGCCAAAGCCCCAGTCAGTAGAGGGGAGTGTTAGGACTCCATACTGTGCATCCCCAGAAAAGGAAACTCAATTCTCTAGCAGCGAACCACAGCCTGACCCTTACCAACTTCGCATCTGCAAGAGGATACCTTGGGTGCATGCCAACTGTTCTTCCCCCTCTGCGGTGGTCTCCAATAGGCACAACCATTTCCCCCCACCACCAGTTTGTATGTCTGCTTCTCACCTCATGAGGTGGGGTTTGTTTACTCTTCCCTGAAATGTAGTTGGGCCTCGTCATCCACTTTGTCCAAATGAGTGAGGTAGGAATAATGTCCTGACTCTTTGGAGCCTGCTCCAAGAATTTGGCGATATTTCCTTTGGAATCTAGCTGTCAGACTCTAATGAACCTTGGACTAGCCTGCAACATATAGAAACCACACGGAGAGGTAGGCCTGAGAAAGATCAGCCATTTTGGATTTTCCCACCCCAAGCAGCTCTACCAGGGCCAGGTAAGGGCAGCCATTTGACTCACCTTGGCCAGACCACACACAACAGAAAACTGCTCCACTATTAAACAAAAACAATAAATTGGTGCTATTTTTAAGCTGCTACACTTGGGAGTGATTTGTTATACAGTAATTGAAAGGACTCCATTTCTTTTCCCTTATCTTTTTTAAAAAACCATAAAAGATTACTCCATAGCTTACCAGTGTCAACGTCCACCAGACCATGGCATTTAAGTGCATTCATCACTTTGTGACTAACAGGTGACTTCAGACCTAAGGCAAAGGTAATAAAGTGGCTTCTTTCATCCAGGGTATGCATCTTCCTGTGCCAAGACTGTGCCAACCAAGGTCCTGAGACTACCGCTCGTTCACTCAGCATCTACCGAATGCCTCCTATGTGCCAGGGCCTCTGCTGGGCACCTGTGAGCACAGCGTACCCTCAGCCCCATCTGGCTTGCTGGGAGGAGTCCTTCATGCCAGCTGTGTCCCGGGTCCAAGCGAAGATGTGTGACAGCACGGGGAACAACATCCTGACACAATTAAGGGAAAAAAGTTGTGAGTTTGCTTTTTATTTTACATAACATAGATTTAAACAGGGCTTAGTGACACAGTCCCATGATCCTAGCACTCTGAGAGACTGAGGCAGAAGAATCTTAAGTTTTAGCTCAGCCTGAGCAACTTAGCAACTTGTCAAGACCCTGTCTCAAAATTTTCAAATAAATAAATAAATAAATAAATAAAAATAGTCCAGGGGCTGGAGGAATGGCTCAGTGGTTAAAGCACTTGCATAGCAAACGTTAAGTCAAGCAATAAGTACCCGAGTTTGATTCCCTAGCAACACATAAGATGGGTGTGGTGACACATGCCTGTAATCCCAGCACTCGGGAGACTGAGGCAGGAGGATTGTGGTGAGTCCAGGGTCAACCTGGGCGCCATAGTGAGTTCAGGACCAACCTGGGCTACAGAGTGAGACAAAAAAAAAAGAAGAAGAAGAAGAAGAAATAGTCCAGGGACATAGCTCAGGGTAGGGGCCCAGGACTTCATCCTCAGGGCTATGAAAATAAATAAATACATTATTTATTTATACATTTATTCATTCAGAGTCCTCTGTAGTTCTGGAGTCTGGAAGATCAAGTTTAAAGTGGCAGTAGTTCTGGTCAGGCCCTTGCTCCCTGGCATGCAGATGGCCACCTTATCCGTGTGTCTTCTTACTTTTCACCCTGTGGGCACAAATCCCCAATGTCTCTAAGATAACAATCTTTATCCGCAGTTCACAGAGAAGGATTCTGCGATCCAGACAGGCTCAGACTGGGAGCATCACTGTGTGGTCATGTGACCTTGGACAAGGGCTTTGTCTAATATTTTGGTCCTCTACTTTTCTTTTTTATAAAATGGGTTTAACAATAATACCCTTATTGAATATCATAAAAATTAAGAGTATTTGGAAAGCACATAGAATAGTTTATAAAACTTAGTATAAAATTGTATTAACCTTTGTTAATTGAATTTTAGAGGAGGGGAGGGGCAGGGGCAGAGCCAGGCCCAGCTGTGCAGGCCTGCAATCCCAGCACTCTGGGAGGCTGAGGCAGGAAGATTGTTAAATTTGAGCCCAGCCTCAGCAACTTAGCGACTTAGTGAGCCCCTATCTCAAAATAAAAATCTTAAGGGCTAGAGATGTAGTTCAATGAGAAAGCTTTGGGCTCAATCCTCAGTCCCACAAGAAGGAGGAAGGGAGGGAGGGAGGGAGGGAGGGAGGGAGGGAGGGAGGGAGAGAGAGAGAGAGAGAGAGGCAGGCCACTAGTAAGACATCCAGCGTTCACCTCTGCCACCTCTCCTAGTGAAACCCAGCCCCTCCCAGGACGACAGAGCCCCGGCCCTGGGCAGCTGGCGTGGTCCTCCCACCGGTGGGAAGCAAGGTCGTGAGAAGCCTGGAATCCCCACTGCTGCCTGGCTGCCATCCACGGCGCACAATGACACAACTCCTTCCTCCAATGAGCACGTTCCAATCTGCACTGATCTGTCGGATGAGGAGCCAGTTTCCATCACAGCCAAGCTCGGGCAGCTGCGGGTGGGGTGTGGACGGAGCCGCCGCCACCCCCAGGATCTGGGAAGAGCAGGCTAGTCCCTTCCCCAGCCAGCATCCGGCCAAGCACAACAGGCCCGCCACTGCGCAGGGCCTTGAGGAACCGCGTGGGAGATGGCCCGGCAGCCTGGACCAGGAAAGCCAAGGTCATCAGAGAAGCCCGCCCGGCCGGCCCTGCTGACGGAACTGTCCCAAAGGGAAAGACTTGACTTGTTTTAGGAACCAGCCAGGCCCGGCTGGGCGCGCTGCCAGGGTGTTACTAGAACCATCTCTGGGAAATGAGGAGCGGACTTTTTGCCAAGCAGACTGAAGCCCGGGAGCCTGGTAGACAGCAGCCCCTGATGCTCCGCCAGCCCCGCGTGCCTGGGGACCTCCCTGGCCACTGCTTGAGCCAGACGAGCTGGCGGGGGGTTCCCATTCCCTGGGTGTGTGTAAGGTACCTGTTGCCGTCAGGTGCCACAGGGGAAGACAGGGACCCGTGCAAGGTGCAGCCACCGCCCTCGGGGACTTGGTGAGAATTAATTAAAATACAATATGGTAGATGCCACACTGAGCTCATGGTGAGAGCCCGGAGGCAGGAGCTGCCAGTCCTGTCCAAACAATTCTAAGAGGATTCAGAAGAGGTGAAATACGGGCCTGGCCTCGAAGGGTGGCCCCCGAGCAAGCAGAGAGCCTAGCACTGGCATGGGCGGGACCCAGGGCCCTCGTATCTCTCCCACCTACCCTCTGCATTACATCGGCTGCTTCCATTTGTTTTTACTTGCTGGTTTCAACTGAGCCTCAACTCAGCATCTCCAAGAGACCTTTACAGAGAGCCTGGAAGCCAGGCCCGGTGGCCATGGGCTGCAGCTCCAGCACTCTGGGATGCTGAGGCAGGGGGATTGTGAGTTCTGGCCCAGCCTGAGCAACTTAGTGACTTGATAAGATCTCAAAATTTAAAAATTAAAATTGAAAAGTAGGCTGGGAATGTGGTGACTCAGTGTGAAGGCCTTGGGTTCAATCCCCAGTGCCACCAAAACAAATGAACAAAAAAGAGCGCCTAGGAGTCACTCGGCACCCCCAAAAGCATGCTGGGCTGGGGCCCACACTGGGCTCTGGAGAGGGAGGCAACAGAGCTCCATCCCCCAGCAGCAAGCAGCCGACTTACCAAGGAAAGTACAGGCCAGCTGGGTGTCGAGCTGTGCAATCACATTTATTTTTATAGTACTGGAGACTGAGCCCAGGGCCTTTGCACTTAGCTACAGCCCCGACCTCTTTTTATTTTTATTTTTTATTATTTTTCATTTAAGACAGGCTCTCACTAAGTCACTCAGGCTGGCCTCAAACTTGCAATCTTCCTGCCTCAGCCTCCTAGAGTACTGAGATTACAGACATGCAGCACCACACCCAGCTAATGATCACATGTAGAAATCCACAGAAAACTTGGGAAAAATATCCAGGATGAAGAGCATTGTGATGGGAAGGATTCAGGACCACCGCAGGTGTGCACAGGTGTCACAGTGCGGAGGCTGCCCCAGCCTCCCGCGCAGGGGCTGCTGCTTTCCACACCTCAGGAGCGTCAGGCCCCTTCTCCACCCTTACAGGCAACTTCTTGGCAGACAGGCCGTGCACGGGATGGGTTCAGGGAGCTTCTGGGAGTGGCCCGGGGCTGCGAGTCACCTTGCCAGTTAAAAAAGGAAGGCGCCCAAGGGGTGGGGATCAGGAGGCTGGCAGTGGCCTCCAGGAAGAACAAAGGGAGGGAAAGAGAAGGAAACGAAAGAGAGAGAGGCTCAGGGAACGCAGGCAACTTGTTGAAGGTCGAACCCCTAGTACCCGGGGCTTCAGTCCAAGCTCTGAGGCCTCAAGAGCCTGGACTTTCTCTAGACAGCCTGGATAAAAATAAACACCAAGGGTCAAGCATATGCCACTTGCCAGCTCCGGGGAAGGCCCTTGACTAGCACACCCAACCCAGATTGTCACCCGGCAACGGCCCTGACACAGAAGCTCAGCCCAGCTGCTCTTCCTGGGGAGGAGGGGACAGCCAGGGTGACCATGGGCAACCACACCATTCAATGCCCAGGTAAGCAGGGATTTTAAGGTGATTGGGGGATGCAATTCATAACTAAGATGAACAGCAAATACCAACAAGACCAGGTCATCATAGTTGTGGCCCAATTTCTAGCCAGCCAGCCAGCCCCCTAAGCAAATATGTCAGAGGCAGATTGATCCAACCCTTCCTGAATCCCCTCCACTCTTGCCAACAACGGATCATCAGCCATCCCAGGGCAGCATGTCAGAAACAAAACACTTAAGTCCAGTAGGGGATGTAAAAGACTTGAGTGATGTATGTAATTATTTAGCTTCTCCACAACCTAAAACTATTATTTCATGAGAAGGATTAATCTGTGCCTTAAGATCCTATCTATCAAAATTTCTTAAGGTTAGATTATATCACGCTTATAAGATTATTGTGTTGGTTTTAATAGGCAGAGGTAAAAGTCAGTACCATTATAATGCTCATTGGCCTGGTTTTCCTTTTCTAATGTTCACCATTTTAACCACTTTGCAGTGTACAGTTCAGTGGCGCTCATGACATTCACAATGTCACCGCCAGTCTTCTCTGGAGTGTCTTCACACTCCAGAAACTCTACACCCGCTGAGCACAAACACCAAGCCTGGTGACCACCGGCCTACGTCCTGCTTCCTGTCCCTGCGAGGTGAAGTACCTCTTATAAGTGGAATAATGCATTGTTTGCCCTTCTGTGTCTGGCTCGCTCTTCCTTTTCTTTTCTTTTCTTTCTTTCTTTCTTTCTTTCTTTCTTTCTTTCTTTCTTTCTGTTTTCATGAGCTTAGGCATTAAACCCAAGACCTTCACACAAACCTACACCCCCAGCTCATTTCTTTTCTATTTTTTAAATTTCAAGACCGAGTCTCACTAAGTCACTCAGTTGTGCAGGCCAGGCTCCAACTTGCGATCCTCCTGCCTCAGCCTCCAGGCACACTGGGTTACCAGCCCACCCCTCTGGGCCTGGCCTGACTTTTTTCACTCTCCCGAGGCCCTCATGCTTCACGCACGTTGTACCTTGATCTGAATTTCCTTCCTTTTGAAGGTGAACATGAGCTCATTGGATGGATATCTCGCGTTTGGCTTATCCATTCGCCACAGGTGGTACTTGGTCTAATTTTATAGGTCACCATAATCCAAAAGCCCAAGAAGCACCTACTAATGACAGAATCCTCTCTTCCCTTCCCACCTGGCAATACCCAGACAGACACATGATTCTCTCTTTTTCAACGCCAACCTGTAGAAGATACTTCTCAAGTGATACCATGAATATGACTCAGCTTCTCTCTGGGGAAACTTAATAACCCATTGTGGGATTGAAACACACCTAGCGACCCCCTACCCCAGGGCAATGGCTGGCCAGAAGCTCTGTAGGGCCAAGTGTCTCTCCCAGGGTGGGTCTCAGTGGGCAGAGGGACAGCACTGGTGCCTCCCTTAGGAGAGATTGGGTCATCAGCGTGGCCTTTCACACCACCAAATTGTTGGGTTAGGCAAGGACTAGCAGTGTGAGGGGTCAAACCGCAGCAATTTCTTCTCCTCTCAAAGTGACCCAGTGGGGGAAATGTCAGATATGCTCATGACGTGTCCCCAGCCAGTCTCAGGACTTGACTTAGCACCATCTCTGGGTCCAGTGCTATGCTAGATGCTACGGGGGTGGCACAGGAGGAAGATGTGGCTTGGCTTCTGATCTGGAGAAGCTAATACCGCAATTCACCAACCCTTATGTCTGGGGTAGGAACCTTGGTTTCCTGGCCTCATGTTTCCATCTGAAGGAACCACATTCAGGGCTACATTTCTAGCCTCATTCCCTAGCAGACTCCTTCCTCGTGAGAGGTGGAACTGCTTATCTGACCAATGAGTTCAGAAGAAACAGAGCAGCCCTCCTGAGTTCTCTTTTTTGGAATTGCCTTTGGATGTACCTATAAGTTCATGTCCCTGAGGGACCACTCTTTTGATATATAAAATTGTCATCAAGGCGATGGGCATGTCTGTCACATCTGAGGAGCGCGTTGTAAAGGCCGTGGTCCTGCTCACACCACTACCAGGTTCTCCAACCTCAAATTCTGTCAGAAAAAAATGAAAGGCTTTTTTTTTTAATCTCCATCTCTCTGTTGGTTCTGAACTCAGAAAACGTGAACATTATTTGTAGCCCCTTGGAATAATTACTGATGACAGTTATTACATATAACCTCTGGATATTGGCATCTTAGCTCTATAAAAGTGTCATTGTTTTGTGACACAAAATCCATGTATGGATTCCTTGACCAGTTTTTGGTCAAGTGGATCTATGCAAAGAGACCTCAGAAGACCTTTCATCTCCACCATCGTGTGGAATCGTCCAGCTACGCCATAGGGGAAGCCGGGAAGATCACACGCTACGTCCTGCCATTTAAACACCCAGGCTTGGAAATGTCACAGGTCAATTTGCCGCCACATTGCCCTGGGGGAAATTATCCAGTTGCCTGGCACCTCAGAGGCACCAAGGAAGCTGGAGATGGTGGCTGACTCACAGGTCCAGAGAGGAGAGGACAGCTGACCGGCATTTGTCACCAGATTCCTCATGGTCTTATCCTTTCATCATAAAAATAATGAGAATCAAACCCTGAGACTAAGTGACCAAGGCACACAGTCCTTTATCAACAGAGCTGGTGTGATCAGGCCTCCCAGAAACTAAATGGAAGAGAAGGAAAAGAGGGGATACAACGGAAGAGGGTCCCAAACCTGGGCAAGGCATTGACGCTGCCCCAACGGCCGACCACCTGGTGGAGGCGTTACGAGTCGAGCCTTGCGCCGCGGCTGGGCTGCAGGCGCGGTTCCCACACTCGCCCTACTCCAGGCCTTTCCTAATTTTTCCCTTTGGACTTCATGTTTTGAAAGATTGTGTCTAACAAACAAACTGTACTTATTGAGTAATAACAAATACATTTCCCCACTTCTTATTCATCAAGATGTAGGGGTACGTGCATACGTGTGCATGTATATGTGTGCGTGTGTGTGTGTATGCATGTGTGCGTGTATGCGTGTGTGCGTGTGTGCGTGCGTGCGTGTGTGCATGTGTGTGTTACCGAAGTTGGGCAAGCTCACTCTGGGCTCCGTGATCTCCACAGCTGTGACTTGCCACTCCTGTCCAGCAGCTCCACAGATGCACGGTCACCGACAACCAGTCTCAGCCTCAGGCCCCCCTTGGACGCCTGCACAGTGACTTCATTCCAGGCAAAGCAAAGAAGCTAAGAGTTTAGCTAAGCTAAATTATCATGGGACAGAGTGGCAATGTTTGTCAGGCTCAGTGGCGCAGGCCTATAATGCCAGCACTCTAGGAGGCAGCGGCAAGATAATCACAAGTTTGAGTCCATTCGGGGAAGATTAGCAACTTAGGGAGAACTCATCTCAAAATCAAAAACTAAAATGGGCTGGAGATGTAGCATAAAGGCCCTAGGTTCTTCCTTCCCCACCCCACCCCACCCCCACCTGTACAAAAAAAAAAATTACACCTAGGCCAATCTGTGTCATTGCCCCAAGCTGTCTACCTCACCCTGCGGCCATCCCCTGTGGTGATGCCCTCCTCTGTGTGACTTGTTTCAGTCAATGGAAGAGTAGCAAACAGGAAAGAAGGCTGGCAAAGCACTCTCACTCTGGAGTTCCTCCCCCACCCACTGAATGTATAGTCCAGCCCATCAGCCGGGGACAGACACATTACCTGGGGGATCCCTGCTACCAGCCAGCCGCCAGGGCGGACATGAGCCCAGCCCAGATCATCTGGCCCAGCCGAAACCAGAGAATCATGAGCTAATAGGCAGCTGCTCTTTCAGGGCTAAGTGTGAGGTTTGCTTGTGGTTTGCTATACAATAGATAACTACATGTATTAGGCGTGTGGCTTATAAGCAAAGTCCTGTGATTTATTTTTTTATTATTAAAAAAGCAAAAGTCTTGCAGAAAAATCCACTATTTGCAAAGGGGCATTTTTTTTTTAATGGGAAGTATGTAAAGATCGAGAGCCGGCTTTGAGGAGAGTAACATGATTTTTACTGAGGTTCCAGTGCCCTGAATTCACAGCTGATCTCACCTGAATGATATTTGCCAGGCCTTCTTATGAGAACGCAACGCATGGGAACTAAGTCCTTAGAAACATTCGTGTATCTTTGCCTGAGGCCATTTCGTTATGGACATTTGTGAGGTGTGTCCATGCAGCATTGACCAGAGGGGGGTGCGCACACACACACACACACACAGCCTCCTGTGTCTGAATCTGAGAGTAAATGTGGTCAGTGCAACTTACAAGGAGTGACACCGCTCTGATGTGTCAGCTAGGGAGGACAGACCTTCGTTCGCAGCCCTTCAGAAAAAGTCTCACTCAACATACGTGACTCCTGGGTCTTCTCCACATGACCGTGGAAGGTAAACATTCTTAGAGTGGATTCAGGACTCTGAGGCAGCCGCAACAATACAACAAATCCCACAGGAGAGGACTTCCAGAACTGCCTCCAAAAGCAGCAAGAACAGCGCAGTAGGTGTGTTCAAAGCGAGTGGGAGTATTTTGAGGGGAGATTTGTGACAAGGGGATGCTTGCTGCACTAATTTTTAAAATTTAAACAACAACCACCTTATTTTTCAATCCCACCCCATAAAACTGAAACACAGAGAAGACGACGTGCCTGCCCCAGGTCCCACAGTCCTGAGCAGGGGCATTGCACTCTGGTGCGGGGTCTTCCTTGTGCCCTTACGTCTCCACTGCCCACTTTCTGATGGACTTACAGTTGGTGACGTTGGGTGAGATCACACGGAACATCTCTCCTACTCCTTCCTATGACTTTAACACTGAATAACAACAGCTACCAGTCAAGCAGCTGGATGCCAAGCATTTCTCTGACCATTTGTGCCTGTGAATTCATTTCATTTTCCCAAGAAGCACCTGGGTATTGTGGCGCACCCCTATATCCCAACATGGGAGGCTGAGGCAGGAGGATCGCAAGTTCAAGCCCAGCTTGGACAGATTAGCAATTTTCATTGTCTTCAAGTGAAAAATTTAAAAAGGGGTAGGGGTGTAGCTCAATCGTGAAGGCCCTGAATTCAATCCCCAATTTCAAACAATAATAATAGTTTTTATTTCTAGTGTTATTTTCACAACAAGCCTACTTAACATGCCAATTTTACTAATAAAGAAGTTGAGCCATATGGAGATGAAATGACATGACCAAGATCACAGAACAGCAGGTAAGTGACACAGCCAAAATTCAAGTCTGAGGAAGGTACCACCCAGATCGGTGCTCCTAAGCCAGGAAGCCACGCTGCGTGGTGACCCTGGTGCTGGCTGCTGCAAGAGAAGGGGTTACAGAAGACAAGACTTGGGTGTGGAGGCCAGGACTGGCTCTGGCACACCGGGACAAGGGGGGGCCCAGGCTGGGACAGAGACTGCACACCAGCCATCTCAGGCTGCACCGAGCCCACTCTGTCCGGCCCAAGCCTACCAAATTTGAAGTGAAGTTGACCTAACATTTTATAATCCAGAGGCATTATATTAAGGGCTCGATTCTTGACATTTAAAAAACAAATTCTGGAAATCAGTCCCCTTGGAGGTGAGAATGGCACTAGGCGTGACCCACTGGTGGCCACCGGGCCTGTCACCCTCTATCTCTGCCCCTCCACCCCAGCTCCCACCACTGGCCCCCGCTGCTTGACTCCTCCTGGTGCCTGGCCAGGTGTTGGATGACTCACAACAGCCGGGCTCCTCCACCTTTCCTGCACCTCTGAGTCACCTGGGGAGCTCTGGGCAGGACACACCTCAGCCCAGGGAGACCCAAGTCTCCAGGAGTAGGTCTCAGAATTGAGAAAGGCGTCCAGCTCCTCAAGGTGCAGGTAAGACCACAGCAAGGCCCAGAAGCATCAGGAGCCCAGAGTTAGAGCCAGTGGGTCAGCACGGGCCCACAGTCCTCATTTCTGACGGGCTCCAAGGGAAGACAGCCTGCATTTCCAAGGCCTGCACCCTAAGAAAAGGGCCCAAGAGGGAGCTCCTCATTAGCATGTGCCCCTCCCAGCCCAGCGGGCTGGCCTGGGCAGCTCTGGTCTCCTCAGAGTGATCAGTACATCCAGAGACCCAGAGAGGGCCATGAGCAGCCCCAGGTCACAGAGGTACACCTAGAGCAGGCAACAGGGCAACATGTCTGTGATTCCAGAACTCAGAGACACTGAGGCAAGCAGAGCCCAGGTTCTGGCCAGCCTCAAAATATTTTTTGTAATAATAATTAAAGGGCTAGGGATGTAGCTTAGCACAAAGGTCCTTGGTTCAATCTCCAGTGTCCGGAAGGGGAAGAAAGGAGGGAGGAGAGACCGGCTCCAGCTACTCCCTTCCCACTGCACAGTGCTGCCTTCCTGCCCCCCAACCCCCCCACACACACCACCACCACCTCACCCACCCGTGCGAATCACGGCACCTCCCGGCTCCCTCTGGGAGGTGATGCGACGGTGACGCTGCCTATGGCCAAGTCAGCCCTTGCAGAATCTGCTCTGGACAGGAGTGGGAGGCGGTCCTCTGTAGAAAGGGGTCCTGGGGGGGTGGGGGGCGGGGACCAGGCAGACTCCAGCTCAGCCTGGAGGAGCAGGGGCTAAAGGAGGGGGTGGGGGCCACGCCCACCAAAGGCCTTAGCTGGGGGCACCAGGCCAGCCTCCTTCCTGTCCCCCCTCCACGAGGACACGCCACAGTGCCTGAGTCACAGGCTTCTGAGCTCAGCCCCCGGTTGCCAGGCTAGGAGGGTGAGTCAGAGGGTGTGTAGCCAGTGAACTTCTCCCCTGGCCAAATATGGGCTCGGTTTTGCTCCTTCTTGCCATAGCCACTGCCAGAGGCCGAGAGCTGAGTCCGCCCCAGGTGACAGCGAGCTCCCAGTGGGAAGGGGGACAGCTCCGTGCTCCATTCTCCTTGCCCTCAGGGCAGGTGGGTGGTGGCACTAGGGTGGCATGGCTGGGTGGCTTCATGTTCCTGGTGCCATGCACGGTCTATGAAGCATGATGAGCTATTTAAGTTAATGGTCAAGTGGCATGTGTCTGTCTGTGTCTTTCTCCACCAGTGGGCTTTGAACTTATTCAAGAAATAACTTACACAGCACATGTTATCTACAGCCGAGTCTTCCCATTGCCATGAGTCCAAGGCCAGCCTGGATGACAGAGTGAGGTCAGGACTGGCCTGAGCTATAGAGGAAGACCCTGTCTCAAAAAAATAATAATAATAATTAAAGTCTTCTCATTAGCTAAGGATTCACAACAACCCTGTGGGTAAAATACTGTTATTATCCCCATTTGAAAGATGAGGAATCTGAGACCCAGAGCGGTTAGGGACTTTGTCTACACCATACAGCCAGAAAGTGGTCGAATCGATAACGCAACCTCAGCGCAGCCTCAAATTTGATGTTCTTGACAGTGCTTGATTAATGTCTCTGTCTTTAATGCCTAGCACAGTGCCCAGTACACAAAAGATATTGTGAACTGTTGGTTATTAACAAATAAATAGAAAAATTAATTCATTATACCATGTGTGTTTATGTGTGTTTCTCTCTCCTCCTCGAACTCCGGGCCTGCACACTGAGCTACATCCCTGGCCTGCTTTTATTTTTGATTTTGAGACAGGGTCTCAGTAAGTAGTTAAGTTGCTCAGGTTGGGCTCTAACTTGCGAAGATTCCTGCATTAGCCTCCCGAGTACTTAGATTACAGGCCTAGACCATGGGGTCCAGTGGACCCTGAACTTTTTAAAGGACTGACGATGCCAGTGCCTCTCAGAGTCCTGCGCCGCTAACACGTGGTGAGTGCCTGACGGAGAAGTCCCGAATCAGCCGTCCTCCTAACCCCCGGAGCTGTGCCTGTGTGTTGTCCTCCATGGCCTGCTCTTCCCACCAGACGGGCAGGTCAGCCCCGGGAGTAACTGCGGGCCTCCCAACCCCTCTCCTGCCCTCATCTCTCCTGGACCCCACAACCAAGCTGGAAATTTCTCTTCTGGCTCTCTCTTGTTTTTTTGTGAAACAGAGGATTGAACCTAGGGACTTGGATCTGAGTTACATCCCTAGATCATTTGGGTTTTTATTTTAAGAGAAAGTCCTGTCAAGTCATTAAGTTGCTTAGGTTGGGCTCAAACTTGCAATCCTCCTGCCTCAGCCTTCCAGAGTGCCAGAATTACAGACATGCGCTACCATGTTTTTGTTTTTGTTTTTACTTTTTTGCTATTATTTTTAATCATTGCAAAAAAATTGCAGATTCAGTCCCTAGGAAGCAACCAGACCACAGATCCAGCGGCAGAAACTCTATTCAGAGTTGAAAGTTCCCTATTCTCACCCCATCCTCTCCCCAACCACATGTTTCAAAGGAAAGAAAAAAGTATACCCATCAACGCTACACACACCTGCAGCCCACGTGCTAACTCCGGTCTGGGTGAAGATACAAGGTCTGCAAAGCACAGGTACCCGGGTGAGAGAGACCCCAGTATAGTGGTGAGGATGAAACAAGATCACCCATGCAAGACCCCCATGCAGTTCCTGGCACACAGCAAATACACAGTGCATGGAACCACGTTGTTAATGTGTAGAATCAGCTCCAAATCGTGAAATGTTCATCATGGCTCTCTTTAATCCACAGCAGTATTAATCTAATTTTTCATCACCACAGCATAAACAAACAAAGAGCAGATTGCCCTAAGTCAACTACTGAGGACATCTCTACAGGCCGAGTGCGGCCCCGCCCACTGCTCATCACGCCTTCTCAACTCACCGCCACTCTACATCTTTCCCGCGCCGTGTGAAGAAAGGAACAGGGCTCGTTCCCTGTAGAGTTTTGATATTTTCAGCACAATGAATTGTGGTGTCTTTCCCAACACCTGTAATTATTTGAAAGCCAGTGTGATTATTCTCTACGAAACTTGCCAACAGCTTCTCCAGGAATCCGAATGAGAAACTTTCTCACCACAGATGCTGCTCGGATGGGCATCTGGGAACAACACAGGGACAGGATACAGTAAGATCCTGAGCCTGGCTTCATAGTCAAAGCTGAAGAAACGCGTATCCTTTTTTTTCCCCAAAATCTATTCTTTATATTCGTATGCATTCTCACCTGAGGTATTGGTGCGTACACATACGGCATCTTGATGGTTCTTCCTTCCCATCCCCTTCCCCTCCTCGCCCCCACGTCTCCTTTCCCTCTCCACAGAATCTTGCTGTTTGTTGGCTCTTGTACTCCTTTATACTTTCGTTTTCTCATGTTACAGACGCCACGCTGTGTCTAACCTTCTGTGTCTGATATCTTTTGCTAAACACGATGGTCTCAAGGTGCATCTGTTTTCCTACAAATGCCTCAAATTTATCTTTCGTTATGGCAGAGTAGTGCTCCATCGTGTGTATGTATACCACATCTTCTTTATACGCTCACTGAAATGGGATCCCGGATTATTAAGATTGTGCCTTAACGGTACCAAAAGTTCAAGGCCAGTTCTCAAGGAGAAAGAGACTAATAGCAGCCTTTTGAAGGCTGGCGGTCAATGATAGCATTCTGCCCCTCAGTTTGAACCCACAGGCAGAAAAAGTGAGTGATGGGAAACTGAACTTTCCACTAGGGGAATAAAAACTCTAAAAAAGACAGGAAAAATGAGAAAAATAATATATAGTTAGTACAGATGTACAGTGAGACCACTAGAGGAAAAGTACCACCTCCTCAGCCAAAATAAGCTAAAACAAAGAGAAATCATTTAAAAAAAAATAGTTTAACATGCGCAAGGTTCTGGGTTCACTCTCCAGCATGGGGAAAAATTAATCACTAGTTTAAAACAGAAGTCAACAAAGGATAAGCCACTGACCAAATCTGGCCAGCTACCTGGTTTTGTTAATAAAGTTTTATTGTTCCAGAGCCAGGCTCCTTCGTATCCATATTGCCTGTGGTCCTTCTGCACTGCGAGGATGGAGGTAGGACCTGATGCACCACAAAGCCGAAAATATTGACAATCTAGCACTTTCTGGAAAAAAAAAATTCCTGTTCCTGATTTGACATCTGAATCTATGTAACAGAAAACTAGAGAATATCTAGGAGTTTGAGATTGGAGTGAACACTGAAAGAAAAAACTGTTTGTTCATTCCACAAATGTTCAGTGAGAACTTAACCATGTACAGGGATGGTCTAGACATACCAAACAATCATACATTTAGGTGGTTTGTGTTTTGTTTTGTTTTCGGTACTGGGGATTGAACCGAGGGCCTTCACACTAAACTACATCCCCAGCCTAATTTTTTTTTCTTTTTGGTCATGAGACAGGGCCTCACTAAGTTGCTACGTACTCAGATAGGGTTCCAATTTGCAAGTCCTTCTGCCTCAGCTTCCCACAGAGCTGGGATTCCAGACCTGCACCTCCAGGCCTGGATTATTTAGTTTTTTTGCTTTTTAAATAACAAAAATCTCTGGCCTCATGAAGGCTTACAGCCTTCAAAAGCTTTTCTCCAGGTTCTTTGCTGCTGGCAATTTGCTTGAACTTTTTGTAATGTCTAGACTGAGGTCTTCACGGGCGGAACATGATAAAAGTCAACGATCCAGAAAGTAAAATCTTTGAAAGAACAGTGAAGAGTGAGGCATTCGGGTAGTATCAGTGTTTCCTGGGATCAGGCAGAAGCATACAATGAGCCAGCCAAGGATGCAATGAAAGGTACCAAAAGTTCAAGGTCAATTCTCTCTTTGTCCACCCGCTCCAAAGAAATCCAGAAGACCTCCCAGCCCGGCACAAACAAAGACAGGCTGCAATGTCTCCTCCAGGTCGGGGAAACTGGAGCCAGTTGGCACACAAGCACAAAAACTGTTCCACAGCCTGGCGTGGATTTGAATAAACTTCTTGGCCTGATCTAGCACAGCGCTGCTAGCAGGAGCAGGAAGTTGAATGGATTTGCACAGCGCTGACTGAGAGCAAGCTAAGTATTTCATGCACTCGTAGTTACACCCAGGTTGGGAGTCAGCCATGAGTTTCAGTTTGTGAGAAAAAAAGAATATATATATATATATATATATATATATATATATATTCCAAAGAGCTTTCAATTCTGTCATTGTATGATTTTTCATAACATTTCTATGCAGAGCAAAGATGCAGCCTTCAGGACGCTGCACTGCACGGCCCAGTGAAAGTGGCTTGGACAAGGCATGGGGCGTGTTGTTCCTGTGGGTGTGATGCCCTTGGAACCAGAAAAGGTATGAAGTGATTCTTAAAAGATCAAGGATCTGGTCAACCGGGAAGAGAACTGTGTTTAATTGCCAAATTTGAGTTTATCTTGTATACATCAAATTTTAAGTATTTAAGGAGTCCTTTTCAGGAGGTTTGAAGATGAAGCTGTGTATAATCATACCCCCTTTTTCTTTTTTATAATTTATCACCTAAGTAAAACAAAAATATGAAAAATAGGACAGAGTAGAAAACTCAGGCCAAAAAATAAACAAATAAGTACTGATGGTTGTGTGGGTAGGAAATCACTCTTTCAAACGAATATTTTTTAAATGACAGAAGAAAAAAGTGAAAGTATAGATAATTTCTTTACTACAAAGTTTATTTTTCTTTCAAAAAAACAGTCTGTTATATTTATTAGTAAGGAATGGATTCTTAGTTACATAATTTAAATCTACATGTAGTGAAGACTTGCAAAGACATATCATCAAATTTGTAAAATTTAAAGTTTTATAAGTGAACACGAAAGTTTTTTAAATATCACGGATTTGGACCTGGTAGAAGGCTTGTAATCACAGCATTCTGGGAGGCTGAGGTGAGAGGCTCGCAAGTTCTAGCCCAGCCTAGACAACTTAGCAACTTGGTAAGACTTTGTCTCAAAATTTTAAAAAATAATCTAAAAAGGAACAGGGATTTGGAGATGTATCTCAGCGCAAAGGACCAAAGTTCAACTCCCAGTACCACAAAAGAAAGAAACAAAACATGGATACAAAAAAATGTAAGATTTAACATATATACAAATACATGGACACATACAAAACAAATTATTAAGTAAAACAACAGGCATATGTGTCCCAGGATATAAACGGGCATGTGAAGTCCTCGTGGTCCTATGACTCCATGGTCATGAGAGTTACACAAAGTGTCACTGCCGCGGCAACAGCTCCGTGTGCCCGGCCTGGTGTCTTCCCAGGAAGGCTGATGCCCCTCAGGCCCGTGGCTCGGATTCTGGCCGCTGTGGGGCAAGCAGGAAGGCTCTTTCTGATCCTGCAGCACCTCAGCACAGTGCAGCACACCAGCCTGCCGTGGCTGTTCGGAATGGCTTGGTAACAAAGCGACAGACCTTGAAAGAAAAGGCCAGTGGTGTGCAAGAAGCTGGCCCTGCAAGGTGAGAGGCGATGGGGCTGCTTTTAGCCTCCCCTGGAAGGATTACCTGCCAGGACGGGTACGCAATCTTGCTGGCATCCCAAAGCTGAACTAACTCCATGGTGTCTTCTTTTCTTTCCTTTATACTTCCTTTTTTTGAGTGTGGTATCGCGGACTGAGCCCCAAGTTCTCACTCAATTGTTAACCACTCGGTGTTGGAACTTAGGATTCTACGTCAGCCTCCCAGAATGCTGGAATTACAGGCCTGTGTCCCTGGGCCCAGCTCAAACGCCCCATTTGAAGGCGTGCTAGCCTAACCACAAGTGGACAGTGTTCCCAGTGGTGACATGACGGAAATTATCATATTGTTTTTATTAACATACTCCTGCTTACTTGAAGGCGTTTTAAAACCGCATTGGAAAGCTACTGCTCTAAATTCTCCCACAGAAACCCCTTACTTGTTAAATCAAAGTCCCTCCTGTGAAGATGTGTAACAAGATTAAGGAATCTGGGTCCCCCAGGCACAATCAATCTAGGGCCGCCTGTGCTATGCACAAGGGCTCACTACAAAACCTACTTTACAGGTGACGAAACCGAAGCTGGAGAAGGCTACGTCACTGCTCCTTGGGTGTCCCAAGTCACCCTCAGGGCCCGGCGTCTGGAAGAATCTCTGTCACCAGGAGAGCAGAGATCTGTATGAGGAGTTGTTCGTTTACACAAAGGCAGTCGGCTGCTGAGTGGGTTTGAATCTGTGTGTGACCAGCATGTTTGCGGGCCTCAGAGTTCTAGGGAACCCAGGATAACAGCGGGCTGTATTGTCCCCACGCCAAGAGAGAGCTACCTGCTCAGCCACCTGCTTATCTCCTCCTCTGCCTGGAGGCCGTTCCTGCTGCGGGCAACCACCCCTACCACCCGCTGCTCTTTCCGGCTTCATCTTTTGCCTGGAACTCTCATCCTTCCTCTGCCACCCCCCCCATTCCCTTGCTCCTGCACCCCAGGAGTGGGGACATCCTCCTCCTATCCTGGCCTCCCTCCTCTTCTCCTTTCGTCATATTTCAGTCCTGACGGCTGGATCTACAGCCTTCGCACCAAGGTACATCCCAGCCCATTTTTATTTCCAATTTTGAGACAAAAGTTGCTGTGCTCCCCAGGCTGGGCTGGAACTTGTGGCCCCTCCTTTCTTTCTCAGCCTCCTAGAGGACTGGGACCACAGGAGTGTGCCACCACGCCTGGATGGGCCTCTTTTTATGTTCATGTGCAAATCCATGCGTCCCCCAGTCATACTGAATACATCATCTGTCTATGAACCACACGTGATGTGGTACAGCAACCAGTGACCCAAGACGTAAGCTCTAGCCAGGCCCGTGGTATCCGCCTGGAATCCCAGCCCTCCGGGAGGCTGAGGCAGGAGGATCAGAAGGTGGAGCCCAGCCTGGGAGCCTGGCAACCTAGGGAGACCCTGTCTAAAATCAAAAATAAAAGGCAAGGATGTAGTTCAGTGTGAAGGCCCTGGGCTCCATCCCTGGTACCACACACAAACACATGCATACACACATGCATGTATATACATGCACACATGCAAATGAAGATGTAAACATGCATGCACAAGACTCACACATGCACATGAATACATGCAGACTGATGTGCGCACACATGTGCACACACATGCACACATGCTGCACATGCACAGATGTATGCACACACGTGCATGCAGGCTCGAACATGCATACACACATGCACACAGAGACTCACCTGCATACGTGCACACACATACACACATGCATTCACATGCATACACACAAGCACACATGCACATGTATGCATGCACACACGCACACTCAAACATGCATGCACACACACACACAAGCTCAGGCTCTGAGCCTCATCCGTCTGCCTTCCCATCTCCACTCTGCCTGGTACTTGCTTTGTGACCCTGAACAAGTGGCTTTATCTCTCTGGGCCCCATTTCTACCTTTGTCAAATCAAAAAAATAATATTTTTTGTTTGATGACCAAAAAAACACTTAAAATGTGCCCATCCCACAGCAAGCATTCAAATCTAATATTGCAGTCGTCAGTTGCTTCCTGGTGCCCCGCCGGCCCTTCAGCAGCTGTGACGGCAGATCGCGCAGCCTGGCATCAGCACACAGTAAATATTTGCAAGAGGAACGAATGAGCCACGCGGCCCCAGCTGCCGCGGAAGAGCCCGCCCGCGCCCGGGCCCCACGCTCGCAGGGCCGGTGGCTGGGTTTATTTGCTCAGGAAAGATATTCCTGAGGCAGAGGAGACCTGTCCGTGCCGTTCCCAGGCTGCACCGTCCCACCAAGCGCAGCTGCTCAGCCCACTGGGGCTGGCAATTCCAGGTGCCACGGCACACCTGGGACGACTCCTGGGCTGACGTGGGCCTTGACCTATTCTCGTGGACCTGAAGCCCCCGAAAGGCCTCGGGAGCTCCAGCTTAGCCACGACCCTCAGGAGCTGCTCCTGGACAGCCAGCCCTTCCTCATTTCGTCTGGGCCTTGATGCTCAAAAACCATTCCCTTTCCAGACTACTCACTCCTGAGTAAAACCCATTTCTCACCCAGAATGGTGGTGCACACCTGGAATCCCAGCCCTTGGGGAGGCTGAGGCAGGAGGATCACAAGTTCTAACCCATCCTGAGTAACCTAGAAACTTAGGAAGACCCTGTGTTAAAATAAATAAGCATTAAAATACATTTTTTAAAAAGGCTGTGGATATAGCTCAGGGTGGAGGCTCTGGCTGGGTTCAATGTCCAGCACAGATGAAAGACAGACAGAAGGAAAGAAAGAAAGAGAGACAGGCAGAGAGAGAGAGAGAGAGAGAGAAAGAGAGAGAGAGAGACCACTGACCATTTCTTTCCTCCCTGAACTCACAGGGCCCTTTACCTCACCTCTCGGAGGCACAGTTTGATCATCCCTAAAGCAGCGCCTACTTCAAAGCGAGGCCATAAAGAGCAGGTGAATCAGCCAGGTGCTTCTCCTCACAGGCACTTTCTTACTACGCTCAGATTCCAGAGGTTTCCTGAAGCCAGGGACCCGCCACCTCGTCCCTACACCAACCTGTTCTTAGCAAAGACCCTGATTCATCAGCACGTGCGTTTGCACAATAGAACAATAAATCAAACCCCAACCAACAAATAAGTCACGGCAATGTAGCAATACTCTACAGTGAGAATGCAGAGGAGTTCTCTTTAGAAGAGTTTCTTCTTTCTCTTCCTCCTCTTTTCTTTTTTTATTGCTTTCACACCAGAAGCCGCTGAACCAAATTAACTATGTCTTCCCTGGGAAGTGAATGCACAACACATGGCGCGTTCACGTTTCCAACCTCAAGCCAGAGAACTCGGGCTCCGGTGCACAAACACACGCCTATGTCCTCACACCCTGGGAGTGATTTTCAGAAAGGAGTGGGTGTTCATCCATCTCCCCCGCGTGCAACGTGGGCAATACCTGCAATCTGCAGGTCTCTTTCCTCCTCTTACCCCATCCTGAGCCCTTCCCACCCTGACATCCACACACCAACACCTGTACCAGACATCCCCAAACTAAGCGATCGGCGCCTACTCCTCCCAACAAACAAAATCCTTGCTTCCCTCTAGCAAAGGGAAACCTAGAAAATTCACAGTAAGGAGGTGTGGGGTGGGGGGTCTCTCCCTGATCTCATGTGTTTGGTACTGGAGATGGGGTCCAGAGCCTTCACGCTGAGCTCCATCCTCAGCCCTTTTTAAAAAACTTTTTTAATTGAGTCAGGGTCCCACAAAGTTGCTAGGTTGCCCGGACTGGGCTCAAGCTTGTCACTTGTCCCGCCTCGGCCTCCCACACTGCTGGGCTCCTACGCCTGTGCCACCAGGCCCGCTCTGTCTGGTTTCGTACAGGTCCTAGGCACACAGAAACCTACTTTGGAGCCTCTGATATCCGCGAAGCCTGTCACTCTCACTGAATGAAGTCCCCACCCTTTGTCTCCCGGCCCGCGCCCTTAGCCATGGAGTACAAACCCAGACTCTGCAAGATGGTGCGGGCCAGGAGTTGCCCCATCGTCCTTATCAGACCGACATGCCTGCCTGATCCAAGCTGTCCTGTGTGCAGTCAAGGGCGAGGCTCAGCCCAGGTGGTTGCAACTCAACTCAGTGAGGTGAACTGACTTGCCTAGAAGCTGAGACAGCCAAGACCAGGCCACCCAGGGAAGGCCAAGCCAGGCCAGGAGGCAGAGGAGAGACCATAGAGACTGGCTGCAGAAGATCTGTGGCTAGCAGCAGGTGGGGACCTCAGCCCAAGACGCCAGCAATTGTAAAGTGCACCATTATTTTGTGAAACTCCAAGAAAGAAAGAAAAAAATGTCGCCTATTAAATTATAAGTGGATCTTGATTACTTAGATGCAGATGTTTTGCTTACTGGAGGATTGTTAGGCTGTGGAGAGTGGATTCTTAGTCTCCTGCATGCATGAAAAGGAGAAATAGAAGGAAAATTGTTTAAAGTGTTTCTGAAACCTGGACCCCTTCATAATTCAACCCCTTTGATTCAGTGTGTGTGTGTGTGTGTGTGTGTGTGTGTGTGTGTGTGTCTGTGTGTGTCTGTGTGTGTGTGTCTGTGTGTGTGTGTCTGTGTGTGTGTGTGTGTGTGTGTGTGTTACTCAGGATTGAACTCAGGTCCTTTGCGCTGAGCTACATCTCAGCCCATTTTTATTTTTATTTTGAGATAGGGTCCTGCCAAGTCACTAAGTTGCCCAAGCTGAATTTGAAGTATGATCCTCCCGCCTCCACTTCCCAGTGTGCTGGGGTTACAGGGGTGCCCCTCTGCTCCTGGCTCAGATCCCTCCTGACTCAGAGTTGTCTGTGGACATGGCTTCCCCCGTGTTCTCCCCTGTACCATCTGGTGCCCAGCGACAGCCACAGCTTGGCTGCTGCCTTCCCCCAGAGCACCACGCTGCTCTGAGCGTTTCTTCAAGCACTGATGTCATTGTGCAAGACTGAGGTCGAACCCTGACAGCTGCAACCCTAGTGCCTCCTTCCCACAGGTGACTGCCAGGTGCATCCCACTGTCGGAGATGATAGAAAGAAAAAGAATGTGCTTCTAGCTTCAAAAATGATGGAACAATGATGATAGCGAGTAGCCACCAGACAACGGAAATGTTCTAGGAGCTGGGCTAAGTGTGCACAGTGGCATCTTCCCTCATCCTACAAGCCTCACACAGACCCACATTCCCGCTACCCTTGCCTCCTATGGTGCCTACTGTGTGCCAGACGCTGCTGGCATGCCCAGCCTACTTAGACCCCAGAAGCCCCTAAGGTTGATAGTGCTGTTAGCCCAGCTCTAGATGAAGATAATTAGAATAGCTCAAGGTGCAAGATTATTAAAGTAAATTTAAAAACTGAGGTTTTAATTTGGAAGTTCAGTTCTAGCCAGGCATGGTGACATGTGCCTATACTCTGGGCAGGAAGATCACAAGTTCAAGCCCAGTCTGTGCAATTTAGTGACTTGGAAAGCCTCTATCTCAAAATAAATAATAATAATGTCAATGGTGGTACACATCTGTAATCTCAGCACTCGGGAGGATGAGGCAGGAGGATTGCTGTGGGTTCAAGGCCAATGTTGGCTACATAGTGAGTAGGGTCAGCCTGGACTACAGAGTGAGACTCTATCTCAAAAAATAAATATGTAAAGAAAAGCATAAAAGAATTTTTTAAAATCTGGGAGTGTAGCTCAGTGCTAAAGCCCTGGGTTCAATCCAAAAAAAATAAAAACAGTCCAGTTCTAGAGTTTATGCTTGCCTCATTTATGGGTTGCCAATGAGCCCATTCTACGGATAAGGGATCTGAGGTCCACAAGATGCCTTGCCCAAACATGTGCAGTGCAAGGGCCAAGGTTCAAAGCCATAACATCTGTCTTGAAAGCACATTGGTCACAATCTTGCCAACTTATACAAAGGAGACAAAAGATATTTAGGCATCATTGTGTAAATGAGAATCCCATGTGGCGTCCTCTTATGAACAAAATTAACTTGCTTTCTATCGAAGGGGCAGATAGTGCAGTTTCCTTGTGACGGCCATTCAAAGGTCTCGCTCATCTGTTTGCTTATTTTCAGAATATTTTCACAATACATGAAGCCCTGAGCTAGGTCTGTAGCAAGAACAACAGAATCAACACATTTGACTTTAAATGTGACCCTGGAGGGCGAATGCTACTGACAGCCCAAACCGCCTGGAACCTCTCTGGCCACCAAGGAGGACGACTCAAGAAGCAGAGGTGCAGAGAGCCAGGAAGAGCTGGCGGGTAGGCCACTTGCTAGACGGCCAAGGAATCTTGACCAAGAGTGAGGATGGAGTCATTCAAAATTAGTGTGTTGGCATGTTCACCGGGCAACTCCCTCCACATCCCTCAGTGTTCAGCAAGCCCCCGCGGGACGCTTTTCAGGAATGTGGGAAGGGAGGTTGAATTCCCACCCACATGAGCATCAGAGGCATGGATATCCACAGGCGAGAAGAACTAAGGGAGTGTGGAGGACCCAGGAAGCCCGTTCCACAGGCGTAGCGGCTGGGACTTGCTGCCTGCCAGCCCTCGCAATGCTGCAGTCTTGAGCTCCAAGAAGAAGCCCTGATTGTTTGGCTCATTGGTACAGTCCCAGGGTCTTGAATGATGCCAGACACATAACATGTGCTCAGGAAACATTTTTTGATTGAACAACTTGCTAAATGAACTCAGCAGCCCTTTCAGAATCTCTCCCATATGTGTTTCTCCCTTAACATTCCCAGATTCACACTCACTGTCTAGCACACAATAAGTGCTCAGTAAAAACCTCTGACTTACAAAACTCTTTCTCCGCCTGCAATCCACTGTTTTGTTGACCTTTGGGTGTTTTTTTGAGTAAAAACGAACTGCCTTGGGCCACATATAAAATCTATAATAAAGTTCATACATAATTACTGAAACTTTAAATTTTTCCATTATAATTTTTTTAATCAAGAGCAAAAAACAGCAAACTGTAAGTTGGACACACCTAGTGTGTAAGTAATCTAAGTAAGCTCCTTGAAGTGACCTCGAGTCAATTTATGGATCAAAGAGAACCGGGACAAGGAAGCCCTTGGATAGATAGGCCAACGCTGTCTTTAAAAGAAGTTCATAACTGGACCCGATGGTACAGGCCTGTAATCCCAGCACTCTGGGAGGCTGGGGCAGGAAGACCACAAGTTTGAGCCCTAGTGAGATCCTATCTTAAAATAAACAATAAAAACTGGGCTAAGGATGTGGTTCAGTATGAAGGCCCAGGGCTGGATCCCCGACACCATCACATCCCACCCCACACCTGCCACACACAGGAGTTCAGTGCTTCTTCTGGCCAGAGCATTGTCCGGGGGGACCCAGAATGGTCTCTACCGAGCTTGCCCATACCTTCTCCACTCACCCCTGCAATGAGCCAAGGCAGCTAGGACCCAGCCCAGGCCAAGCTCGCCTTACGCCACTCAGCTGAGCCTCTGCTGGGCATTCAGACTGAGCTCCCTGCACCTACCTTTCATCTCCCCTTAGCAGCGACATCTCCTTTCCATACACCGAGCCCAAGCCTGTGTCCCTCTGCTGTAGCCACTGCCAGCTCCCTTTCTGTCCCAGATCTCTCTGGTCACTGGGCTGAGAAATGGTCAGTGTCCTCCTAACTTCTTCATGAGTTCTACCCTTTCCCTTCCCACTGTCTCATCTACACCCCAACCCCACCCAGCTTTAACTGAGGCCTGGATCTGCCTCAATTCAAAACCCATGGCCATTAGGCTGTATGAACCAACACGCTGTCCCCTGCCCATTAAACCATGCAGGGATTTATCGGATGTATATCTGCAGCGCTGCCGCAGGGCACTGCATTACCAGAATCTCACAATGCAGCATTTCCTCCAGCACCTATCAGGGGCCTCATTGAATCCTCATCCTATCTACAGGGTTGACAAGGACACAGAGGCTCTGACAGTGACATATAAAGAAATGACCCTACGGGGAATGAATGACAAAGGGCTTCGGATCCCAGTCCCCAGCTTTCTGGTGCTATGTGCTAGGCACACACGCACTGACACCATTACATCATGAGTTCAGGATAAAAGGCACCTGCTCTGCCTCCCCTGGGCCTGACAGCATTGAATGTTGGGAAGTTCTACCAGGTGTCTAATCTAAATTCCTTCAGCTGCAACTCAGGCCCATTCCCACCTCCCCACCCCCACCCCCATCCACAGATAAGGATGAAAACAACAGTTGCTGATGAGATGCCAATCTTCAGTTGCCTCACAGGCCCAGAGATAAGCCCCGGAACAGGCTTCCTATCTCCCCAGGAGCTGGCTCCGCCCAGGCGCCTCACTGTTCAGCCCTGCCCAGAGCCAGCAGGGCCAATAGCTGCAGGGGACTCTGAGGGGGGAGGACAGACCAAAAAGGCCACAAGCTGGCAGCTTCTCTCAGTGCTCACTTCTCAGGAGGTGGCAACAGGTGACACTTTGTGGGAAGGTGTGTTGCCTCACCTGAGAGCAGTCCTGATGAGGAAATGGTAATGGCACCTGCAGGACCCACGTTGGCCCCAAAGTGCCCGAGGGTCCCACCAATTAGAAGCCACCAAAAGGTCTCTTTCAATGGCTTAGCAACAAAGACATGCACAACTTGTGGATACCTAGGCCTGGGTCCCTGGCACGTAGGCCAGGCTCAGGAAGTGTTTGATGGCTGAAGGATGGAAGAAAAGGATGAATGCAAGAGAGAGTTCGCCCCAATCAAATAGGCCAACGGGGTGCGTGACTTAGTATGGACGAAGTGATAAACACAGAACTGATGGCTGAATGACTGAGATTTGCGGCCACAATGGAGCAGGAATCTGAATGCAGAAATGAGTGAGTCAGTTCAGCGAGTACGTGAATGGTGGGTGGGTGGAAGGTGGAGCAAACAAGGATGGAGAGACAGACAGACGGATAGGGTACATGATGAGTAACTCTGTGACTTCTCAGAGGAAGACTAGGACAGTAAATGAGGGACTCTGAGCCTAAAACCGAGGTCTGTTTTGGTCCCATCATCAAAGTGGGTGGCCTACACACAGTAAGGATTCGCACGTGTTTGTGGATCCGAGAGAAGATGGGTACATCACAGCCTCCTGATTACAACATGTGATACTAAATATCTTCATCTGATGAAGGATCTTTAGATTAGGCAAGCTGGTTTTAAACCCCGGCTCTGAATCTCTGAAGATGTGTGGGCCAGCAAAAGACAGCTGGGGACATTCACACTGTGCGCACTCCAGTGGGGAGTAAAGAAGGGGGATAGAGAGCACCTGCAAGCAGCTGGCCCATCGAAGGCACTTGACGAATGACCACTTTCTCTCTTTCTCTCCCAAATGTGTCTTCTTCCTCATTTACCCCAAGCCCAACACCAGCTCCGGTGCCCTTTGAAGTCGTACCCTTTCGTGAGCTCACAGTCTGGGGAATAGAAACACATGGAAACAACACAACGAGGAAGTCGAATGATGAAAGTGGTCCGCTATACGAAATTGCAACAGTTCACCCGCCCTTGCACTAAAACAGCAGCAACTTCGTGTTTCATCTACCACTGAAAATAGAAGTAATGCACGTGGGAGCACAAAAAAAAAAAAAAGGAAGAAATGATTCACCCTAGGGAAAGTCAAAGAAACAGAGAAAAAAGCGGTAGAACTTAAATGTTCTCATCCATGGAGGAACCTGGCGACAGTCAAGTATCAATTCACCATGTTAAAGCTCGGAAGGCTACTGGAAAGCCCAGATCATTTCTTGGAAGACTGAAGAACTTAGCTCAGAAAAGAGAAGAAAACAGGGCAGCTCATGTAACCGGAACCACCGCCAAAGCCTGCCCTGCATTTAGCTCACTGCCTAAGCCTTTTGGTAGCCTGCAGACATCTGCCTAGACCCCAGCTACCCCTGTGCCCGCTGCCGTGGGAAAAAAAAAATGAATGTGGTTGCCACCAATACCATCAAAGAGGACATGTCACCTCCCTTCTTCTCTGTGGCACTAGCTTCAAATTCACAGCCTGGATGTCTTAGTTACTTTTTGTTTCTGGAATGCAACACCCAACACCCACACCTTAAGGCTTATTTTTAGCTCACAGTTTCAGGATATCTCAGGCCATTCATGGTCATCTGGCAATGGTGGTAGAGTCTGGCAGAGGGCCTAGTGGGAGGAAAGCAGTTTGTCTCACGGTGGTCAAGAAACCAAGGGCCAGAGGAAGCTAGCGTGTATTCTTCCAGGTCATGTCCCACTGATCCACTCCTTCCCGAGTGAAAGCCTCAGTGATCCACTCCTCCCAACTAGCCCTACTCTTAACAGCACAGGGAATCAATAGATTAACTCCCATGATCAAATCACTTTGCAAACAAGAGACTTTGGGGGGCATTCTAGATCCAAACCGTAACACTGAGGAAGTTATCTAATGGTCAAGGGTAGGACAAACATCATCACAGAAGGCTATCTAATGAGTAGCTGGCCTTTCCTGCTGCCGTAGCAGGAAAAGGCCCTGCCTCTGCTACTTTCAAAAGGTCAAGAGGTTTCTGAAACACAGCAAGGACATTCCAACACCAAGCAGCTGCAGCGTTCTGTAGGTGAGCAAAATGTTACAATAAGTAAGCAAAAAGCAGCATATTCTAGTTGAAAGGTTCACGTGGCCTGAGAACACAAGGGTATAACTTAACCGGTGACAGTGGATACTGAAACGGTAGTTGGGAACTGGTAAGTAGATCTTTAAACATTTTATGATAATGGTAGCCGGGCTTCATCGAGGGGCTAAGAGGAGCCACTGGAGTGTGAGGGGAAGATGCCACGACCGGACTGACCTGCTAAGAGTCAGGGCGGAGTCCTAGAAGAGGGTAGTAGAGGATAGAGGAGCCAAGAAGTTTGCAACTGAGCTGGTCCCCAGCATCAAAAAGGTTGGGAAGCACTATTCTAGGGAACATCTGAGGAGCAGCAAGCCAAGTGAGGTCCCCAGGACATCCAGGCACAACAGGGCCCAGGAATGCCAGCACGTGCAGGATACCATTTCGGCCATGAGAACTCTGTACCACCTACTTCCCCCAGATTGTGTTTCTTCTTTGCCCCTTGCCATTGTGTTCTTGCTGTCACTATTTTAACTTAGTACAGGACCGAAATCCAAGACCTTCCTGATAAACAGCTTTCTATAAAGATTTGGAGTTGAAGGGATTACGGGCACAACAGGCAATAGCCTTCTCAAGTTCCTGAGCTCTCCCCCACTGCGAGCCCCTCCTAGCAGCCTCCTCCTGCCTTGGATCCCAGCTCCAGTTGCCTTTCTCTGCCCCTCCCCTGCCCCGAAGGTGGGGCTCCCAGGTTTGGGTTCTGGGGTGCAAAGACACAGGAAGAGCTGGAGGTTCCCAAGAAGGCAATGATGGCTGGAGGAGGAAGAGGGAAGTGGGAACAGGGAGAAAAGAACTTCAGATGGGATTCCTGCACTTTTCTATCAGAGGCCCCAGACTCCAGGCCAGGGACTAGGCCTCACAGCAAAAGAGCAGTGGGCCAGTGGAGAAAGCCCTATTTACAGCTGTCCCCCATCGCTAACATCACCATCTGAGCTCCACCTCCTGGTAGATCACCACCAGCAGCAGCAGCAGCGGTAAATTAGGAAAAGTGCACCGCCAGGCTGACATGATCACAGGTGTCCTCCCTCATGGTGATCTGCTTTGTACCAACCAGGGTGCACGGCACCCACCCACCCCATCCCATCTCCTTGGACAGATGTCTTTCTTCCGTGTTCAAACTGCACCACCAGGCATGGACTCCTGCAGGCAGGTGTGTGATAATGGAGCAACATGAGGAGGAAATGTTCACCTTAAGGACTGACTTTTCAGTCCCAGCCTGAGCCCCATCCCTGTCACATCTTTCCTTTGGAATCTGACAGATCTGGATTCACATGCGAGGCTGGTCATTTCCCGCACGATCTTAGTGAACCCACGTGTCCTCCCTGAACCTGTTTCCTCATCTGTAACGAGACGCTCACATCCCGGATTGTGGAGGGGTGCTGTCAGGATTCAAGGAAAGAAAGAACATAGCATGCCTGGCACAGTGCCTTGCCCATTATATAAAACAAGCATAATGATATAATTCTACTCTCACTCTCCTGCTCGTTCCCAGTGGAGGCCCAGATACACCAGGAACTGGGATAAAGTCAGCAACTATCCACGGGGAAACACTGCCCATGATCCTCCTCACAGTGCCTCCCGCCATATTGGCAGAAAACAGAGCTGTCTTCAGCAATGCCTATCTGTTCTCTCTAGAACCAGGCTTGGGCTGTCTGCAGATGAGGCAACAGGCTGTGGTCTGGACCCTGATTGTGTCCCACAGTGGCTCACGTTGACCCCTGGCATGACATTGTGAAGAGACGGAACCTTTTAGAAGACAGAGCTAGGGGAAGGGGAGTAGGTCAGTGGGGCTGCTGCCCTTGGAAGGGATTAATGGAGTTCTCACGAAACTCCTCTTAGCTCTCCCAAGACTGACTTGTTATATAAATTAAGGCCACCTCACATGTTCACATGCTTGCGTCTTTTGCACATGGCCATTTTCCCTTTCTAACATGTTGCAAAGCAGCCAACCTGATATTGGACTTTCAGCCTCCAAAAGTCTGAGCTAAGAAAACTTCTTTTCTTCATAAAGAATCGAGTTTTGAATATTTGTTATAGCAAGAGAAAACAGATTAATATATAAGCTTTCAGGCCAATCCTCTTACATCAAAGAGCTAGGTGTTGAGAGGTGATTTCCTGAAGGCCTTTTTTTTTTTTAATAGCAAACAGGCTACAGTTCCCTTCAGTAGGCTGTGCCTTTTGCCCATGTGGCACTGGCAACGTAACTTAGCCCCATTGAGGCTCCAAGATGAAAGATCATTAGAGCCAACCAGATGACCTTTCTGATCTAATGAGGCAAGTGCAACCTAAGAGTCAGAACACCTGTTCCATTTTGTGGGCTTGGTCTAGTCTTGATGAGCCTCAGTGTTCTTACCTCAAAGACGAGGATGATAAAGGCAGCCCACCCTACGTCATAGAGGAGCACAGGGGGCAGCACAGAGGCCAGGTGGACTGCGGTGGTCCCAGATATCCTGGCATCTATGAAACCTGCCTGTCCTTGGTCTCTAGAACTTCAAATGCACAGAGCACATGAGGATGGTTCTGGCGCGCTCTCTTACTTTCTGTTTTGAAGTCCTTGTTTGCAGAAAGTTCTTTTTTTTCTGGGTTAGAGCCATTTCTTTATTTAATTATTATTCATCTGAGGAGCACATGTTGAATACCTAATGTATGCCAGGCCCTGCTTGGGACATGGGGAAATAAAGATCGTCAAAAGTAGCATTATTTGAAAGTTCTCTTCAAACACAAACAAAATCATGAATACATTGTATGCATTGGGCCACGTAATTCTCATAACACCAGCTGAGCAGGTATTCCTTTATACCCATTTGTGAGATGGGAAAAATGAGACAGGAAAGATATTATGGCTGTTAGTTGTTTTGCACAATGATATAAATGATCTATCACATGTATAATAAAGTTCCATAGCTATTAAGAGCAGGTACTGGGAGTAACAAGCCAGGAAGATTTACATTCTTAATCAATAGCAGCTAAAACATGTGTCTTCCCATGCAGGCCTTAATCTTCTGGAAAAACCAATTAGCTACTACATGGTATGGCTTAGCATATTGCTTCTGACAGCTCATTAAAATTTGGTTCATTTCCCTCAATTTACAGCTGAGGAAACTGAGACTCAGTGAGATTATATATCTTACCTAGGACTGTGTGGCTGGATGAAGAGCAACGTTTGGGATCAGATCTGCATGATGCCTGTGCCAGCCCGGCCCACTCTTTCCCACATTTGCATATCTAGTATCTAGCACAGTCAGCAATCACCCCACAATGCAGCCTCAGCCCACAGTTAAGGTGACCAAGAGCAGAGGGAGGGAAGGTGAGGGCCAAGAGAGCCAAGCCCGGATCCCACGGGCTTGGAGGATCCACAGACTTGGAGGCCTGCCTCTCAGTAACCAAAGATTTCTGCAGAACCTGATTAGTCACACACACACGTGTCTCCCTGAGCGACAACTGTGGACAGGCAACCACAGCGTGAAGCCCTGCAGACCCGGGTGGATAACAACGCTTGTCCGCAGATCCCCAGCCCTGGGAAAATAGCAAAGAGTGGCAACAGAGGAAGACAAAGCCTCACCTTGGCTGGCATCAGAAAACAGAGAAAAATAAAAACAAATTTGAAAGGGATATGCCAGCTATTTGAAAACTGAGATCAGGTTGTTTTCTGAAAACAGGATATGTATTTCCTTTGCTTTTGTGTGGTCAACCAAATGTACTTTTCTCCTTCTCAGAAGCACGCAACACTACTATGCTTCCGTCGCCCAACCTCTAGCTAGCTGCTTCTGATTTCCTGCATCATTTTTTCTTTTATCTTTATTCTTTCTCTTTCATTAATTTCTTTTTGGTGCTGGATATTAAACAGAACCCTCACATCACTATCTCTTCTTCTCTCTCTCTCTCTCTCTTTTTTTTTGTTGTTGATTTGGAAACAAGATCTCACTAAGTTGCTATTGGGCTTGAACTTTGGTATCCTCCTGCCTCAGCCTCCCAGAGTTCTAGAATTATAGGCTTGGCCCAGGTTAATCTTTTACTGAGTATCTTTAAGGTCCAATGGTTAGCCACGCCTGCTCAGGCTCCGCCTCATTGCCTTCACATCCAAGCCCTGCTCCAGCCCTCCTCTGCTGCTGCAGCCACCCCAAGGCGCAGGCTTAGGCCACTGCCCTTTCTGGGGGCACCTGCCACTCACCTGACCTCTGTCTCTCTCTCGTCTTCTTATGTCCTCTTCTACACTCACCTGGACTGCTCTGTTCCTCTGTCCTTCCTCCCGTCCTGACCCAGAGGATCTACTGGGCCCCCCAACCCCACTCCCTCCCTCACCCGAATCTCAAGCATCTTGTAGAGCTTGACTTGGCTTCCCCTCTTACTTCCATGGGAAGGATGTTCCAGATGTCTTCGGAGCCACTCACACCTGCCCAACTGTCTCTTCCTCTCACTAGGCATCAGTTTTTCTTGTTTTTTTTTTTTTAATAGCATTTAGGTTTTGCAGGCCATGTGCCCTCAATTCACAGCCACCCAACTGTGCCATTGTGGCAGAAAGCAGTTGTAAATGTGAGTCACTGAGTGCACACATACCTGTGTTCCAATAAAACTTTGTTTACACAACCAAGCGGTGGGGCAGGTTTGACCTGTTCTAGTTCTACATCTAGACTTACCTGGTGTGAGAAATGGGTATGCCTTCATCGGAAATAAGGGTTATACCCCTGGTCCATGAGATCAGCTGCACACCAGAACCACTAGGGGAACTTACACACCTCCCAGGGCCCAGAGAGTACCCTAGTTTCACCAATGGTTCTGAAACGCAATAGAGGTGTAGAACTCTGGACCACAGTGTCTATGCCAGGTTGGAGCAGCCTGACCTCTGCTGTTGTTCGCTAACTTCACAGGCAGCCTCTTATCTAAATTTATACCAGCATGTAGTCAAGGTGTCAAGCTCTGCCTTCCTCTGAGGAAATCATGTGGGAGTTTTTTGTTGTTGTTGTTCTGGTTAGTGCTAGATTAGTCAGCTTTTAGGTCACTGTGAGAAAATACCTGAGAAAACTAGCTTAAAGGAGGAAAGATTTATGTTGGTTCACAGTCTCAGTGGCCTCAGGCCACAGTTAGCTGGCTCCATTGTTTCGGGGCCTGGAGTGAGGCAATATATCATGGCAGGAGGGAGCAAAGCTGCACACGTCACAGCTGCCGGAAGTAGGGGGAAAGAGCTCGTGCTGCTGGCCTCCTTCATCCTCCTGCTTCTACTCCACCTGGCCTCAAGTTTATTGGACAATGCTGCCTACGTTCAGGGTGGATCTTTTCCTCAGTTTGCTGCCCTACATGCCAATCATCTCTGGAAACACCCTCACAGATACACCCAGAAGTCAAGTACCACCACCACAAGTACCTTACCCTTAGGCAAGGTAGCAAAGTTAAAAGCACTGGCCAAGGAGTCCAGACATCCCTGTCTACAACTCTGGCTCTCACTCTGAATGGCTTTGAAAATATCATTTACCGTTTGCAAAACGCAGGTGCATTCGCAGGTTCCTTGTAGCTCTAAAGAGCTATGATTTCGTTCTCTGCAAAGAGGGACTGTTACCACTCAACCATCCAGTATTCTCATTACTATTGGGCATCACAGGTATTCAATAATCACTAACATTTACATAGTAGTTTTGCATTTTCAAAGCAATTGTCTTCACAAATGTTGTCATGTTTTTTCTCCACAATAATCCTTTAGTGTAGATATCACTGTTATCCTTGGGATAGGTTGTCCCTCAGATAGTCTCAGTGATTCTCCTCACCCTCAAATTCATGCCTTTAGGTCATCCCCTCCCCTTGAATGTGACTAGTAACTTACTTTTTTCTTTTTTTAACCTAAATTATTCTTTTTATTAGTATTTGCAATACATAGTGATAACCAGCTTGAGAAGTTGGTGCACATATATATCACATCCTAATCATTTTTATCTAGTAACTTTAATAAGTAGGATATGGCAAAAGTTAAGGGCAGCCATTTCTCAAACTGGGTTAACTAGGGTTATGGCTTCCGACTCATTCACTCCGGCTCCCTCGCTTGTAATTTAACTTCCTCATTGGAATAAAGCAGCTGCCACATTGTGATCTGGAGAGGCCCACCTAGCATGGAAATAGAGGAGACGCCTGCCCCGTAGCCAGCGCAGAACTGAGGTCCTCAATCCCACAAGCCAAAGAAATTGAATCCTCCCAGCAGCTACCTTGGAGGGCTTGAAATGAACCCTTCCCCAGTGAAAACTGGCCAGTGTCTTCACTGCAGGTCCGAGAGACTCTGAGCCAGACTCATCTAAGTGGTAGCTAGATTCCCAACACCCATATTATAAGATGTTCATCATTTTAATACACTAAGCTTTGGTGGAACAGAAATGAACACATGCCTGTTTTACACAGGAAAGAGAATAGAAATTCAGGCTCCCTGTAGCTTGTACCTGGAAGAGATGATGGTGTCACTAAGAAACATCTGGAGGACAGCCCCTCACTTGTGGTTTGCTAAACCTCCCGCTGGACAGAAGAAGGCTTTTCTCATTTCCTGTAGAGAGATATCTGGTCTTTGTCTCCCTAAATCCTTTGGAATTTCCTGAGTGATAAGGGTGATCGGAGCCTCCTTTGATGTATGTAATGAAGCAACTCTTAACTTTTGGAAGGTGTCTAGATGGCTTTCAGATGGGGCTGGTGACCAGAAAAACCAAAGTTGAGCAGCTTAGAACTTTCAGCTCAACTCCACAGTCTAGGGAGGAGAGAGATGGGGGAGATTGAGTTAATCGCCAAAGGCCAGTGGTTTTGTCAGTCTTGCCTAAGGAAAGAGATTTCTGTGCACACCCATAGAGAACTGGGTCTAGAGAGCCCCCCATGCTGGCAAACATACCCACATGTTGAGAGTGTGGCTGATCCCAATTCCACAAGGACCAAAGATTCTGCGCTCGGGACCCTTCCCAACCATGGCTTATGTCCCCCTTGGTCTGGGTATCTATTTATATCTTTTGAAATAAACCAACAGTCACAAGTAAAGCAATTTCTGGAGTTTTATGAGCTACAATAACAAATTATCAAACCTGAACAGATTGTGGGAACCCTCAAGATTTTTGTGGCTAAGTAGGAATGGAGCGGGACACCTCCAGACTTTGTGGCTGGGTTGAAAATCTGAGCAGCCCAGAGACCTGGTAGCTGTGACAAGCATCAGAATAAGAATGGTCTCGGCTGACTGAATCCTCAAACCAAGTGACCTCTGACACCGACTCTGGACAGTTGGACGCAGCCACTGATGTCCAGAATTGGTTGATGTGAGGAGAAAACACATATGTGGTGTCAAAAGTGTTGTGAGTAAAACTAGCTCAGTGCTGGTTCATTTCAGTTCCCACTAGCTCAGTGCTCCTCACAAGCATCATGACCCAGAGGGAGACAGGAACATCATTACTGAAGCTCAACAAATTCCAGAGCCCACAAGGTAGGTGAGGAAAAAGGAGGTTGACAACAGCGTGACCTTTAGAAAACTTCCCATGAGTCATCTCAGGAACCTATGGGACTGCAAATCTTCCCCAGTCCCAGGAGTCAGGTCACCCCTCGACGTTTTCCTCTTCCCCTGGAGCATCTTTGCAAGAGGAGGAGAAAGCAGGAGCGGGCCAGCCAGAGTTAAGATCTGTGCTTCCTTTCCTGGAACCCCCGTACACCTCCTCAGAAAGTCTCCCCACTGATCCTCAGCACCCTGAGGGCTGCTCGCTGTCCTTGCCCCCACTTGACAAATGAGGCTGTCTGAGGCTCACAGAGGTCATGCTTGTTACTTAAGGTTATGCAGTCAGAGGCAGAGCCAGAAGTGGAAAGCGGATTTCCTGCCCCTGGTGACCCAATGTTCTTCTTCTAACACCATCTCTGCATCCGCTCCCAGGAGCTAAGGAGTAGAGGGAGGGAAAGACTCTAAGAGAAAATCTCTAGAGAGGACAAGAAATGAATAGCGTGACTTCGGGCACTGATGCACTTTGGAACAAAGATATTTTGAGGCTATCATGTTGTTTTATGTTACTGGAGCTGTAGAACCTAACACCTAATGCTTATCCTCCTTATCCCTGTGCTTAAGAATGTTCCTGACTTCGGAAATCAGTCCAATTATCAAATTACTCTTTCCGTTTCCTGAAACTAAGAGGGAGAAAAGATGGCAGTCTTTTTTTAAAAAAAACAAGGCCTCATTGTATAGTCCAATCTGGTCACAAGCTTGCTATGTTGCCCAGATAGTCTCCTACTCACCATCCTCCTGCCTCAGCCTTCCAAGTGCTGGAATTACAGGTATATGCCGCCATGCTCAGCTCAAGACTTTGAATCTTAAGTCTTGGAGTCTTTGTGCAAAGCTTCACATAAAGAACACAAGTCCAACAACGCAGGGCTGTAGAGAGAAGGAAATGGGATGTTATTTTCCTATGAGTGCAGAGTTTCCATTTGGGATGATGAAAACATTCTGGAGACAGTGATAACAGTTGCACAATATTGGAAATGTACTTAATGTCACTGAACTCTGCACTTAATAATAATCAAAAGAGTTAAAAGACTGTGCTATATTTTATGTCATATGAATTCTTTTACAAAAAAATTAATATATATATATATATATATATATATATATAGAGAGAGAGAGAGAGAGAGAGAGAGAGCACCAAAGACAAACTAGCAAGATCTACCAGAGTTGTCTACTGAGTCAGTGGGAGGGCAAAGATGTTATGTCCTCAGTGGAGCAGAGATTCTGGGAGACACTCTCAGACCCAGAGACCACAGAGGAAGCTAGGCCCAGCAAGACTGACCTGAGCTACTGCCACTGGGTCTCCCAGGTCCACCATACAAGAGAATTGGAAAAAACAATGCCTTCTCAGAGTAGGTACGAGGCCATCGCTTCCAAGAGAGAGGCTCAGGGAATGTCAGAGCTGAGAGAAGTCCTACTATCAGGTAGCCCAATCCTTTCATTTTGTAAGTGGAGATGCTAAGTCCCAAAGAGAGAAAACATTGGCCCACCATGCAATTAATCCACATAAGAACCAAGACCTTGGTGGATGAGCCCAGGTTGGAGTCCAGCTCTGTCACTAGGACACTATGTGACCACTGATCAGACCTCTGATCAGACCACTGATCAACCTCGCTGTTGCCTAGCTTGGTCATTTCTAAAAAGAGGGATAGCATCATGTCTGTCTTCCAGATCTTGGGAGGGTCAGTGTAGGTGGGTCTCTCCAGTGTAGTGCAAAAGGTCCAGGTCATGGAGGGTGGTTTCTCACCAGCCAGGTTTTCTGGAATCTTCTATCTAATCTCCAGACACTTTTCCTTTAACTTGACCCTATGCTCATTAATAAAGTAGGAAAAGACTGACCTGGTTCTCATCAAACAGTAAGGACAGTCAACTATGAGAAAGACCCTGAGCAGAAAGTATCTTGATGTGTGTGGAGTCCAAAGGAAGTTTATATTTCCTTGGAGCCAATCCGAGAATAGTTCATTTCTCATTCCTCCTTTCCCTCCCTCAAGGTCTCCTACCTTCCCTGGTGCACTGGGACCTCAAAGTCTATGATGAAGGAAGAGGAACCTGAGGCACAGACAGTCCAGGTCATCTGTGAAGAACTTCTAAGTGTTCCATTCATTCCTTTGGGCTGTAACTGCAGAAGCTGTGGCTCGGCAGTCAGGAGCTTTACCAGACTCACAGACTGTAGAAGCTATTGGGTTATAAGTCAGACTCTGGGTCTATAGAAAGGAGAATGAAACTGGGCTTGGGGTTTGGCAGAGCCATGTTGGGTCCTCACTCTATATCTAGGCATGTAAGCATGTTCCTCCAACCCTTCAACTCTGTTTTCTTCTGTGTAAACATGACTTGAGTGCTGTGGGCCCCACCTAGCAGGTCTAAGAATCCCTGAGGAATCCTCACTTGAAAGCACCTGGCGAACAAGCTCAGAAGATGACTATTTCTCTTCCCTTCCCTGAGGAGTCACCCCAACTTCCCCACGGCCAGCCAGTAACCCACTCCCTGCCCCATGTTTGTTGACACCACTTCAGAGCCCCGTGTGATGTTGTCATCAATATTACACCACCAACCTCACTGGTGACATAACCCATCCACATTTACCCCGGCCTGGCATAAGTCCACCTCTGCTGACACATTCTCGCTGAAATTCAAAACTAGGTGCTCCGGGTTTATTTGCTGGTTTGTTGGAGAGCAAAGAAAACTCCTGCCCACTTTTCTAGTTTCGTCTCTTCTCTCCTCTACTTCCCTCCTCTTCATCTTCTCCTTTTCCTGCCCTCTTTCTGTCCCATGGAGGCCTGGGAAGTTTACAGGATCTGCTATTCATAGCCCTGGTAGCAGAGCCAGGCACAGCCCATCCAGTACTTCGCAGTGGTTCCTAAGGGTAGTCAGTGCCCGCCACCAGGGCGGTAATGTGGTTGCCCGAGGACAGGGACTTGAGTGTTGAAATCCATTTCTCTGTGATGACAGTCAAAAGAGGCTGGACGGCAAAGCCAGTGTAAGCCTCCAGGAACAGGTCACTACCCATTCATCTATGTGCTGGAGCTAGCTATTGGCTGGGCCTACCATAATGAAGAAAACTGGATCAGAAATCATGGCCTCACAGAGCCGGACACACACACAAGAGTCAAGTAAACTCAGAGCTAATCAAGAGAACTTGGCATCCTGAGAAGTGTTTTTTCAGAAAACAAAAGGGTGATGTGATAGTAACAGAGGGCAGGGAGTAGGAGCTAACTTAATGGAGCGTCCAGGAGCTGACGATGAGCAGAGATCCAACACTGAGAAGGAACGAGCCTCGCCAAGACCAGAGTGGAATGTTCTGGAACAAAGTCAACCACGCTAAGGTACTGAAAGAAGCTGGCTGGCTGCTGGGAAGAGAATGGCTGGAGCACGCAAGGTGACATCTGAGGCATCTCCAGGAAGTAGCTCTTGCAGAGAGAAAGAGACATACCCAAGATCCCACGGGTGGCTGTGGCAAGGCAGGACCTGGACGCAGGATGCATGTTCTGTATGACTTTCCTTCTTCTTCACTTCAAGATCATTTCCCTTAACAGATGAAAAGGTGTTTCTAGGGTCCCCCAGTTACAGGGGTAGGAGGAGCCAGGCTCTGACTTGAGGATCCTCTGATCTCATGGCCACGCCCTTTCATTGAGCTGTTTAGGGCATATACAGGGAGAATGGTGACCCACCCCCCTTATCCATGGGGGATACATTCCAATACTTCAGAGGGATGCCTAAAACCTCAAATCGCTCCAAATCACCATAGCTGTGTCATAACTATGGCTTTTTTTTCTACATAGACATACCTATTGCAAAGTTCAATTTATAAATTTGTCAAATCAAAAGATTAGCAAGAATCTCTAACACTAAAATAAAAAAGCTAATACAATAGATTGCAATAAAAGTTATATGAATGTTGCTTTTCTTGAAATATTTATCCACAGTAAGTCTTAGCTGCTTTAACACTGAATTTTCTTTCTTTTCTTGAGAATGTTTCCTTAAGGATGCACTTAAGAGCTTCTTGTGGGTGTGTTCCAACGGTCATCATCACCACTCTTGCATTAGGGGGGCATCTATGAAGTAAGATAAGGGGTACGTGAACACAAGGTTGGGCAGATAGTTGTCCTGGTAACTGGGGCAGTGTGGTAAACGGGTAGGTAGCCTGTGGGAGTGGCCCTGTGTACTCTTACAATGATGTAGAAGCCTCTATGTTGCAAGGGAACATGTGCCCCTTCCCAGTGTAGATCTCCTGACTTCCAGACCTCCAACCAGAGCCAACATACCACATTACTCAGTCAAACATGCTGGGCCTGGTAGATTTCTCTCATAGCAATGGGAATGACGGCATGACAAAAATAGATGCCAGATGGCACTTACCCACCAGAGGCAAGATGAGAGCAAATATCATCATGAGCAACAAAGTCACCAAGGCAGCAGGGGGACAGCCCCAGGTGGCCATGGAGCCAGTTAGCAGAGAGCAGCATTCCTTGGGGCTAGCAGGAGGATCAGCAAGCACAGGAAGTGCTCAATCTCCGCAATCAAAATAAAGCAAGAATCAGGATTCCTTGCCATGGAACTCACTGACAGAAAGAAACCAACCTCTAGGGGGGTAAGGCCCCACGCTGCCATGCCAAAGTGACCATCAGGACTTCACTCAGGAAACTTATGCCAGGGAAAGAAAAATACTCAGAATGGTTGAGGGTGTTGGATGCATAATCTGTGGTAGTGTACAGAAATCCAGTTCCTGTCAGGTCTGTCATGATAAATAAAAAATAGGGCTCGGGCTCAGGCCCAGCTCCCAGTAGATCCATGGACTCACCCACTGGTCTTTTTCTTGGTCCTCAAGTTCACAACTGGAGTGGGCATCCTTGATAAAGGCAGAACCCTCACAGGATTTCCTTAGCCCATGAGGTAAGAGCTAGCACAGGGGGTGCTATGATTCAGCTTGAGAATGTCCTCCAAAGCCTCATGTCTTTGGGTGTTGTAGATTGTCTACAGATTTCACATGCTGTTGGGAGGTAGGGCCTGCTTAAGAGAGGCAAATTATTGGAGGTTGTTGGAGCCCAGAGGGTGTGGCCTGGAAGGAGCTACTCTTGCCCCAAATTCTCCCCAATACCTGTCCTTTCCCTTGTGATGCCCTGAGCAGTTCTTCTCCAACAGACCTTTCTCTCATTGCCAGGTACACATGAATGGACTGAGAACTCCTGTAACTGGGAAGTATAAGTTGCAGGTGTTGGGTATTACGCTCCAAACCAAGAAAGTAACTAAGATTTGTGAAAGGTCAAGCAGTAGCTTCTGATCCTTCTTTTTCCTTTTCCCAGCAACCAAAAGAAGCAAAAGCAATTTGCTTTTGAGTAACTTTGAGGACCTACACCATCAGGAATGGAACAGACCCCCATATTTTTTTGACTATGAACATGACTTCCTGCCAATCACTAAAGAAGGAATTAGAAGAGTCAAATACCTGGAAGATCTTTATACAGTAAGCAATTTGGAGGAAGGGAGATGGTTCTTGGGCAGATTCAAGGTCAGGACACATCATTTTGGGGTGTTTTTGTTGTTTTGATTTTCTTGAGACAGGTTCTTGCTCTGTAGCCCAGACTGTTTCTGAGCTCACTAGATGCAAACTCACAGTGATCCTCCTGAGATTATGGGAGTATGCCACCACAACAGGCTAATTTTTTTAAAAAGGAATCAAAAGCAGGACCTTTTGTATACTAGTAAGCACTTTAACCACTGAGATACACTCCCAGCATCCTGCCAAATCATTTTTAATGACTTCTGAAAAAGGCCAAGATGTCTTTTCTCAAGGAAAGAGAAAACCAGCATCTCATATTTCCCATTACTGAGAATGAAGCAAAATAGTTTATATGCAGTGGTCCCCCACCTTTTTGACACCAGGGACCAGTTTAGTTGAAGGAGACCATTCTTCCCCCAACAGAAAAGTTGGGAGGGGTGGCTCCACTTCCTGTCAGATCAACAGCAGCATTAGAACCTAATAGGAGCACCTTAAAGGGAGGCAGAGCTTGCTTGCAGCTCACCTCCTGCCCCAGTGGCCTGGTCCTTGTAAGGCCACAGATGTGTACCAGCGCAGTGGCCCAGGGCTTGTGGATCCCTGGCTTTAGAACTCCTCAGCTTCTGGGTGTAGTGCATTTCACATGTGGGAATGAGGCCAATTCCAAAATGATACAGGAACTGCCCACTGTGAGGAGCTCGTGCTAGAAAGGCTGTGCATGAAGCAGGCTCTTGCAATAACACAAGAAGCCCTTGCCCTTCATCCTGGAGTCCTGTGAAGCTGACAAGAGAACTATGATGTGACATTTATGGCCAGCCTCAGTAGGAAAGCTGTGACATCTGCAACTGCCGGAGTGCCACTAAATCCTGGTGGAAAACCAGCATTTGCCCAAAGGACAGAAGTGACTGTGTAGACAGAGCTTTCCTTAAGGAGCTGAACTCTTCAGGGTCATCTGGACCATCCCCACGACATGACAGATGAGGTAGCAAAAGTCCACAGAAAGGATGTGACTTACTTTAAGAAGACTTTTGGCCGCAAGCAACAGAACACAATCAACAGAAGCTGACATAAGAATGTGTTTTTCTCATATAAGGATTCCAGAAATAGGAGCTGCTGTGTTGACCCAGCTGTGTAGAGATGCTGTCAGAATCTTGGGCCACCTCTTCCTTCTGCTCTGCTGTGCTTACTGTGGGCGCTCTTCATGCCTGGTACTTTGTGGTCACAAGATACCCAACACATCTGGAGGAAAACCATTTCCTGTCTCCCTTGTATCAAGGATATAAAGCCACAGTACACAGTGGTACACACTTATCATCCCTGCACTCTGGGAGGCTGAGAAGCATCTCAAGTTCACGCCCAATCTGGGCAACTTAGCAAGATCTTGTCTCAAAGCAAAAACTAAAAAGGGCTGGGGATATGGCTCAGCATAAAGCAATGCAAAGGCTCTGGGTTGAATCCTTAGTACCAAGGAGGGGAGAGAAAAGCCCTCAATAACAGTTACCTATCACATAGGGTCTTGTGGACTGAAATGTTTTTCATCTGTTTCCATGAGATGGCATGGCAGAGTCCTCTGGGGCAGGGTCTCTCACAGGCTTCGGGCCAGAAGTTAGCTGACTCCACGGTCATCTCAAGGTTTGAAGGCACAGGATCTATGACCAAGTGTACTCAGTGGTCATGGACAGAATCCAGTGCCCTCTGGGACTCAGTCCCTCATTGACTGTTGACCAGAGGCCACCATCAGTTCCCAGCCATGTGAGCCTTCCCATGAGGCAGCTCACCGAATGGCTGCAAAGCAAACAATGGAGAGATCACAAAAACACCAGCAAGAAAGACTGGCAAGACAGAAGTTCTTTGTAATCCATCACGGCAGTGACACTCCTGCCAGGGAAGCTGGGAAATCCTCGCCAGAGTACCTGGTGTAGGAGAATAGGGAAGCCATGATGGATTTAACCAACTCATTGTGCTCAACTGGGCTCTATAGGCAAGTGTTCTGTTGGTGACTTAGCTTTTGTTAGGCTGCCAATTAAAGGTGCCCATGATGTAACTTTTACCTGCATAGCACCAAGATGGAGTGATACAGCCCTCCTCCATCCAGCTGCAGAGCTGCCCTCCATAGGAGACAACTTCCAGGGCCAGAAAACTAAGCTACAGTTTGGGGAGGACACACACCACAGCCAATGCAATAGATACAATACTGGGTCTTCCAAACTAAAACAAGTTAGTTTCTACAGCCAAAGAGAGGAGCAGTCATGGAAAAGATCCACAGTTCTTATTCTGACTAGAAATGCTTGAAATGTCCCTGGCTGACACTCGTAGCCCTTTATGAGTCAGAACTTTGGGGATGCAGCAGTAGGAGTCTTTTTCTTGGGCAGGCATTGGCAAGGCACATGAACACATTATAAGCAAAACTGGCCCCAAAATGAACAAAACTATATGGCCCTGGGCTTAAGCCAAATTAGGGTGTGAAGACTACATGGGCCATCTGAGCTGGAGAGGGACTTGAGAGCCTCTCACCCGTGGTGTTCCAGGTTCCACTAGGGTTTCTACTGCTCTTGAACCAGGACAAGCCTTTACATGTTTAACCTACCAGGCTTCCAAGAAACGTGTCAAGTGAATGAAATAGGTTCTAGAAGAAAAAGGGAAGGAGAGGAAAAATGATGAAAGGAAAGAAGGAGAAAAGGAAGGAAGAAAAAAACCATGCAAAGTTATAAACCTTACCCAAAGAATCACAGACTGAAAGAATTTCTCATACTCAGAGTATACAAGAAGATGTATGAAGTAAATCCTCCTTGTGTAGGTTAGGCTAAGTTGTATGCTTACAAAAGGTGTCAGAGTCTGAACCCCCAGCATCTGTGAATGTGACCTAGGGTAGAAACAGGATCTTTGCAGAGGATCAAATTAGCACAAGGCCATTAGGGGAACCTTGATCCAACATGACTAGTGTCCTTGTAAAAAGGGAGAGAGCCCCTGAGCATGGTGGTACATGCCTGTAATCCCAGCACTCTGAGAAGCTGAGGCAGGAGCATCGCCAATTTGAGCCCAACCTGGGAAATGTAGCAACTTAGCAAGATTCTGTCTCAAAATAAGAATTTAAAAATGCTGGTGGCGGGGGAGGTAGGGGGGGGGGTGGAATGGGGATGCAGTTCAATGTGAAGACCCCAGGTTCAATCCCTAGTACCATAAAAATAAAATGAAATGAAATGAATTTAAAATGGAGAAAAGTGGACTCAGAGACAGACATGTACCAAAAGAAGGTGATGTGAAGGCACAGGGAGAACTCCATGTCCTCTAGGTCTTGGCCAGTGTTTGTTCTACCTGGTCACTGCCTGTGCCAATGGCCTATCTAGCTTTTGCATCAGATTCTGGTCTCCACATGGGGACAGGAAAGCAAGTCAAAGGGTAGGTGCTTAGAGAAGCCCAGAAACACGAGACCCCTGTGTTAGAACAGAGGGCCGTCGGGGCCAGACTAGCCGCAGCAAAGACGACAAGGTCAAGTGCCCAGAGAGGACAACTGGATGAGCCGAGAGCTGCTGCAAGAAGAGAACAGAAGAAGACCACGAGCCGAGCTGGAGTTGCAGGGAAGCGTCTCTCTGAACCTCAGGTTTGCTGTCTATAAAATTCGGGAGCTGGATCGGGTGATATCTAAGGAGCTATCTACATGCTCTGAAGTCAGGGCCCCTCACCAGCCCCCCCACCTTTTCCCTCTCACTACGCATTCTCTTTTCCCCTCTTCTCTCCTCCCTCCTCCCATGGCCCTTGTTATAACCACCCACCAAGCACCTGCTTTTGGAAGCAGGTCAATGTGTTTATAGGTATGTATAGAAATAAATGACTAAGAACACCCTAAAGCAGAGACACTCCAGGGCCTGGTGGCCTGAGCAACCTCCCACCTGGCGCAGGTACAGGAGATAGCAGCCCAGACCCCTAGTGGCCTGATGGCATGTCCCCTCCGGCCTCAGCCTCTCCCAGTGAATGCTTCTGGGCAGGATACTGTGGATACAGCCCCTAAGCTCCACCCAATGGCTCCTACTGGGAGACCAAAGGGGCCAACCCCTCACTATCGGCGGGGGTGCAGGAGAGAGGGTGTCAAGTCAGGAAGGGCGGGGCTTGTCCTCTTGACAAATGTTCCCTTTTGACAGAGTATTCCTGGCACATAGTAGCTGCTTGATAAAATATAGTCCCTTATGGTTGGTATGTTTGAAAAAATACAAGCTAGAACAGTGATTTTTTTTTGAGGCAGGGTCTCGTTCTGTAGTCCAGACTGGTTCTGAACTCACTATGGAGCTCAGGCTGGTCTTGAACTCATGGCAATCCTTCTGCCTCAGCCTCCGAGTGCTGGGATTACAGATGTGCACCAACACGCCCAGCTTTATGTGGTCCTGGGGAATGGAATTCAGGTACTTAGCATTTGCATAGTATGTGCTAGCCAAGCACTTTAACTACCAAGCTATTCCTCCAGCCCCTAGAACAGTGATGTTTTTTCAACAGTTTTTGAATATGGAGACTATTATACACTGTGACAAAGCCCACACTTTACAGGTGTGTGTGTGTGTGTGTGTGTGTGTGTGTGTGTGTGTGTGTGTGTGAATTCATGAAATGGACATATGAATCAAATTTTTCAGAAACAAATTGCCAATACCTGTCACAAACAGTGTACTCTTTTTTGTGTGTGTGTGTAAGTATGCCAGGGGACTCATCAAGCAGGCTAACAGGATCAGATGCAGGAGAGTCCAAGATGCCACCTGTGCCCTGGAGAGCTGGAGGAGCCATGGCTGCTCAGCCCAGGACAAGCCACAGAACAAGGGGACCGAGGACACTGACCCGGCCGAGGCTGAGGGCCTGGAAGCTCCCGGGACAGAAATGCATTCTTAAAATGTTCCTATTTCCTATTTTATTTTATTCATTTTAAAAATGACGGTCATGATCCATCAATAGATTTCACAACTCACGAACAATTAACAACCTCCAGTTTGAAAAATACAGGCGCAGAATCAACCTGTGCTTGAATTTCAGCTCTCCTACTTCCAAGCCGCGAGCCCTTGAGCAAACAGCCCCGGGCCCTGATTCCCAGGCTGTAACCTGAAGGTTTCACCTCCTGGAGAAAGTGGATGTGGGGACTCCCCATGTGCAAAATGCCCAGGGCACTGCGCCTGGTGCACAGCAAGTGTCCGCGGACGGCAGATGTGCCTGCGGCGCCACATGGCAGACTGGGCTCCCATCACACTGAACTTCCCCATCCCTGGCTGGCGGCGGCAGCAACCCCCACGCTGACCAGGGAAGCCGGGTCAGGCACTGGAGAAGAGACCTGGGAATCAGGCACTAATCTTGCCCTGGAGGAGCTGAGATTCCAGAGATGAATCATAAATCCTGTCATTGCGAAAAGGGCTGCTGCCTCCTGGGAGGAAAGACAGTAGGACTGGGGCTCAGAGAGGACAGCCGTCTCTGCCAAAGGGGAAGGGCCGGCGGCTCCTGGGGCCAGGGTCCACGTCTGTCTTGCTCAGCAAGGGAGCCCAGGCCGAGGACAGTCCTTGTCTACAAAAACAGCCTTACAAATACAGATAAACTAAGTCAACAAATGCAACAACAACAACAACAAAAAAAAAAAAGATGGCCAGAAGAAGGTGCAGACACACGGGACAGGCCAAGGCATGGCATTCCATGAGATGTCACTGGCAGAGAAATCCAAATGGCATTTAGCCTGCCGAAATCCAAACCCACCCCACCCCCTTACCTCTGTATTTGCCAAAGGAAAAAAAAAAAAAAAAAAACCCAAGGAGAGAAATAAGAACCTGGATGTGGGACCTTGGGCCACAGTCCTGGGTCTTTCCCACACAATCCAGGTAACTGTCACCCTTACAGTCTCTCAAACAAAGGGTTTGGACAAGCTGGTTTCTGAAATGATTTCCAAGTCTATATGCTCATTTTTCTAGAAGCCCTTTGTTCTCCCTCCCCACCCCTTTCTGGCTATCCCAGGACCCCCTGATTTGGGGTACTGATTCACTTTTCTGGATACAAATGGCAGGCTGGGTACAAAGAATTTTGGCTACAATTACTGTGAAATAAATTACTCCAATGCTCAGTGGCGTAAAACAACCACCATTTTATTTTGCTCATGGCTTGTGGAGGGTGTTGTTTCTGTTTTCATTGTGTTGTTTGGTTGTTCGTGGTGCTGAGGATTGAACGCAGGGCCTCACACATGCCAGGCCAGAACTCTAGCACTGAGCTCTGGTCCCAGCCCTTGCTCAGGTGGGTCAAGAATTCTAAAAGAGCTTGACCAGGACATTCTTAAGTGAGGGTTTCGTGAGTTTTCTCGAGTTCTTCCGTGGGGGGCTCATGAGTTCTCAAGTGGGGTCCCATGAGACACCTGGGGCCACACCCTTCTACAAGCTCATTTGGGATGAGGAAGGTTGATCAATCCCAGCCGATCTCAGGCCAGGATGGCTACTGTTGAGGCTGATTTTTGGCGGGGTGGTCACAGTGTCTCTCCAGCACAGCCATCTTGGAGTTGTCAAACTTGTGTGACAGCTGGCTTCCTCCAGAGCAAGTGATCCAAGAGAACCAAGGAGCAGATCTGTGGGTCTGCACGGCCCGGACCCAGGCAGCATGGAGAAGACCTCATTTGTCTTCCACAGCTCACGGGGCATCTCTGAGGCCAGTTCAGGTTCACAGGGAAGCAACACGCCAATGAAAGCCAGGTCAATAAATCTGCACACTTGCCTTACAATGGTTAGTGGAATACTGAGGTGGCCACATATGGTCGTGGCCTTCCCTGCTGCCCACGCCGTGGCCCCAGTGCCCCAAGGGATCCTGGGATAGGCACACATGTCCAGATGCCCTGGCGTGACCAGATCTGATCCTATCCATTCCCTCTTATTCCCTGACACACCTTGTCTCCTTTCCTTCTCAGTCTGAGCAAGATTCCAAGGCCCCTCACTGCATGACCTAATAAGCCAGCTCCAGACACTGAGGCAGGGAAGACCGAAGCTAAAGGCAAACAGATTAAATCCGAATGGGTTCAGGGATGCACCTCGAGGCTGACAGAAATCCACGAGTCAAGAGGGTTGTCCAGGGACTGGAGGAATGGCTCCACGGTTAAAGTGCTTGCCCAGCAAGGCCTAAGTCAAGTGCTAAGTACCCAAGTTCAATTCCTCAGCACCACACAAGCCGGGTATTGTGGCGCACGCCTGTAATCCCAGCATTCAGGGGGATGAGGCAGGAGGATTGCCATGAGTCCAAGGACCAGCCTGGGCTACAGAGCGAGATGACTGGTTTCTAGTTTGTCTCTCACCCCGCAAATGATTTTAACACAGAGTTGTCACGCAGAACCCGTCTCCAGAGCTGAGCAGGCCAGATTGAGGGAGCACCATCCACTCCAGCTATCGCTGAATGCCTACGTGTATTCCCACCCGTTACCTCAGCTCGGTCATCCAGTTGTCTGAACCAAGTCAAGAGAAACTAGCTAAGACTGGAACAAGACAGATGATCTTAGGATGAAATGTTCATGGCTAACACGGAGTGGGACAGGACAAACTAAAAAGGCACATGCTACTGAATGCTCACTTCTTGCATCGGGGTTTCTTTTCTTTCTGGAACATTCTATCCTCTCAAATCTATAAGACAACGCCTTCGTTTTATTCGTGTCTCTGCTTAAATTCCACCTTCCCTGACCATCCACCATTCTCACACCTCCCTCCCCGGTTGGTTTTTATAATTTCCATCCCTGGATATTTTTTCTGTTTGCTTTTTTCCCTCCTTCTCAGATGACAATCTAGGCTCCACAAAGGCCAGGACAGTGCCACTTCTGGCTTCCTACAGCATTTGCCCACCCTATTCCAGCAACAGCTGTGCGGTAAGCTTGGCAGCACAGACTTGGGGATGCCCAGCTTGGCCGGCCCATCAGTTTTACAGGACACATCCGAGCGAAGTAAATCACAACAAAGCAGAGGACACTGGGACTGCACCGAGATGTGGTGCGGGGAAGACAGGTTAGGATGAGAATCAGGGAAAAGAACAATTCTAAGCAGCCAAATGGATCGGAGCAGTGTCTTCCCAACTCTCTTTGCTCATCTAACCCATGGGGGAATTTTCAAACAACACAACACCCGCCGTGAGACTCACCATGCGACACTCTGCTCTGGGACATTCACGTTCTACTGTGATGGGGTCTGGGCCCAACCAGTTATTTTTCTAAGATTTCTCTGTGATTCACCCTGGCAGCCGAGAGTGAGAACCACTGAATTAGGACATTCTGGTTGTAGAAATCAGATTGGCCTCCAGCCAACTGGTAAGCTTCTGCATAGGAGAGAAACCAGCCTTAGCCTACGGCACTACAGGGCGCATCCACAGGACAGCGTGGTCACGAGCGGCAGCCACAGAACAGCTCTCCAGGGTTCGGCTCTTGCCCGACAGGTTACAGTGCTCTGGCAAACCCAAGGGGAAACTGTCAGTCCTAACCCTCAGTGGCCTGATTCTGCCATGGGACCAGGCTGGCTGTCTGCTGGGCTGACTTCTGCATCGTCCACACCGCAGGGATGGGCCCATCTTCAGGGTGCTCCATGCTTGCCGGGAGATGCATGGGCATCCTGGAATGGCGGCCTCCCTTAGACACGCTGCTGCCCTCCTCGTCCTCCTGGGGACCAGTTTAATTGCAATGTGCCTCTCCTTCGGGAGCCTTCTGGACCAAGACAAATAGGTTACACCTGTAATCCCAGCACTCTGAGGCTGAGGCAGGAGGATTGCCATGAGTTCAAGCCTACACAGTGAATTCAGAACTAGCTATACAGCAAGACCCTGTCTCAAAAAATAATAATAAAAATTTGAGAATTCTGGGGGCTGGAGGTATGGCTCAGCAGTTAAAGCATTTGCCTAGGAAGCACTAAGTCAAGCACTAAGTACCCGAGTTCGATTCCCCAGCACCACATAAGCCGGGCGTGGTGGCACCGAGGCAGAAGGATTGCTATGAGTCCAAGGCCAGCCTGGGCTCCCTGGTGAGTTCAGGACCAGCCTGGGCTACAGAGCGAGACCCTGTCTCAAAAATAATAATAATAATTCCAAAGGAGGCCCAAGTGTGACTTCACATCCACTGGGACTTCAGACTTTCTCTCCCAGTGTCCCTCGGGCCCCAGCTTCCATTTGAATCTACGCCACTGTCTGGACAAATGACGACGAGGTGGCGGTGGGGGGGACAATAACTCCCCCTTCCTGAGAGCTGACTGTGGTAAATCTGCACGCAGTTACATACTGTGAGACTCACGTTACACAGGACAACTTCACTCCTGCCGAGCCGTCACCACCCAGGCGGCCGGCCTGCATCTGGGTGCTATGAGCCCATTCATCGACTCTTGGAGGAAGACATTATTACGTCATCCTCGTCCGCATGTGAGGAAACTGGGGCACAGAACAGTTAAGTAATCTGCCCAAGGACACATAGCTAATAAGTAATGGACCAAGGCCTAAGCCCTGGCGCTGGAGCCCGGGTTCTCAGCATCCCCACCCTGCCTTGGGTAACCCTCTTGTGTTCTTAATGACAGTCTCAGCAACAGACACGATTTCTTAATTTTACAGATGAGAAAGCTGAGGATCAGCCGTGTCTGGGAAATGGTTCCCACCGCACTGGGTTTGGGCCTCAGTCCTGGAATGGGTCAGTTCCAAAGCCTGACAGCTCCCCGCCACACGCAGCCCACCTCTGGGCACGAGGGAGCAGGAAGGGCCCCCCACACCCTGCCTCCCTCACAGGTGTCTGGCTAGAGCCACCTAGGCAGGGCAAGGCCCTGAGGACACTGGATCCAGACCCTGTGTCCCCATTTGAAAACAGCTACTCTGATCCACCTGCTCAGATTCCTCCTCTGCCCTCGTGAATGCAAGTGACAGGGTCAGGACGGCCACGCGGGAGCCAGCAGGCACAGCCTCAGGTGGGTGAGGGAGGCCCTCTGAGGGCCCGGTCCCCCCAGGCCCCAGGGGCCTCACCCCAACCACTCTGGGAGCGTGTAATTCGCACCCTCATTTTCCTCCCACGGGCCTGGGGTTCAGGCGCTCGCTGATTCATTTTGAGAAGCCGGAGGAAGGACTGTCCCCCACCGGGGCCACGTGTGCCGGCTCTGACTCACCAGCGCGCCTGCCATCTCCGCGAAAATAGCCCTTACGCAACCACGCGCAGGGGCTTCCCCTCTGAGTCACCAGCCCGGCCGCTTCCACGCCGCCGCGGGAACCAGGGGCGCGGGCCCAGGCCCAAAGAGGAACCGAGGGGATTAGCAAACAGGGCGACGGTCACCCCTCATCGGTGTTGCAGGCAACAGCGATGAGGCAACGTTGCAGCTGCGCCAGTCCTGTAGAAGTGAATGTGCCGGGTAAACACAACGGCCCGAGCCGGGTGCCCTGCCCCGCGCCCCTGCGACAGCAGAGGAAGCGGGCGGCGCTGCGGCTCTCGGTGCAGATGGGGCGTCTGCCAGGGGGATTCGGAGCTGCCCGGGCAGGAGGCCTCAGGGGTGGCCAGAGGGGCTGGAGCGGGACCTGGGAATCCTTGGGACCCTCGGGGCTCTGTTCCCTGATGCTCAGAGACACCCGTTAGGAGCTCAGGAAAACCAGGGGTGCTGAGGTCCCGGCTCCAGAGATATAGGTGCAGCTGGCTGCAGTGGGTGGGGTGTGGCCGGCAGCCTGGCATGAAGGGGAAGCTTGTGATGCCAGCATTAGGGGTGGCGGAGGCAGGAGGATCACAAGTTTGATCCCAGCCTGCACAGCCTTCTTGCCATTTACCTACTCCAATCCCGCCTCAGACCCAGAGGCGGAAAGGTCACACCAAGGTCACACAGCGATAATGCTAAGAACAGCACGAACTTGACCTTGTCCGCAAAGCCCTGAATGATGTGACCTTCCCACTGCCTCTCTACCTCTCCCTCCCTCATCTATCTTGACTCTTTCCCTCCGTCTCCTTTTTTCTGCCTTTCTCCTCCACTACTCCCGCCACCTGGCTGAAACCCACAGAGCAGTCTCCAACCACAGGGCCTTTGCACTATTATCTTGCCTTTACCCCACATAGTCTCGTGACTGTTTTAATGTTACCTCCTCAAACCACCTTCGCTGGGCCCCTCTTCTATACCAGTGGCCCTGCTGTCCCTCCTCATCTCTTCGCCTTTGTTCCCGGGGGCCAAGCTGTGGGTCCCGCCTGTGACCCAGCACAACACAGCACGGGGCACACGGCAGCTGCTTAACATGTGTTTGTAGGCCCATGCACAATACCGCCACGCACACCCCTCCTGGACTCTTCCCCGGCACACACGCACCTGGCCAGCGGGCCGGCTGTTGGCCAGTCCCCGGCTTGCTTGGCTTTTCCTCAGGGACCCACTTATAGACACAGCACATGAGCAGCGTTGACCCTTCCTTCGCTCCCCGCGTCTCCGAGGCAGGCACGGGGACCGGAGCCACTTCTAACAAGCCAGAGACCGCTGTCCTGCCCGGAAGCTTCCTGGGGTGCCGGACCCCTGTGGTGACCCTTCTCCAGCCTACCGGCTCGCACTGCCTTAGCCTGTTAGCTGCCGCCGGCTATGTGTGCGTGCGTGTGTGTCACTGGAGATTAAACCCAGGGCCTTTTCACTGAGCCGCAGCCCTAGCTCTTTTTAAATTTTGATTTTGAGGCAGGCGGGCGCGAGGTCTGCAAGCTGCCTAGGCTGGGCCCAAGCGGGGTCGTCCTGCTGCAGCCCCCCAGGGCGCTGGGGTTACAGGCCTGCCCCGTCTTCCCCAGCGCACACGGTTCTCAGCCAGTCACGTCTGCAGAGCTGCTGTGGCGCTTGAGTCGATTTCCTGCACATGCTCAATCCTCCAGCGCTCCAGGAGCTGGGTACTGTCACCCCGCACATCACAGGCGACGAGCAGGGACCAGAGGAGGCAAGTCACCCGCCCAAACCACACAGCCGAGGATGTGGTCAATCTCAGACTGAAAGCCCAGTCTGGGCAAACTCTACGCCTCCCTGCGTCCCCACCCTTTCCTGCCACCAGACCTGGTTACCACCTGCCTCGGGCCAGAACTGGCCTGGGACCCTGTGTGGCTGCTGGCAGCAACCTCCCCTCCTCCTGCCGCGCTTGGCCGGGCTGCCCAGGCTCAGCGGGCGGAGCCAGGAGCAGCCGCAGTTTTCTGGGGCGTGTGTGCGTGTGCATGCGTGTGTGTTTTCTTCACGCTTTTTCTTTAATTTCATAATAAAAGCGTTAAAACCCAGCAGGCTGCAGGTTAAACACACCCAGTCTAGACAACCCCACCACCGTCAGCCTTTGTTCCCCTGGAAAGCAGAGGCCTATCCAGGGACTCGAGTTCAAGCATTTATTTAGGGGATGACCCTAAGGAATAGAAGTGACCGGTGGGGAGAATGAGGCATGGGGAGAGGCAAAGTGATTTTGAGGCAGGCTGGCAAAAAGCTAGGTTGTTTGGGGACTCCAATTTCTAAATGCACTTACACAGGGCCAAGTGGCTCTCCACCGCCACCTCAGCTGGAGGGGGTGGCCACGAGCCAGAATCTGGTCCTAAGCCAGTGGAGAGGTACACAGGCCACAGAACATGCCTCCCGGAGCTTTGAAAGCCATCCACGTGTGCAAGCTTAGAGGCAAAGCTGGTCACCCCTCACCTGTTCGTGACGTTCAGGAGCTATGACTATACCTGTCAGCAATGTCCCACAAGCTGCCTGTAGCCTCGAGCTGGAGGGAGAGTCCCAAGTCCACCACAGCATCCCAAGAGGCCCTTGTGGGCCTTTCCCTGGGCTCTGGCACCTCTCAGTCACTCTGAAGCTTCCCAGGGAACCCAGGCTCTATCGGGCCCCTCTTTATACCGAGGTCTTGGGCAAGCCCAGTGGCCCAAGCCCTGGGCATGGGACAGCTCCCCAGTTTGTGCCCACCCCTAGACTTCTCTTGCAAACAGAGATACATTCTGTGTGTACAGCAAATCAGTCAGATAATTTGCACAGGTCAGTACCAAAATAAAAATAAAGCTTGACATGGTGGCACACCCCCGTAGTCCCAGCATTAGGGAGACTGAAGCAGAAGACTTGCCAGGAGTTCAAGGCCAGCTTGAGCTACATAATGAACTCAGGACCAGCCTGGATTACATAGAAAGACCCTGTCTCAACAAAGAAAAAAAAAAAATGCAGCACCCTTTGTTCAAAAATGAGGATGAATTTCAAGGTACACATAGAAAATCCAATTAAGACGCAGCAGGCTGCATCCTCCCGGCTGAGGCCCTGGCCAGCCACAGGGTCATGTGTCCATCAAGACCACACCACACTCTGTAGACTCCATGTCTCCCAGGGAAATTCCACAGGTGCAGGGTGAGCTAATGCAAAAACAATCACCTCTTTTTCTTCGTTGCTCTTCCTCTTTTTCGATACTGAGATTTGAGCTAAGGACCTTCACACTAGGCCACACCTCCAGCCCTTGATTTATTTATTTTTATTTTTATTTTTACTTTGAGATAAGTTCCCTCTAAGCCTCTAAGTTGCCCAGGCTGGGTGCGGACTTGCAATCCTCCTGCCTCAGCCTCTCAGAGTGCTGAGATTGCAAGCACATGCTACCACGCCCCACTTTAACAGCCTTTTTGAATTTCAAATAAATCCCAGCTTTGCTCCTCACCTGCTCTGCGACTCTGGTGTGGACTGCTTATGCTCTGGGCCTCAGTTTCCTCACGTGGAGAAAAGCGATGAGGTGGCAAGCTCAGGCTCAGGCATTAGGTACCAAGCACTGGGCAGACGGGAGCTTCTGGAAGTTCTCCCTACTGGCTCCCCCAGAACAGCTTCTTCTCTCCTGGGCTCAGGAACCAGGACACCCACCCCACTGCCACCCTCTTGGCGGCAGTCTTAGCCACAAAGTAACAACTGAGGGAAAGCTGGGGGACAGTGTCCCAGCAAGGCCACCTGGGCTCAGTATCCAGGGGAAGAAGGTCTGGACGGCCATGCTCACGAGTCTGCAATTCTCCCCGGGGCCAGGCTAGGCCAGGCCAAAGCCAGCAGGTCTACCTGTGCCCTGTCCCCCCAAGAAAGACCAAAGAACACTCCTCTCTCACCACCTACTGTTGAGAGAGCGAAGGGACAGAGAGGTCGCATCGGGCCACCACTGACTCACCATGGGCCCCCAGGCAGGGCACTATGATGCTCCCAGGCCTCAGCCTGCCCGTCTCTAAAATGGGGTTAATGACGCCTGCCCGGCTGGGTGACAGGATATTGGGAAAGCATTCATTACAGCTACTGGTGGCGGTGTCATTGTGCCATACCTAATAACACCCACCCTGGGGAGGCCCCAGGGACCCTCTGAGGAGCTCGGGGAAAACACATTCCTATCCATCTTCAAAGCTCCCTGAGAAGTAGGTGGGAGGAAGTCTTGGCTTAGGGGACGGGAAGAAATTAAGGCAGTCCCAAGAGACGGGCATTTGTATACACAGAGAGGGGCAGAAACGGAGGCCTGGCCACCCCACGTGGGAAGGCAGGCAGGTGCACCTGAGCTCAGATACCCCCGCCAGGAACCAGTTAGACCCCATGGGGAAATCAAGGTTAGACCTCAAGTGGGAGCGAGAAGGCTCCCATCTCAGATTCCAGGTGACAGGTGGCAACGAAGTGAAGTGATCTGAGGGCAAACGCTGGCACCTTGCAGGGACTCAGTGAGCCTGTGCGGAGCTACATTCGGCTCATGTTTAATTTTGAGACAGGCTCTTGCTAAGTCCCTGGGCTGGGCTGGACCTCGCCATTCTCCTGCCTCAGCCTCCCAGAGGCGCCTGTGATTTCAATGTAGTTACTAACAACACCCACGGTGTCCTGTCGGCACTGTGAGTTCCACAGGTGTCGCCTGTTCTATCTCTGTCTGGCTGAAGTTCTCTCTCCTCTGGCCCTTTGTTCTGCCACCAAGCAGCTCTTGGCCTTGGGCCCTGGTCCCCTGAGCCTCGGTCTCCCCAGCTGCATCCTGCATTCAAAGTCACCCACCTTCCGGAGGGCACAGGGATGTTCTGGTCACAAACCACCCTGGAGGCCCGTAGTGGGCGACATGACTGACCCAGGAAACAGCTGCTGTGATAGAGTCACTCTCGGCCTCCCCGGGGTCATACTCTTGGGGAGCAGAACCCGGCCACGCCCACTCCTCCCCCCCACCCCCCCACCCCCGGGCGCAGAGGCAGACCTATGCATGCCCAAATGATTTCAGTACTCCCAACTGTTTTCAGAGCACCTGTTTCTCTAGCCTTAAGCTGACACATTGGGCAAGAGAGTCCTTAGCCTGCTGCCAGCTCCGGCCGGGTTCCTGGCCTGAGGTGCTGATTGTAATGGGTTTGTGGCAGTCTGAGACCTCGCGTGGAGTCCTGGCTTTGCCACTCGGTAACTGTGTGACCTCAGGCAACTCCCCTAACCTCTCTGGGACACCGTGTTCTCAAGTGAGCAATGGGGAAATCTTGGGTCACTGGGGAACGAGGATGGGCAGGTACTGGAGGCATTTGCCTCTCCATCCTTGGTCCCCCGCCCCTTTCTCCTGCACTGGCAAGCCGGGGGGCCAGGCGTCCCTCAGTGGAGACCCAGCCGCCGTGACCACCGCAGCTTCAGGAGCCAGGGTTGTGTAATTCGTGTCTGTCTCAACAGAGAGGCAGGATGCAGAAGAGATGCAGCACTTTTTTTAAATTTTGAGATACAGTCTTTTTTGGTAGCCCCAGCTGGTCCTGAGCTCATGCAATCCTCCTGCCTCAGCCTTCTAAGTGCTGGGATTATAGGCACACATCACCATGCCTGACTAATTATTATATGGCCTTAGACATGCTAGCCAGGTGCTCTAACCACTGAGAGCCACCCCCTCCAGCCCGGTTCATACTTTTAAGTGTCCTACGAAGAAATGGAGCTGGAGTTGTCCTGAGCGCTGCGTTTTTCGTGGCGTGGCTGAACCTGTGCTTTCCCTCAGAGCTCTATTTTCAACCCATTTTTGCTTTTTGATTTCCAGACAAGTTCTTACTAAGTCACTAACTTGCCCAAGCTGAGCTTGAACGATTCTCTTGCCTCAGCCTCCCAGAGTGCCAGGATTAGGTGCGATCACCCCCAGCTCACCTTATCCCTGTAATTCCCCACATGTGCGGCCCAGAGCCTGATTCCCAGTAATGCCCCCAACCAGACGCCAGCGTCCCAGGCAAGCAGAGCCCCAGTCCACCACACCCAAGCCTGTGACGGCTGCCGGCTCGCGGCATCATCCCCACAGAAGAGCAGGTGCTGGTACCGATCTCTGCTTGACGATTTGGAAACGGAGGCCAGGGGTGGGATAATAAAACCTGTCTGCCAGACACAGTGGGGCACTAAGGTCTCTCTGCAGACCCGGCAGTTATGGGTCCAGGATGAATCGAACCCCTCAGCCCCATCTCCCTGCCCTTGGCTGCTTTCTAACAGGAAGTTCCTTCCTCTATCCCCTCCCCCTTGGCCTGTCCTCAGGTATCCCCAGCCCAGAGCTTGGGGTGACTTTCAGGAACCTCTCATTGTGGGGGGAAAAAAAACCCTAAGCTACTCCCAACTGGCTGTCACTAGCCACCTGGGGGCGGGTCCCCTGCATCCAGCAAGAGCAGAGGCAGCAAGCTGTCAGGAAGACGCTGGCTGTGAGGAATAGTTGGGCGTGGAGACACAGATCTGTCATCCCAGCAATCTGGGAGGCTGAGGCAGGAAGATCCACAAGTTTGAGTCCTGCCTGGGCGACTCAACAACTTAGTATGACCCTGTCTCAAAAATCAAAACTAAAAAAAAAAATTGGGCTGGGTATGTAGCTCAGTGTGAAGACCAGGGTTAGGTGCTCAGTGAAGAGAAAAAAAAAAAAAGAATGCATGGTTACTGTGCCCTTTCCCTGGTCCCTGGTCCCCCAACACAAAAACACACACACACACAGGCCCTGCGCATAGTTTGGGCAGGGGAGGGAGTTACCCTCAGTGAGATTTAAATACCAGTAACAGCTCTGTTTATTAGTAAGTGGAGTAATTACTGTCAAGCTTTGTCAGTAACTGAATTGCAACCCTGCAAAATAGGCCTCATTTTATAAAGTGAGTATGTGCCCATTTCTGGATGGCAAAAATGGGACTCAGAGAGGTGACGTGAATTGCCCAAAGCCACCCAGCTGAAATCAAAAACCTGCACGTACGTCTGTGTGGTGTGACAGCCAGAGTGGGGCCACCATTCAGGCTTGGTCTTGGTGGATGTCTGGTGAATTGAAGCCCTCCCCAAATGTCACCAGATCTCAAGTGTCTTTTACGAAGCTTAGGCTCAAGCATGGAGATGACACTTAGAGAAATTTGTGAGTTTCCGGTGCCACATTACCACGGGACAGCCACACTACTCCAGGTCCCCTGGCACACCCAACACGACCCTCCTCTGCCTGCATGACTTCTGGTCTGCATTTGGATTCGGTTCAGCCCCCCAGTTGAGTCCAGCAGGGAATATCAGAAAGAGGTGCATAACTTAAGACCTGTGCCCCACATGGAGGAGTAAGGGAAGACTTCCCAAGGAGGTGATCCTGGATCCCAGAGCTGACACCTGGGTCCATACGGGGGGGTGGGGGGGAACCAGTGGGCAGGCTGGGCGTGGAGCAGAGAGGAGCCAGTGGCTAGGTACAGGGACGCCAGGTGTGCATGTGGGAGGAGCAGCTGGCACATATGCAAAGAGCTTGCAGAATCAGCAGAGCAAGGGGCAACTAGAACCACTGAAGATTTTTAAGATGGGTGGCCAAGGGATGGCTTGACCAGCTCCACCATGTAAAGATTATTCTGGAAGCTATAGGAAGAAACGATTAGGGCAGTGTTGCCAGGGGGCTGATTTTGACCTCCGGAACATTTGGCCATGGGGAAGCTGCCACGGGGGTGAGATGATCCCACCATCAAGTGCAGTGGTCTCCAACTTTTCTTTTTCTTGTTTTTTTTTTTTTTTTTTTTTTTTTTTGAGTCAAGATCTCATTCTCAAGTCCAACTGGACCCAAACTCACTATGGAGACTAGGCTGGCCTCCAACTCAAGCAATCTTCCTGCCTCTGCCTCCCAAGGCATTTCAGGAATATGCCACCACACCCAGCTAATTTTTGTGTGGTGCGAGGATATTCGACTCCAGGCCTTGCCCTGCTAGACAAGCACTTTAACCACTGAACTACACCCGCAGCTTCACCCACCCACAACCTTTCTGACACCAGGGACCAGTTTAGTTGAAAACCATTCTCCCAAGGAGGGCAGTAGGTTGTTGGAGGACAGGGAGCAAAGTTCCACCCCCTGTCAGATCAGCCGCACATTAGAACCTGATAGGAGCATTACAATCTGACAGGAGGTGGGTCTTCACACACTACTCACTCCCACCAGCTGCTCAGAACCCTGGCTGCCCAGTCCCTCCAAGGCCAAGGCCAGTACCTGCCCACAGCCCCTGGGGTTGGGGACCCCTCATCCCAGCACACTGGGGAGGCAGGAAGATCACAAATTCAAGCACAATCAGTTAACTTAGTGAGACCCTGTCACAAAATCAAAAAATAAAAACGGACTAGGAGGTAGCTCAGTGTGGAGGCCTTGGGATTCGATCCCCAGTACCATAGAAAAATGAAAGATAACAAAAGGTCATCCAGAACTGCTTCTGAGAGGGGCGGGGACCGCGGGAGAAGTGTGTTCAAGGTATGGGGGAACATTCTGAGGCAGATTTATGGCAATGTGTTTTTTATTATAATAACGGATTTCTCTAAATTTGAGCATTCACTGTATATTTTGATCATATCTCCTTAAGTCCCTCAGTTAATCAAAAATCCATTAGTGGGGATATAGGTAATGGTAGGGCACTTATGTAGCATGTCCAATGCCCTGGGTTCAATTCTCAGGGGGAAAAAATCACTAGAAAAACAGTTCAACTGCATCATTCAGGGTAAGACAGGGGCTCGCCATCAGCCAAGCACCTTCACAAGTTTCCAATTTGGAATTTCTTGATATTTAGCCAAGTGGAACCCCATCAGCTGGGTTGGACCCAGAACCGAACTGATAAAGCAAAGCCCAGTGATGGAAGCTTAGAGACAGCAAGAAAGATGCTGAATCCCTGACTTGAAGACCTCAGACCGTCATAGATTTAGAATTGGTCCTAATCCTTTTTTTTTTTTTTTTTTTTTTTTTTTTTTTTTTTTTTGATCCTGGCATTCCTACCCAAAGCCTTCATACTAAGATGCATCCCCGTTACTGATTTTTGCTAAATTGCCCTAGCTGGGCTTGAACTTTCCATCTTCCTGCCTCAGGCTTCCAGAAAGCTGGGATTACAGGCCTTCGGCTAGGTTTGGTCCTAGGAGATGGGTCCCAGGCATCCCCAGGGGAAGGACAGGCAAAGTATGAGAGCCTGAGAACCCAACAGCACCTGTGACATGCAGAACATATCTGTCCCCAAGCCTGCTCTCCAGCATCAGCAACGTGCGTAAATCCGCCACAAGACTCTGCTGGCTGGCTGCTAGCAGTCGTCCTGTTCCTCATACTTTGGAAGAATGATGCCAAAGCCATCTGGGGACCCAGGGCAGCCAGCAGGGCAACAAAGCCCACCAGTTCAAGTCAGTCACCCAGGTGAGACCGGCCACCAAGTCCCCACGGGGAGTCAGAGCATCCCCTGGGCTTGCAGCGTCTGCAAAGCCACCGGGTTGCTGCCTCCTCCCCTGCGTGGACTCCTGCGAGGGCCAGCACAGGTGCCCATTAAAGAGGGAGGAGAGGAAGAGACAGTAAACAGGATTTTACAAAACCCCAAGTGGCAACAAGCTCAAAACACACTGCCCCCGAGTCCCCTTTGAAGCTATTTCACAAACTGGACTCCTTTCCTTTGACCAACTTTCCCAATCCTCACATATTTACCTTGCGGGGGAGGCCAGCAACACACTCAGAGCCCCACCTCTGCGGCGGCTCCACCCCACAGGACCCTCCACAGGAGGCCAGCACCTGCTCTCCCCAGCCACGGCCCCCACCCATTCGAGAGCTGAGACGCTCGCAGCCACCACTTAGGTCTCCACGGCTCCCATTGCACAGATGGGAAAACCGAGGCTTTGAAGCGCTGGGGAACTGGCCAGAGGTTTCCAGCCGTGCTGCAAGGCAGGGGCGGCATTAGAACCCAGGCCCACCTCCCTCCCAGCCCAGGCTCTGCCCCAGATTCTCAGCTCCAGGTCTCAGGACTTGGTTACACTCAAACACAACAGAAGCCTTAAGCAAGAAGCCAGGCCTGTGGGTTATCTATCTCCACTGATACTCACTGCATAAGAAACCAAACACAGCCGGGCCCAGTGGCACAGGCCTGTAATCCCAGCACTCTGGAAGGCCGAGACAGGAAGTTCGCGAGTATAAACCCAGCTTGGGCAACCCGGCATCTTGGAAAGACCATTTCAAAATTTAAAAAATTAAAAATGGGACTGGAGGAATAGCACAAGGGTTAGTGCACCTGCCTAGCAAGCACAAGGACCTGAGTCCGGTTCCTCAGCACCACCTAAGTTGGGCATGGTGGCTAATACCTGTAATCCCAGCATTCGGGAGGCTGAGGCAGGAGGATTGCTGCATGCTTAAAGCCAGCATGGGCTCCATGGTGAGTTCAGGACCAGCCTGGAATGCAGGCTTAAAAAATTAATTTTAAAATTAATTAATTTGGACTTTTTAAAAAATGGGCTGGGGACACGGCTCAGTTTGAAGCCTCTGGGTTTCATCCCCAGTGCCACAAAGAAATTAAAAATAAGGAATTTTCAGCCTTTATTAATCACTCATAACAACAAACCCATAGTACCTAAAACAAAAAATAGCATCTTCCCATGAAAAGTCGCCTTCTTTCCCAAAAACAAGCATGGAGAACGAACCCCGTCACCTCTGCAGCCTTCCTGAAGGCCACTGGACTGCGGGATCTGCTTCTGTTGTCAAATGCTCTGAGTATATGAAAAATAATAATAATAATAATAATAATAATAATAATAATAATAATGAACCGGTGCCCAAAGCTTGGTGGCTGTACTGCGTCCTACCGCCTCATTTCTGGTACAAAAACCCAAGCATGCGGGACGTGCACAAAGTAGACGCTTCGTGTCTGGCAGGAGGGGTCGGGGTCCGGAAGCCCGCGGGGCACTGCGGGTGGGACTCAGGAGTCTAGGCTCTTCCTTGCCAAGCTGAGGGGAGGTGGCAAACCCACGGAGCAGGGCTGCTCGGCAGGGTGGGGCAGGTTGTGGACTCCGGTACCGCGTGTGGAGCGGGCATTCCGCCGGTGCGGCCTCCTGCGCCGCGCCCTGGGCAGGCGAAGCAGGGGACACTTCCTACTGTGCACGTGCTCCCGGTGAGGGGCGGGCAAGCGCCAACGTCGTCGGGAGCGTGCAGGTCGTGCTGCGAACCCATGACAGGAGTCGTCCTGTCACACAACCCGGGCTCACAGGGAGAGAGCACAGGTGAGCGTCGCGTTGGCGCCCGCTGTGTGCGGAGCCGGGCCACCCTGGACGCAGCCACACGGGGGACGCGCAGCCGGGCGCTCACCCCTGGGTGCTTTGCTCCCGGGGACTTTTGCCAACTTCGGGAGACACATCTGAGTGCCACTAAGAGTGGGTTAAGATCCTGAGTTCAGGTCCAGCCTGGGCTACAGAGTGAGACCCTGCCTCAAAAAATTAATTAATTAATTAATTAATTAATTTTAAAAAAAAAAACAAAAAACGAATGGGTAAAGAGAGAAGGGGCTACCGGCAGCTGTGGAAATAGGCCACCGGTGCTGTTAAACACCCGTGTCTTCCTCAGGAAACACCCCCACTCACAGCGAAAACTCACCCAGGCTGGGGATGTGCAGTGTGAGGCTGAGGAGGCCCAGTGCAAGGGGAAGAATGGAGGCTCTAATCCCGGAGGCCTGGGTTCAAATCCTGCCTATCACTTTCTAATTCTGTATAGACACATTACTTAACTAGCTGTCCCCTCTGTGAGAGAAGAGCTACATTTCCAGACCACAGTGAGGGCCCAACAGCGTCACCACTGTGCTCCCTGAACCCACTGCAGTGCTCATGAGAACTTGAATTCTCAAGAGTCAAAGGGCTTCTGGGAGGGAAGGGCTTTTGCTCTCTTCCCACCCCCCAAAAGAAATCTTTTATCTTATTTTGGTATTATTTGTTTCATCAAAAGACGTGAGGAGACAGGAGGAGTAAATTCAATTTTTTTTAAGTATTTAATCTCAGCACTTTGGGAGGCTGAGGGAGGAGAATCTTAAATTCAAGACCAACCCGGGCAACCTAGCAACGTAGTGAGAACTTTTCTCAAATAAACAATAAAAAGGGGCTGGAAGCGGTGTAGTTCAAAGGAGAAGCCCCGAGTTCAGTTCCCAATACAGAAAAAAAAAAAAAAAATCAAACATTTAAACCACTGATAAACTCCAAGGACCTCCCAACTGCAGCCTGTGGTCTTAGCATGAATCTGCCCTCCGCCCTGACGTTCACCGAAGGCAGGTGCTGGGTCTTTGAGCAAGATGGAGCTCACGCCTCACTGATCTGCTCTGATCATCCTCCCCTTCTGACGTGGGCAGCTGGACCCCTGTAGAACCAAGTTCACGCTCTGCACAGACAGGTGTGCAGAGGGGTGGGCACAATCCCAGGAGGCTTTGTGGAGAAAGTGAGGTTTCTATCCCGTTTCTAAAAGCAAGGATCCATCGGGGAGGAGAGCGGACACTTGCAAAGGCCCAAGAACAGCAGCCTCAAGACGCCAGCCCTGGAATCCAGGGTTCGGAAGACACTGTGAACAACCCCTTTCCCGTCCCCCGGGGGCCTGCGTGCCCTGCGGAGCTCTCAGGTGGAAAAGCCAGGAAGTCGGGAACAGTCACACAGCATCCTTCCACGGAGGAGGGCAAGTCCCGGCTGCGGCCTCAGTCTCTCTGGGAAACGAACGACCCCTGCTCCCCAGGCCCAGGCCTCCCACATGGGCCTGAGCCGGGAGGACTGGCCCCAGAGGACTCCCACCAGGACGGCACCGAGCCAGCCACCCTCTGGCTCCCTGAGGCCCCCCACCCTCAAGCTGGGCATCCTGGGCAGCCAACTTCCTCTCTCTGAGCCTCCACTTCCCAGTTTTCAGACGATGGTGATGACATCTCAGGCTTCTGGGGCTGTCGGAAGAAACCACCGAGCCCTGCGGAGGGACTCCGATCAGCCTGGCACACGGCCCACTTCTCTCTTTTTTTTATTACTGGGAGCTGACCTCAGCCTGTACATCCAGCCCACTTTCTATCTTTTTTTTCTTCTTCTTTTTCTCTTGCAATAGAATCTCACTAAATCACACAGTTAGTTGCCCAGGTGACTGAGGCTCAGGCTTGTAATCTTCCTGCCTCAGTCTCCCAGAGTGCTGGAATGACAGGCCTGTGACAACATGCCACCCCAACCTCCTTCCTGAGGAAAGATCTGTCTAGCTCCCACTCC